>JAMZEH010000015.1:17655000-18017500 GCA_024699665.1 Ostrea denselamellosa
ATCATCCTTGTATATATATATTGATATATAAAGGATAACGCCCTGTTTCACTGTATACCATACAAGACGGAGTGCTATTTTTCAAATTAAAGATAAACTTTAAAAATTTCAAATGTACACGTTCAATAATGTCTAAATTTTCAAAATCCCAAATTTCGCATCCATACAATAACACTGGAGCGACAATCTTATCAAACAAAGCAATCTGACAGTCGACTGGTAGATTAAATTGTCTTATTTTTCTGATTACACCATACATAATAAAATATGAAATGAAGGCAAGAATATTGTGTATTACCAATGTCTTTGCCTTTGATATCTCTATACTCGCAATTTCTAGAGAAAGTTCGGGTGTATTGTTATTTACCCTGGTCAGTCCGTCTGTCACACTTTTATCTTCCTCAAACCATTCTTTTATTTTAAGAGTTACCATTTAATTTTTTTGGAATATGATAGGTGGTGTCCTGTAAATGTGCAGTAAGGTTTTGGAATGTTCAATTTACTCTGACCGGTCGCGGTAGCTCAGTGGTTAGAGCGTTCGCTTCATAACCGGGAGCTCGTAAATTCAAGTCCCGCTCGTACCATGGCCGAGTCAAACCTAAGACGAAAAATGGGTAGTGATTGCTCCTTCGTCAAACGCTCGGCATTTAAAAGTGATAATCACGGGTCTTTCGGATATGACCTTAAAAACGGAGGTCCCGTGTCACGGTAGGTGTTGGCACGTAAAAGAACCCTCACTGCTACGGCCCTGAGCGCTAAGCAAAGGTCTAAATTTGTGGTACTTCACCTACAGCTGGTGAGGTCTCAATATGAGTGAAAAATTCTCGACGGGAGTAAAACAAACAAACAATCAATCAATCAATTTACTCTGGAGGTCAAATAGAGGTTAAAAAACCCACCAATGTTTTTTTGAAAAAAAAATTGTTTCCAGAACTTCCCATACATTTTACGCAATAGCCAAACCAACTTCTGGAAGATGAATGGTGGTATCCTGTAGATGTGCGATAAGATTTCGGAGACCAAATGGGGGTCGATAATGACGTGGGGTTTTTTTTCTACATATAAAACAACCCTGGTTCTCAGATCTTTTCTTACAATTTACACGGTTGCTACAGCGTCTTTTGGAAGATGATTGGTGGTGTCCTGTAGATGTGCAATAAGTTTCGGAATTTTCATTTCCATCCTAGGGGCCAAATGTGAATAAAAAAAGACGTTTTTCCACACACAAAAAACCAGGTTCACAGAATTTTTTCTTATATTTTACGCAGTAGCCAGATCATCTTTTGGAAGGTAATTGGTGGTGCCGTTTAGATGTACAATAAGTTTTCGGCATTTTCGTTTTCATCTTGAGGGACTAATATGGTGGGGAAACGACGAACAAAAACCTGGTGTTCCGTGCAGTGCGTAATGTACAAGAATATATTTGCGGTGGTGAAAATAAAAATCTTTCTTCCACAACTCCATTTTCAAACGTATTATTCATTAAATTATGGATTAATATGAAATACCAACATATGAGGCCAGGTTGCATATAATCACCACTATATTTTCAAAATTACCGCCACGTCCTCATTTCCACGTGGAAATAGTATACATTACTACTACTGTTAGCCAGCGCCTTATGCATATGTTCATGTATAAGTTGAAAGGAAAACACTCGCGTGCGAGTATTACTGTCTTATGACAGTATCTAGTTATATATTGTGAGGATAGCCATTTTCTCATGAATGCGCTGCAGTTATGATCGATGCGCATATGAATTTTGATTAAACATAATTCGTTAATTCTATATATATAAGAAATATAAGTTGAATGTAAATATAAAAATATAAAATTCATTTTTGAAGATACGCGCTTCATGAAAAGAATGCCGGCGTGAAGCGTTGCAGTTCATACCTTCATGTATTATGCAAAATGAAAATTATTTTCTACTTTCATTCATGTCGAAATTCTTAGCCGTTAAAACTGACTTACTACATTTATCAAGATTCAAACGCGCATTGTTCAAAACTGCACTACATTCATGGGGAAATGGCTATCATAACAATTTGTAAAGATACATTGGAAATGGAAATTTTTGAAATGGTGAAATAACCTGGTGGGAGTTGAAATTATTCAGTTGTGAATTGCACAACCAAGTCCAAGCCATTCTATAATATGCACTACAGATGCTGAGAGTGGTTGTGTTTGGAAATTAACTTCTGTTAAAGTGCAACAATGAGCCGACAGCCTTGATTTGAATAAGATTAAGCTTTCTAGATAGTTCTCTGAAAAGATTTAGAAGAATTTCTTTTATATAATGAAATAACTGGTTCAATTGTCACTACACACTAAATACTTGCATTAGATATCAATGGTTTCCTTAATAACTTCTTATGTCAAATATAGGGCCTCCGGGATTACTTCGATGTAGCTCCAAGGACCAACATTTGACAAATCACATGGGCACTTTCAGATTAATTTCCCGAGTGACCAATTAAAAACATCGCAAAAGCACCACTTTTACTTAATCAACACTTCGGATCTCTTCTAGTTATTATAATTGTGCCATTATACCATGGTACTTAAATTTGTTTTGACACGAGTTGTTGTGCACAGTAACACCTTGGATCTCTTAGTCTCTTCAAGCCCACGTGTTTGAATAATTTGTAACATTGGCAGAGATTGCTGTGGATACATACCGGTATTTGAAAAAAAAAAATCATTCAACACGTCAGGTTACTTTTCTATGGCGTTGCATCACCCCCATTCCGCAATAAAGTCCATGTATTTGAATAATTTATTACACTGCAAGGACCGGCGTATCCCCTCAAATTTCTTCCATATGAATATCCCACTGATAGTATACAGTTATAAAAGGGATAATAACAAATTATGGCTCCCCGAAATAAATAAGTATTTCCCGAGGGGCAAAGCTGGGGGAAGGGGTAAAGTTGCTATTTCCAGAATGACCTAGTCCATAACTATTTTATTATACCGAAGCAAGCAAGTGAAATAGATTATTTACCAAACCTCCCTTTCGCCATCAAATCAGATTATCTTTGCTGACGTCTGGTAATGACGTCACAGATAAGGGAGCAGTCCTTAGATGGGGAATAGTATATTTTTAGAGAAACAGATGATTTCATCGCATTTCTTTTATATAGAAAAAAAAAACAATGATGCATAATAAAACAACTTGACAACTTGTCTTTTTAGGGCTGAATACAATAGAAAATTATTGTTGTAGATAGAGCGATGTATTCACTAATCACAGCAGCCTTGTTACATTATATTGTATGTCACAATGAATTTTAAGTCAGACACACCAAAACGAATCACTATGCAATGTAAGCTTAATTCTATGAATCCTTTAGGATTTCACCCCTGGCTAAAGCCAGGTCACACAGTTTTCATAATTTGAATCGCATGAAAAATGACTGCAATATTTCGCAGCTAAACGAGACGACTTTGTTATACATGAAATCAGGGATTTAAAATGTGATGATTCTCAACAATTCGTCTGAGCTGATTTTCATTAATTCTGATACGAGATACTATCCTATCATTAATTTCTTTCCAGGAAAGCCTGGCGGAATTTGCTATTCCATTATATTTCCGTCTTTAATCTTAATGTTATTTTCCAAATGATCAAAAAATCAATAATCCGTATTTTGGAAATATTATTTTTTCTTCGATTCATCTTTTCGATTCAAGGGTTTCATACCAAGATACAAGATGGAGGAACACAACTTGCTGAGTTGTTTTATAATACTGTTAGTAAAGTGCAAATCAAAATAAGTTGATGTATAGCTTAAACGTCCACAATAATTCTTTCATTTAATAATTACCCTCCCTTAATCAATTCCCCTATAATAAATTACCTATTGGCAATATTTCATTAAAGGCTGGGAAGCTCTAGGTTGCTAAAATTTGTATACTTTTCCCGTGGATTTCCAATTTATTCCCATGGATTTCTAATACAATTCCCTACGGATTTCCCACGGGGCAATTATATCGCTTGAGTTCGAATTTTCTATTAAAGAGTATAGGTATAGAATCCTAGGTATAGTTTTCTTTGTTTGTTGTTTTTCGCCACACTCAACAATTTTTCTGTTATTTGGTGGCGTCCCGTTTTTTGTAGGTGGAGGAGAGATCCCAGATACAATGTAAACTTTCTCACATATATGTCGGCGCGAGCGAGAATCGAACCCGCACCGACTGGAGGTGAGAGGCCTTGTGATTTTGAGCGCAACGCTCTAACCACTCGACCACGGAGGCCCCTCTTTGATATAGGGTGCCCAAGTTCATTAAATGAATATACATGTATAATATAAAACAAAATAGTAGTTTATACAAAGTGGTCCACCACAAGAGATGACCAGTGTCTGCACATAAACACCGCCTGCTTGTCGAGAGTGAAAGTCTTGGACTAAGTTAGAAAATTTATAAAAGTTTACACTTCATGATTTTTTGTTTATTATTTTAGTTTATTTATTTATTTGATTTATTTTACGTAAATCGCCTGCTCTCTGGCAGTAAACTCAGTTTTGATAGATACTAAAAGCGGTTTCCACAACCATAAAACGAGTCAAACATGCGATTTCAAAAACCAGTAAACCAATATTTACCGACTCCTTTTAGGGTTTTTAGGTTCTTTACGTTGAACAAACATAATTGTCACAATGGGACTATCTTGAATGCCATAGAGCTTACAAAAAGAAAACTTGATTTACTACTTCCCGTTCTTCTGCCGACAAAACAAATCATTTCAGCCGATAAAATGGCTTTAACAGCTTTCTCCTAGTTGTTGGAAAGCTCGTCAATTTAAAATGCTTCGCATGTTTCTTGTAAACACTGGGTACAGTCATGAAACTGTTTCGAGAGATATATTTTCATTGGTTAATCAAGATTTCAAGTCAATTAGCGTGATTCAATTATTCGAACGGGCGCTTTGGGGTAACTATACCAAACGCTGTTGACATCTGCCAAGACAGAAGAGGATAGTAGCAGATCAGATCCCTTGCCAAGCGAAGATTTAGATCTCAGGGAGAATCTTCGCGACGTCAGAAGAGAGTATATCAATCACCTGATAGATGTTTTCTATAGAATCATTTATTTTCGCAGGGTTAAATCTTCGTGGTTTGAGAAAAGAATTAATATTAACAATCCACGAAAACTTATGATCTTGCAATATTGACGATAAAATATAAAATAAGCTATGTAAAATAACTATACTGCGGTGATACATTCTTGCGAGAACAATTTCTTTTCTGGTCTAAGTTGTTTCTTGATCCTGGGATATCCAGGGCGATAAAGGAGTCTGAGATTTGATGACGTACCACTGTATCACTGTAGTATCACGTCTTAGGCAACCGTCTCTACTCTTGAGCAGTGCTACAGAGGACAAAAACGACAACTCGGTTTAAATGTAAGATTTTTCCAGACAAACCCTGCACCCTGACAGTAAAAAAATCCTTAGTTTTTGTAGGAGGAGAGGACAAGAAAACTAACGCCTATTCAGCGAAATTCAGTCGTTATTCGTGATGCAAAAGATGCCTCACCACCGAAGTTACTTGTAGATCCATCATATAAGATTTCGCTAGAGTTTCGCTCTGTGCTTCAGAAACAATTAGATTTATAGCACAGCCACGGTTCTGGGCAACAATGACCCCATGGTGGATCTACACTAAGTATGTAGTATTGCGGTAAAATTGAATCATTTTTTCTAAAGGTTATTTTACAAGTCAGTGGGACGTTGGATAACAATCTATCAGCACAAAAAGTCATGATAGCAGGGATAACAACAAATGGATTGATTGATTGATGGATTGATTGATTATTTATTGCTTTCCGCCACACTCAACAATTTTTTCAGTTATCTGGTGGCGTCCAGTTTTTGTTGGTGGAGGAGAGAACCCAGATACAATGTACTGGCAAACTTGCTCACACAACGCCGCGGCCGAGATTCGATCACGCGCCGACAGAGGTGAGAGGCTTTGATATGGATTGATTGATTGATTATTTATTGCTTTCCGCCACACTCAACAATTTTTCAGTTATCTGGTGGCGTCCAGTTTTTGTTGATGGAGGAGAGAACCCAGATACAATGTACTGGCAAACTTGCTCACACAACGCCGCGGCCGAGATTCGATCACGCGCCGACAGAGGTGAGAGGCTTTGAGATTTTGAGCCCGATGCTCTAACCACTCGGCCACGAAGGCCCCACAAACAACAAATGGAAAGCCCTATGTACAGCAAGGACTGGACCGCGTAATGAACGAGTCTCATGATTCAGAATATATCAATACATACAGAAATAAGCATTTGAAACTTCTTTAGATAGATTAGATCAGATGGGTTTAGAATACACTTTGCAGCCTAGTGCTCGGTAAATGAACGGAATTAAAAAAAATACTATTTAGGCTTCAATCAGAAGTTCTGTGCCTTAAATTCATGGGGGGGGGGGGGGGGGGGAGGGGGTGCTGTTAAAGGTATTCAAGGAGTAATAGAGCAATAACTCGGATAATCATTATAGACCATGCAAAACAAAAGTAAACATAAAAGCGTCTGCAACAAAAAAATATTTTTTATCTTCACTCAATACTTCATTTTCCATGTAAACTCTTGTAGAATGTCGAGTTCGCATGCTAATGATGCGTAAAGAAGTTGACAGTTCTTGATCTAAAATACCAAAATGTTTCTCGTTTTATGCAAAAATATATAAATAATGATATAACAGCTACATGTAATTGTAATTTTTAAAAATATTTTAGGATATTGTCACATCAATTAACTCACAGGAAACAAACTTCAGGCTTTTCTGCCTAAAAAAAATTTTCTGCTCAAAAAATCATGTGACCACATGTCTTTGCTGTTTCATTATTTCATTGTTCTTACTTTACGTAACATGGTTGTAAAAGTGCATACGATAGACCTAAAACATTATCTACAGTCAGTTCAGTAAATCTTTATGTAAATATAGACAATGAAATGTCTTTTTGTTGCCATTATCGGGGAGATGGCGGTCGCCAGGAGAATTTTCATCGTTGATGTATCTAAATTACCTACGATGCTGGCGACCATATCGTCAATCACATCAACGAAGTCACACTTCATTGATTAAATGAACACAGTGCAATACTGTTTATGAAATTCTATGAAGTAAAAAATTTAATTTTCTATGTATGAAGTTTTTGTCATTTTCACTGCGCTCGACTGAGCTTTCATGCGTGATAAATATATTTGAAAAGTCGGTTATGGATCTACAAGAATGCCAGAAAAAACTTAAATCATGACGTAAGAACATACCTCATGTGTATAGATATAAATCAATTACGTATAGTATACGTGTGCCACGACGAACTTTTTCCAGGTCAGAAATGTTGAATCTGGGTATGATTATATCCAGTTTGTCTGATATAAGGTTACACTTTGCAATAAAGTCCAAACAGTTTGATAAATCTATAAAAGAAAACATCTATATACAAACAGAACTGAGACAGTTTTACATCAAACAAATAGCTCGAATTAATTCCGATGAAGAATATATCATCTGCAGGCGGACAGCGCATCTCAAGGAAGCCTTTAGTAAGTTGATACATATTAATCTAAAAGTGTTTCAGTGGTATTTGGTTGCTTGTTCATATGTTTTTGACAATGTGGATTGATGCAGTCTCATCGGGGATCCAGCTTTACATAGAAATGTTTTATCCATTAATATGTATTTCAGCTTTACGTTGATGATAAAATCGCCGATATTCCTGTGTTCATCGTATGCAACAATAAGAATTGCTTTCATACTATATCCTTGTGTGTGAATCTGAATCTGCAAGTATTAGGAGCACAGATCCATCGTGCTCACAAGAAAATAAAATCAGAAACTGTCCAATACAGATTTAATGTCTATATTTTACTTACCGGTAAGAGGTCTGTTTTCCAAACCTCTTGGACATGGGTTAATCTTGTTGATCGGTTTACCTTAGAGAGTCAGCCATTGGCATTCCCATAGTGAAAAAGTAAGGGTTTTTTTAACTGAAGTTCACCTACATGTACAGATATGAAGATTATATAACCATTTGGTTCATCATACTCCAAGCGAGGAAGGGGTATCGATAGCTATCAACTTGGAAGGAGTATCTAATTAAAATCTTTACTACTAATATTGCTCCCCCTCCCATGCTTTATATGTTCGGCTAAATTACGAGTAATAAATATATAATATATAAATCTTTCTTCTAGCAAAAAAAAACAAAAAAACACACACACACAAAAGGAACAACAAAAAACAAACAAACAAACAAAAAGCATTGCGCTCAAAATCAAAAGGTCCCTCACCTCTAGTCGGCGCGGGTTTGAATCTCGCTCGCGCCGATATATGTGAGAAAGTTTGCCAGTTTACTTTTCGGAAGGTCGGTGGTCTCTTCCCAGATACATTGTATCTGGGTTCACTCCTTCACCTACAAAAACTGATAACTGAAAAATTGTTGAGTGTGGCGGAAAACAAACAAACAAACAAAAATAACACACTTCTACAGGACTTTAATGTTCATAATTTACATAAAACCCTGGGTAAGCAATTTCTGTTGCCCAGTCACATTCATGTACCGAGTTATTAAAAGGTTATAAAACTTGATAAAATCTCCAAACGCAGCATGATATAATATGTATATGCGCTCGCTTAAACGGTAGCACCTCTGCATATTTGAGATGATGCTCTATTTTGATACGATAATTGTTCGCGTGCTGCCCGTGTATAGTTTGATGAAATTACTTCTTATTGGGTTTTTTTGGGGGGTTTTTTTGGTGTGTGGGGGTTTTTTTTGGGGGGGGGGGGTGTTTGTTTTGGGGGGGGGGTGGTTTTTCTATTTTCTTTTTTTTTTTTCTTTTGGGGGGGGGTCCCTAATTATTTACAGAATGCATCACAATGCAAAGGTTGTAGCGCAAAGGTTCTTATTTAATTTCTGACATCTATTTATAGTCGTAAGCCTTAATCTGAAATACAATAACCAAACTGTGCGATAGTTTTTCAGCATATGCAGAATTTTACTGATTTTCTTTTTTTTTTTTTATTAATTTTAAAGGTTTGCACGAATGAACTGCTAAACAGCACTTTATTGAAGATGGGTGACTTGCTACTTGACAGAATGGCTTCTGCATAAAACAGGTAAAGGTTAGACTATTTCGAAAAAAGAACGATAACTCTGGGCGGAGAATAACGTCAGACGAGAACCAGTTTTAATCAGTGACAAATATTTCAGCATATAGTTGTCTAGAAGCTAACTAAAATTAAGGCGAAATGATAAGGCGTTCTAAAAGTATTTCTCAGTTTTTTAAAGACGTTGTGTTATACAGGTTCCTGTTTCACCGAAAACGACAATATCAGGAATGAATTACTCAAACTTCACTTCCCAGTGCGATAGTTTCTCTGTACATGCAGATTGTTATTGATTTTCTTTAAACAATTATATTTTAATGGTTTCCACGAATGAACTACTAAACAGCATTTTATTACAGACAAATGACCCGTTTCTTGAGAGAATGGCTTCTACATAAAACACAGGTACAGGTTAGGCCATTCTCGAAAAAAGAACGATAACTCTGGGTGGAAAATAACGTCAGACGCATTTCAGTTAAAAACATTGACATACAGCTGTCTAGAAGCTGACTAAAATAAGGCATAAAGATATAGCGTTCTAAAGTTATTTCTCAGTTCTTTCAATGATTTACAACAAAAACGTTATGTATTATACAGCCTGTTTCACCGAAAACGACAATATTAGGAATGAATTACTTCACCTCCCAAAATTCCCTGACGCGCAAGTGCATTTGAAGTTTAACTAAATTTAATTAGTTAGCTGACTAACAAGTACATTTGGTACTGCTTAGTTGTCTTGGTTAACAAGGATTGTCGATATCAAATAAATCTCAGATTTCTGCTGGAGATTTGTTAATTAATATGAAGCCGTCATTACTAAATCTACCGTGATAAAGCATTTGGTCAACATACCGGAAATTTGAAATAATATCATCGGTAATGACCTTCATACGTGCATCGGTAATCTAAGATGATGAACGAGATCCCACTGCAGCACCTATCATGTGTATGCAATATTTCCAATGAATTAGGTCAAATGCTGTCTGACGTGTTTCATACCAATTGTTAGGCCGTTCTTGGCACACTGATTTTGACTACGTATTGCTCCGTTTACCTGATCGGGGTGTAGGGCTCACGGCGGGTGTGACCGGTCGACAGGGGATGCTTACTCCTCCTAGGCACCAGATCAATATTCCATCATCACCTGCATATGATGTTTATATCTTCCAAATGATTCGATACGCAAGAGCTTGTTCTGCATATGATCAGTTTTTAAATCGAGGTGGGCTACTGGCAAAGAAGTTGATGTTACGGGGGCTTGTACAGTCTCGTCTAAAGTCAGCATTTCGCAAATTTTATGGTCGTTATAACGATCTAGTTTGCCAGTGCAACTTACCATTAAATCAAATGCTGTCTGATGTGTTTCATACCAATTGTTAGGCCGTTCTTGACACACTGATTCTGACTACGGATTGCTCCGTTTGTCTGATCGGACTATAAGGCTCATGGCGGATGTGACCAGGCGACAGAGGATGCTTACTTCTCCTAGACACCTGATCCCACTTCTGGTATGACCAAGGGTCCGTGTTTGCCCATCTCCCTGATTTGTATTTTCTATAGGAATTACGAGATTGAATACTGTTAGTTATCTTAGCCTTTTCATTCAAAGTAATTACTGAGAAGGGAGACAATATCAGACTTGCTAGGTTTTGTCTTATGCATACACTTCTTCAACTGATTACAGCACATGCTTGCAACATTTTTAATTTTTTTTAGCAAAGTCAAAGATTCAGTGTGTGTGTGTGTGTGTGTGTGTGTGTGTGTGTGTGTGTGATCCGCTGCAATTTTGATATATGATTGTTTGGTATAATAGGTCAAAGAAAATGCTCGCAGTAGTAGCAGATAAACCAAAGCCCCGTATAACGGCAGGCGTTGGCTCAATAAAGAGCTCTGAGCACCATCCAGAGGTCTAAATTTGTGGCACTTCATCTACAGCTGGCGACGTTTCAGTGTAAGTAAAAATAAATTCTCAAAAGAATGTAAAATCATCAAACACACTAAGAAATAATAGGCCGTCCATGTAAAAGTTGTCGAAGGCTTCATGGACCTTTTAAAAATGCATCAAAAGCTTGCTTATCCAGTTTTGGTATTTCCTTCTCCCATATGTGAGATTAACGTTTTAGATTTGACATTGATGTAGAGATACTAGATCCGTTTTTTCCTCAACATGATGATGAGAAGTGAGTTGCCTCGTTCGTTCAGAGATATATTTCTTCCTCAAGTGATCAGTCATCCAAAAAATATACTTTGTTAAACACCACTCTGATTCCACGCACAAGTACTCTGAAGTTGAAGTTCTTCATTGACACTATCTTTGTAGGTTTTAGTGATCGGGTCTTCCAACAGTCTGTTGGAATTCCATGAGCACGAATTGTGCTCCTTTGTTACCTGATCTGTTTTTATATTCTTATGAGGTAGAATTTATTCAAAAGCTTCTACACGAGAAGAAAAATCTCTTGCTGTGGCCTACAACTCGACATTTTATCTATTAAAAATAATCATTTTCATTCATGTGTTGATTCGATATATCCCAGTGAACTCAAAATAAATTTTTAAAAAAAACACGACAGAGTCCTCCACATCTGCTTCGTACTTATATATTTTATTGAAGATAGATGTTAACTGCAAACTAACAACTCAGCTTTATGACAAACGGGGTGATTTCAGCTTCTCCGTCGTCAATTTCCCATTTTTATGTAGCAATATTACATTATCACCTACATATGTTGTTTATATATCGCAACTGATTCGATACGCAATAGCTGGTTCTGCATATGATCAGTTTTTAAATCAAGGCAGGCTACTGACAAATAAGTTGATGCTACAGGCTTTCAACAGTCTCGTTTGAAGTCAGCATCTCGCAAATTCTATGGTCGTTATAACCATCTAGTCTGCAAATACAACCCGCCGGATAGCTGAAAAATTGCTGAGGCGGCTATAAACAAAAAAAAAACAAAAAAAGCAAATACAACCTGTCATTGGGTCAAATGCTGCCTGACGTGTTACGACTATAAATAGATGTCACGATATCGATAAGAACTTTACATAGCGATGCATTCTATAATTGTAGGACAAGGAAATTGATAAAAGGTCACGTACACTTGGGGAAGATTACTAGAAAAAGCGAGAGAGCGCGGTTAAAAACAACAAGGTTTTGAAATTTGTTCTAGATAAAGAGATCTACGTAATACGGAACTTTCGGGGTGTGTTGGAACGGTCGATTACAATTGACGTTTATACACAGCGGTCACGTGATAGTAACTAATTGTAGGGCAAAGTTGACATCGATATAAATGTTTCGCTAGCAGACGGACCGTTAAAAACTATGCGCAGTCCTAAAAATAGGAAGAACGGTGACGATATAAGTCATTATTTGTGCTCAGTACCTGGGTGTAAAGCAGATGGAAAGAAAAGGGTGCATTTAGACGCTAATCTTTGGATGCAGGGTGTGAAGTTTTACCGATATCCTTCCTTATCCATGTCGGCTTTCTACGTCCTCGAGATTTATTTTCCCGCCAATTCGCATAATTTAATCACATGCATTTCCCTATGAATGGTTAATGTAGTAATCCTTTTCTTGGATAGAAATTTTATTTACGTAGCTGTTATATTATAAGATTTCCGGAAGTGACTTGCCTTACAATTACGTTCAACGCGCGATAAAAGTCAAAGCGGATACGTATCTCGAAAGTCCCAAGTTATTACGGCGGTTCAAGCGTCAATACGAGACATTTAAAACAAAGTACAGGTATGTTTTCATTATACAGTCGTCTACATCAAATGCATTTACAGTCGTTTACATCATCTATATCAGTATACCGAAAGTACACAATACACATGTAGGTAGTTTTAAACTGGTTCTTGATTGATGTGAAACCCCCTCCCCCTTTCCATTAACAATTTGTAGTAAGTGGAAATGCTAGAGCACTAGAAAAACATTACAAAATTTCTTTTCTTTTATGTATAACATGGATCTATAGTAATATACATGTACTTTATTCTGTATTTTGAAATTTTTAAAGTTTCATTCAGGAATTTATCTAAATTTTATTTCATAAAGATATTTCTGGAAAATGAAAATAGGACTGACACTATCACATCAGCAACATGTGAATGCCCCATGGGTTAGTTTTGCTGTCATCGTGTAGCTGCAGTATTTATATAGTATATTCGATTTTTAAATGTAAAACAACATACTCTATGGAATCTAGAAATAATACATCTTATCGATTTCAATTTATCTAAATTTCAAATGAATTATTGATAAGAATTGTCTATTATTGATTATTAATAATTCAGATAGTCAACCTGCAAAGTGTGCAATTCTTTACGTCTATATCTACTTGCTTTGTGTTATGATGACTATTATGTTAATCTGTTTAGATATAAAAGATCAAATAACACAGAAAGGAAGTGCAGCTGAATCAAGCATCCTAATTCTGCACCTCCTAAAGCTATTTATAACAATGAGACTAATGGATCCACTCAGGCAACCAGAATATAGGGAACTCACCAGAGCTATTTTTATTTTATTATGTAATATATATTCGTCAAACTTTCGTTATTTGGTTGATATTCATTAGAGATTATTCATTCTACAATGGATACTTGTATACATGTAAATACAGGTGAGGTCAAACATATAATGGTACACCAGACTGCATCCCCAGACATTATAGAAGTTAATTTATGTCTGGGCTCAGCAAAAGTGATATCAATTAAGGATACCTGTGCAAACTTAAAAGATTTTTATCCACGTAAATACAGACATCATTACTAAGTTTTCTTAACAAATTCTATCAGGAAGAGGTAATAAGTTTTCATTGTGCTTTGCGAAAATGTTGAATGTCCAAATGAGAATTATCCTGCAATGTTATTTGCGTGTCAGTCTTTTTAAATATTGAAATTTTTCGGATTTTCAGAGTGTAACTCGGAAGATACGCTTCATCTCAAAGACAGCCATGATCATTGGCATCAAGTTCAAGGCCAGTGTTACCTGAAGGCATCACTTGTGATTTCCTGGTTTGGGCACCAGTGAACATGGAAGTGATTCACATCCTTCGAGATGAAATATGAAAATCGGACTTTACAAACATGATCGATTTCTACTCCAATGTCTTTTTGCCCTCTCTGTAATAATCAACTAGACAGACTTGTAAAATATCATATGTCTTCCATAATTTTTATTTTCTCCCATCTATGCCATCTAGACAAAGATATCAAATTTTGGTAACAAAAAATAATAATAATTCAGCTTGGTTTAATTTTACTTATAATCAGTGTACACATGTGCAATGTATCGCCTATGTTGATTGATTGATTGATTATATATTGCTTAACGTTCCGCTCTAGAATTTTGCACTCATATGGAGACGTCTTATCACCTATGTAAAAAATTTCTTTCACTGGTAACTTTAAATATTCTGTTTATTATTTACTTGTTTGCATTTAACACAAGTTGACAATGCAGAATAATGCGAGTCAGGAGTTGACAATGCAGAATAATGCGAGTCAGGAGTTGACAATGCAGAATAACGCGAGTCAGGAGTTGGCAATGCAGAATAACGCGAGTCAGGAGTTGACAATGCAGAATAACGCGAGTCAGGAGTTGGCAATGCAGAATAACGCGAGTCAGGAGTTGACAATGCAGAATAACGCGAGTCAGGAGTTGACAATGCAGAATAATGCGAGTCAGGAGTTGACAATGCAGAATAATGCGAGTCAGGAGTTGACAATGCAGAATAATGCGAGTCAGGAGTTGAACATGTACAGAACCTAAGTCCTCTGAATGTTAAATTTACTAAATTGAATCATGTTAATTGTGAATTTCATACTTATCTATTTTCATCAGTAGAGGACCAGCAAATGTACAAAATTAACACACTGCTAAAAAAAAATCTGTCTGTATTGTGAAGGTATATTATCTAAAATATGGTTGGTTTTGATTTTCTCCTTTACATCAGTCGCGGATCTAATTTTTTTCATCGGGGAGGTCCAAAAGGCCGGGGATCTGTGACCTGGTTCCAGGGCGAAGCCTTCTGAATTTCCACGTTTTTACAGATAGTAGACTGTGAAATCTGCATCCAAAATTGCGGTACGTTGATTTTCATATTATGACCTTGAATTTTGAAATCATCCCCAGTGAGCGAATAAAGTCGATCTAGAGAGTTGTAGCAATACTAAACGCGATGCTAGGGTGAAAGATGGCTATTTTCTTTCAGTTGGAAACTCTAGCAAGGGGGGGGGGGGATCCAGCCCCCCCCCCCTCTAGATCCGCGCTTGTGCATGCTCCACATGAATTACACTTCTCTTTAATGGAGTGAGATTTTGATGAAAGGAAAGGTGGCATGTTCAGTGTCACTTCTGGCGGAAGTTTATCGAATACATTAAATCCCTTATCTGCAAAAATCATATATCACCTGGCTTCAACTGTCCAATATACCGTAGTGATCGACAATGTCAGCATCCAAAGGTCGACCCAGAACAGAGTTCAGGGCAATGCCCCAGAGCACCATTTTGTGCTACACACAAGTGATAGTCTTTGCTGTGTGGCGATTTTTACTGTAAGATAACGACTAGTTAGGTGCATCTGTAGCATCCACTGTGATTCTTGCACAGGAAAACTCCTCAAATGAATTCGGCATTGAACTCAAATGAATTCGGCATTGACCCTTTGCACTTTACATGGAAAGGTATTCCTGCCGTTTCCAAACTCCTTCGAATAATATTTCAGAAAGTACTGAAACGCAGAATTTGAGAATGTTGAACACAGTAACTTCAGTGATGTTGAATCTTTCTAGTTGCTAAATCTAGATCCGTTAGATTAAGGAGCAACTTCATAAGAGTCACGAGATATTGATCACGGGCACTGAACCCTTGTAGCAGTACTTAAATGGGCGCATTCTCTTCATAACAGCCACCATCACATTGAATACCTCTGAAGGAAATGGTGTATATAACGGCGTCTCCAACAAGCATGTCAAATGAATATCATCACAGTATTACAAGGGTGGATCAAGAAAATTTTCAAAGGAAGGAGGGGGTGAGTGTAAACCAAGTTAATACCATCCCCCTAAAATAAACCAAATTGCAATGAATTTTTTTTTTCATTATAGATGTTCAACCAAATGGGGGAGGGGGGTGATAACCCTCATCTTGTTCCGTCACTATATTAGTACAGTGGATAAAATCTTGTATCAACATGATCATTTTCAACAAGAATTTAAAAAAAAAAAAAGCACAATCGAAATGAAATTTGCGATGTGGGTGTATGAGTGAATGATTATAGTTCTTTGTTGTCACCAGGAGCCTGGGTTTTTACGAACAGTTTACTGTTTATTGTTACCTCTGGTTGATTTACAACATAGACAAATACAAAAGTAAAATATTATACAGTTATAGCGTAAGTTATGAGATTTTTTTAAAATTCTTTCAAGATGTAATTCAGAAACGAAATACACGTGTGTCAAAAACCTTGTCTCGGTTCTGTGCTATGTTGCTTATGTACATGTTGTAAAATCCTGTCATTTCAGTGATCCTAATTCTCTTTGCATGTCTTTTTTTTTTTTTTTTTTTTTTTTTTTTTTTAAATTTTGTTTCAAATCAGTAACATTTTCTGTATGGGTTAAAAAACAACATAAGCAATATCAAGATGATTAAAGCATAATGAAATATAGAAACTCTAGAAAACATGATAATAATATGCTATCCAGACAGATCAGCAGAAATAATACCAGTTTGGGGGTATAAACTACATACATTATTGTGTACTATACTTGAACTCTTAGTTAATCCATTGTCAAGAAACTCAGTCAGATAAATAATACCACGAAATGCAGAACCAGCGTGGAGGTAATATTGCACGTTTACGTGTACGTAGGAGTACTTACGGCAGCCCTAAACCACTTGAAGAGTTACCATTTTTAGTATCATTGAAGAAGTTCAAATAAATTTTCATGCACATTTCTTTATTTTATTTTATTATTTTTTTTAACCTCTAAAATCTAAATTTGAAATTATTCAGTTGAAAATAAGACAGGCCTCACTTGTTATTCACAATTTAAAAAAGCCATGCACACAGATTGAAAACAAATTTAGAGGTGTTTAGCATAATTTATGTATCGTACAGTGCCATAATTTTTTTTTAATATTAGAAACCCTTTTATTGACTATACAATTGATAAAATACCATTCTCACCTAAGTTGTGATTAGTACTGCAAAACTCCACGAAAGGAGTCTTCAAATTTGTTTTTGTTTTCCAAAGGGGAAAAATCTGACAGTTGATCAAAGTGATAAGTGTTGATTTGAGTTGTTAGAAAATGACACTAATATGAACACTGGATGCTCCCAAACCGTAGGGAGTACAGTGGGAGGACCAATGTTCACAAGACCTTTGGAGTCAACTTGAAAAACGAAAATGCACAGATATTTGTCTTCAGCAATTTGGTTTTGATTTTTTGAATTCTAAGTAAAACTGCATTGATACACTCTGACAACATTTCAATCGATACTTGTCTTCAACAATTTGGTTTTAATTTTTTGAGCTCCAAGCAAATCTTGCATTGAATTTCAATAGTTTAGTATATATCTTCGGGTAAGTAGGGAACTGTTTCACCTCACCAATGTTAGTTAGTCCTGAGATTGTATAAGATTGTAACAAACAAATCTAAAGACAGGAGAAGCACACGTCACAAGTATACGCAGCGCTTAATTCTGTATTTCTTATAGGAGTTATGAGATTATCTCACCAGCTGTAGCTAAAGTGAAATAAATTGAGATCATTATAGCATTGGGGTTCTCTATCATGCTAACGCCTAACGTTACACAGGACCTTGGCTTTTTGAGATCTGCAACTAACTAACGTTTTATGCATTATGTTCCACGCGGAGAAGTACGAGAGGGACCTACCGGTCACGAGGCAAGTTACCATCTACACACTGAGCTATTGCGAGGTCAAATTAGATAAACACATAGATCAGACACCTTTCATCTCCATGTACACTTTATAGGGATACTTATTTTTGTATCTACTACCCCTATCCTTGATTTGATGACAACGTCTTATCGACCATCTTACAAGGGGGCATATAAGACGGTTAATAAGATTATGTCCAGATAATTTGATAAACAACTGAACAATGGATTAGAAGACATGTTTATTTCAGTGGTCTCTATGGACTGATTTACTATAAAAGAATTAATCCGAAGAGCAATATCAACGTATAGGTCAACGACTGCAAACCTCGACAATAGATAAACAGCGTTCGTGAGTTCAAGATTGACTGTAACTTTATATTTCTTTTCCCAAAAAAGTTTCTGTTTCTGAGTTTCCTACATAATGTGCAAGTGTTTTCAGCCGCCAAGATGCGTATTGCTGACGTCTGCCTTTGTTCATCGTCACTACATGCAGCTGAAAAATTTCTCCAGGTCCCCAAATGTCTCATTCGATCCTCATTAAGCACAAACGGTCCATACCTTCACGATCAAGAATTTAAACAAATAATCTCTCCAAACCATCTTTTTCCCATTTTCTCTCAATTTTTATCCTGCTTTGGACTGATTTAATGATTAGTCTTAAGAAATATCGAATGGTGAAGGAATTCCATCAGAGTATAGCAAGTTGCAAACTGTATTGCGTAGATTCGAAGGAAGTTTGAATTAATCTGGTATCAATCAGAGTCATTAAATACGATGTATTGAAAACAGACACAAAAATCTAAAAACAGTAAATAGTATGTGACCTGTATTTGATTGATAGTTTGTTTTGTTCATATATATATATATATGTGTGTGTGTGTGTGTGTGTGTGTGTGTGTGTGTGTGTGTGTGTATTTCATATTCTGTGATGAATTCAATCTTTGAAAATAAAATTAGTAATCAAAACCATTCTCCATTGTCAAACAAAGGCTCTGGTTACCTTTATTGCAAATATCCTTTCATCAGCGCGTTTCCTATTGTGTTAAAACCGTTGTCTGCAGTAATCAGTCATCTTGCAATTTAAGTAAACATTAAAAGTTGATAAATTTGTGTGAGAAACATTATCGGTTCCAGATATCATTACAATTTCTGTTCCGAATTTTAATTAATTGCGAACACAATAGAAAAAAATTGAGAAAAGGAGTTTTTGTTTGTTTGTTTGTTTTGGGAGGTTTTTTGTTTGTTTGTTTTTGTTTTGGGGGGGGTTTATTGTTTTGTTTGTTTGTTTATTGTTATTTTTGTGGTTGTATTTGGGGGGATTGGGGTTGGGGTTTTTTGTTGTTGTTTTTTTTTTTGGGGGGGGGGGGGGGGTTGTGGGTTTTGTTTTTTGTTTTTTTTGTTTGTTTGTTTTGGGGGGTTTTTATTTGGGGGGGGGGGGGTAGTTTGTTTTTTTTGGGGGGGGGGGGGTTGTATTATTTTGTTTTGTTTTGAAATATACGCAAATTTGTGTGTTGTAATGTAATTATTTAGGACTTTTAATACGTTCCTTAGAGAAAAGTTTACATATCAGCTGATTATTATTGGAAAATGGAGGAAACATCGGGGGGGGGGGGGGGGCGGTAATTGATCAAGAACTACAACCAAAACAAACAAATAATATATGAAAACGTGGTATATTAATCAAAATCTGTGAAATGTGCAGTTCAAGTGTAGGCAGATTATAAGCATCCTATTAGATACATTCTGTCTCTATATGATATTGCAATATAGTCTGTATTACACAGAATGTAGTCAGAAATGATGGATTATTCTTTGAAAAATCTATATTCCTTAGCGTTTCTCTTAATGTGTATGAATACCTCCTAACTCCCCATTGCGCATTCTTTTAAGTTTTTTCAATAAATATTACCACACGAGAACGTTAATAAACTGCTATATAAACTACATGTACACATCTCAAAGTGAAATTAGTGTAGTACTGGACATTTTTATGGCCAGTTTGAAAAAGAGGAGGCATACTGTTTTGCACTTGTTGGTCGATCTGTAGACCAAGTCTTGTACATTCAATATCTAAAGAACTCTTTGTATGACAGTTACCAAACTTGGTACAGTGGTTGCTCCTAGAAAGTAAATTTAGGATGACCCCTATTCATAATCAGGTCACAAAATCAAAGAATTAAACATAGTAAGATATTGTCCACTAAATCTAATGAGAACCATTTGCTTTACATATACCAAACCGATACACTGGCTTTCTTCAAGAAGTAAATGTCTCCTATTAATTTTGAGGCTACAAGGTCAAGGGTCAAACTGGACAGCAAAATATTGCCTGCTCAGTATCTTGAAACTCTTTGCTTGACAGACATCAAACATGATACTCTGGTACGTCCTAAGCAGTAAGTGACCCCTATTGATTTTGAGGTCACAAGGTCAAATGTCAACCTGGACATAGTAAGATAATGTCCACTCAATATATTGAGAACCTTTTGTTTGACAGATATCAAAATTGGTATACTGGTTCCTCCTAAGAAGTGGATTTCCTGTAGTATTGAGTTTGAGTTCACAAGGTCAAAGGTCAAACTAGGCATAGTAAGATACTGAGTGATCAATATTTTGATAACACTTTTCTTAACAGACATCAAACTTGCACATCCAATAAGGATTCTTTACTTTACCAATACTATCAGGAGACGGATTAATATAAGTTATCAAACTTGTTTCCGAATCCATTATGAATATTATGTATATGTTTAAATGCTTGTTGATTATGAATAAAATATGGTTTAAACTAACTTGCACTGATCGCGGTAGCTCAGTGGTAGAGTGTTCTCCTCGCAACCGGGAGGTTGTGAGTTCCGAGTCCCGCTCGTGCCATGGCCACGTCAAGCCTAAGACGTTAACATAGGTAGTGATTGCTCTTTCACCTAACGCTCGGCATTTGGAGGTGAGAATCACAGTTCTTTCAGACATGACCTTAAAAACGGAGGTCACGTGTCGCGACAGGAGTTGGCACTTTAGAGAACCCTCACTGCTACTGCCCTAAGCGCTAAGCATAGTTCTAAATTTGTTTTACTTCACCTATTGCTGATGACGTCTCAATATGAGTGAAAATTTCTCGACGGGACGTAAAACAATTAACCAACCAAGTAATCTAGATTAACGGTATTTGTAATCTTATTTCGTCCTATTTTGTCGCATAATTTTCAACATGCTTTGATTCTCCGATATATAGCACACACACACACACACACACACACACACACACACACACACACACCAATTAGAACCATCAAGCAATATGAACAATGTATAAGATTTTATCTTTGTTTTATTGTTATTCGTAGCTCTCCTACATCAATACTTAGATAGTTAAAGAAATCCCTGAATAGAGACTCGAAGTATCTTAAACAAGAGCTTCCGACCCCCTCCCCGCCAGGGCAACGCTTTTGACCTTCTTAAGGCGTCAATGCAGCCCCAGATCCCTACCTTATTTTCCTGACTTGCCCCCAACCCACTTCTGTTGTACTTCCGATGCTTATGGATTGTCCCACATCTTTGATGTAAAGTCAAGATTCGTCTGAAAAAACTAGGACGGGTGGGGGGAAGAAATCCAAATAGGTATTTAAAAATTACTTGGTAAAAGGTGGCAAATCGAAACCACTGTCATTTTGTGTAGCAAGGTTAAATAATGATGTGCTCGCCTGATGCCTACAAAAGGTACTTCTGTTGGTCCTTCCAGCAGAGGACCTAGCCAGAAGGCGCTTTGGGTTCACCTTGATAGGGTATTTTCTATTTTATAATGTAAATTCTCCTATTTATAGCCCCAACAGTTATTAATTATGTGTAGTTGAACAGAGTGGATTTACCTCCCAGAATCAGTAGGGTTTTTTTTATTTTGTTGTTGTTGTTGTTGTTGTTGAACGTCCCACTTGAGAAAATTTTCACTCATATGGAAACATCACCATTGTCAGTGAAGGGCTGCAAAATTTAGGCCAATGTTCAGCGCTACGGCCTTTGAGCAGGGAGGGATCTTTATAGTGCCACACCTGCTGTGTGCTGTGACACGGGACCTCGGATTTTGCGGTGTCAACCGCAGGACTGCCCCATTTAGTCGCTCCTTACGACAGGCAAGGGATACTGTGGACCTATTCTAACCCCGACCTCGCTGGGAACAGTAGTTATATTGACTCATTTTGCATCGGAGTTCATCAGAAGAATTCACATCCTAGAACGCCTCGTTTTCACGTTTTCACCTTAGAAGTGACATAGTTATGTTCTAATAATTTTGCTCGAGCTGTCTATATATGATATAGTTGCCTTAGTTTGCAAAGTCGTTGAATATAATATATAGTTGCGTTTAATAACACTTCCCCCCCCCCCTATTTTGGAACTAAAAATTGGGGAGGTAGATGCACTTCGCGTGTAAAATACGCATTAAATTTTTTTACCATGCGATAATTTTGTCTGTATACTTTGTTGTACTTTTTACTGAATATTTTTGTTTAAATAATGAATATTCTATACAAAGAATTTGCAATCACGCAGCTATATTTTCGAGATGACGGTCATCTTCGGTAATCTTCACTGAATATCTTCGGGGAAATACCTGGGTAATCATCATGTTAATTCAGCAAAGCACGACATTTTGTAGCACTAAAGTTATAATTGACTCAGTATTTGCTTTGTTGAAACTGAATTAAAATCAATTAAATGTTCATGTTACTAAAATAAAATCGCAATTGCTCGTAACAACTGAGGGAGCACTAAGTTTTCTTGTTAGACTCAAAGGGCAAAGTTTTAAGAAATATCCTCTTCCAACAAGCATACCTAATATCCCAACTTCGAATATTCGAAAAGATGCTGTTTCCTCAGAGCTTTATCCAAATGATGCTCCTTCTGAGCTTATCCCGATTCAGATATATGGTGATGGGAATTGTTTATTCAGAACTCTCTTTTTTGTGTTTGGACATGAGGACAATTTTAAAGAAATGAGGTTACGAATTGTGTTTGAACTTGTTTCAAACCTGAAGCGCTACACGAATGAAAACACCTTTGTGACCTTTGTGATCATGTCCACAAACAAAAGTTCACTTCAACATGTCTTTGAAAGTCCCCTGTCAGAAGACAAAAGGAAACAGTAAAAACAACCCTGAACGGTTACTATCAAAGCCTTTTACATATGTTCATAGCTTCTAACGTTTTGCAGAAACTATTCATGTCGATTTTCCCCGAGATGCAAAACCTTGGTGTAAACAGACAAGATCATAATCAGCTTATTGTTCCTCTTGACCGTGCTGATGCTAAAGAATTTTAGGATGCTATCTACATCATGTGGACTGAAACAATTGCTACAAAAATAGATGGTTGGACACCTAATCATTTATTCCTGTATTCACAAGCATGAGGAACCTCTTTCAAAGCGTTCGTGGTTATCCTTTGAGGATCCTGAACCTCATCGCTCATTTGAACCAAAACAATCACAAGATAGTCCTTCCCCACTCTAAAACAAATGAGGAGTCTATTGAAACAGGTAAATTGGGGGAAACTGCAAACAAAGAAATCGACAAACATGTTAAGGTTGCTTCCTTTATTGATTCTTCTTCTTCTTCTTCTTCAGAAGATGACATCTCAGAAATACCAGTTCAAAAGGCCCAGATTGTACATGAAAAATGGCATACACCAGAGATCGGTAGTACCCCAAATCAGCCACGGAATATTTTCTTTCCAGCAAAAAAGTCTGGTAAAAAGATGAGATCTTTCAATGCCACCTGGTTTGATCGGTGGCCTTGGTTACATTATGTAGATATCAAAGATGTTGTATTCTGTTTTCCTTGCATAAAATCATTTCAGAAGAAAAACTCTCAGTTGTTACAAGAAAGAAAAAGCTTTCATATCAAGTGGTTTTAAAAACTGGAAAAAAGCAACCACAAAATTCGCTGCACCCGAGAAAGGTGATTGCCATAAAGAGGCAATGGAAAGGGAGTTTACAATAAAGGAGGAGGTTAAAGATGTTAGAGAATGTCTTTCAAAGACGCACGAAGTCGAGAAGTCTAACAGGAAATTTGCTTAAAATCACAAACATTTTGAAGTTTCTTGCTCAACTAGGAATTACTATTCGGTGTGCCAAAGACGAGAAAAACTCGAACTTTTAATCAACTTCTCATGCTAGAGGCTAAACGCGATCCCCAGCTTCAGGAATGGCTACAACGCAAGACAAATAAGTATGTTGCTCCATATATACAAAATGAAAGTTTGCAGGTAATGGGGTTGCAGGTTTTGCGACAAATTGTTGCTTTCATTAAATCGTCTGAATTCTTTTCAATAATGGCAGACGAAACACGAGATATTTCCAACAAAGAGCAACTTGTTTTATGCATTCGATGGGTTGATCGAAAATTTACCGCTCATGAAGATTTATTAGGGATGTACTGTCTTTCTGATATTGGGGCTAATTCAATAACCCTAGCAATTAAAGATGCCCTTTTAAGGTTCGATCTGCTTATCAACAAAGTACGAGGCCAGTGTTATGACATGGCTGGTTCAAAGACAGGTGTTGCAACACAAATTCGTGCACTTGAATCCAGAGCCTTTTACATACACTGTTATGGTCATGCTCTTAACCTAGCTTATAGTGATTCTATCAAGGGATGCAAGTTGCTTAGAGACACCCTGGACATTGCAAAGGATATAACAAAGTTGATTAAAGAATCTCGAAGAAGGGAGATGATTTTTAATACATTAAAAAATACCCAAAATCTAAAGAAAACCTCAACGAGAATAAGGATTTTATGTCCCACAAGATGGACAATAAAAGCCGACACATTTTTTAGCATTTTGTCAAACTATGAAATTCTAAGAAATGTTTGGGATGAAAGCCTCCAAGACGTGCGTGAGGTAGAGATGAGAAACAGAAGTAGGGGAGTGGCTGCTTATATATGCAGGTTTGATTTCGTCTTTGGGTGTTTACGGAGTGAAAAACTTTTACGTTATAGTGATAATTTGGCAAGGGCTCTGCAGGCTCCAAATCTCTCGGCGAGTGATGGTCAAAAAATGGCATCGACGACAATGAATGCTTTGCAAAGTCTCCGAGATGAGACAATCTTCACTCAGTTTTACGTGGAACTTGTTGAAAATGCAAACAGGTGAACATCGATGATCTTGTTCTTCCTAGAAAACGCAAAATTCATCGTAATGATGGGACAGCAGCACATACTTTTTCATCGTGTGCAGATATGTATAGGAAAGATTTCTACGAGGCATTAAATCTGCTTTTAGCTGGCATAAAATCTAGATTTGACCAACCAGGTTAAAAAGCTTATGTTAATCTTGAAAACCTCGTAATTAAGGCTTGCACGGGTCAAACGTTTGAAGAAGAATTCAATTTTGTCACGACCCTATATGATACAGATTTGAAGCCAAGGGATCTTCACTGCCAGCTTATAATGTTAAAGACTGTTTTGCCAAAAGACTCTACGCCAGATAAACCAAGGGTGGTTGAATTTTTCGGACATTCGAATGGAAAAAAAAATCTGTTTGCCTAGATCCTCAAAATTCTCAAATTAATTTTGGTACTTCCTGCAACTAACGCTACCAGTGAGCGCCCATTCAGCGCTTTGAAAAGATTGAAAACATCACCGAGATCAACAATGAGCCAAATACGAACAAACAATTTGCTTTTATTGCATGTTCATAAATATGAGACTGATGAACTGAATCCAGAAAAAATAGTTGAGGAGTTCGTAAGTAAAAGTTAACAGACTGGCGATTTTTGGAGGAAAGTTTAAAGAGTACTAAATACCTTATGACTCAGAAATGATTGATAACAAAATGATAAAGATATAAACAAAAAAAAAAAGATTTTAAAAAATCCTTTACCCCCCCCCCAAAAAAAAAAAACCAAACAAAACTTGAAATTAAAGTTGAGGGGTTTTCTGGGAAACTAATTAGATTCTATGTACATAATTAAATTTATGTACATGATGTACACCTCAATGCTTGCACATATTTATGCAGTTATCTTTTTACTAATGGTTTTGTCGATATCACTTTTTTGTCGTAAATTACTTTGGTGTGGTGCCCCCCCCCCCCCCCCCAAAGTGAAACTGCTTCCTACGGGCCTGTTACGGGTAAGCTATCAAGATTTATCTGGAGTCATTTTGCTGCAGTGAAGAAAAGAATAATAATCTGTGTACAATAAACAGTGTATTGGAGTGTGGAGTTCAAAACAACTGGATCAGGAGCACTCCTTCAAATTTTCAGAAAGATTATTGATGAATATTTTGCACTTATGATCAACATCAACCTTAATTTTTTTTTTTTTAAGTGCGTTATTTTATTGTTAAGACGGCCCGAAGTTTTGATTTTTTTGTTGTTTTTTTTTTCATAAATTTTCATTTGATAATGTAGTACAAGTACTATCAATGTACCTTAATCCCATTTTTCATAAATCTACTCCACGTAGCATTATATCCTCTCCGTCATTGTGCCAATTTTGTGGTTTCCTCCCTTTGCCAAGTGATTGGTTTTATGGATAAACTTGTGTAATGCTGATAACAATTATTCTTTTCATAACATACAACAATATGATTGATATAAAGTTGGTGTATACTTGTATTACACTCTCTAAACAGTCCACATTACTTACAATCAAAGTCAATAAATGCACAGCATTGCTTAACAATACTGATAAATCTATTTGCACGCGTATTCATTAATAATCATGGATAAAAACCATCGATGAAATCTGTTTCATAATTGTTATATCGTTCGTACTATATGTACTTATGTACTGTCGCTCGCACGTCGGATATCATCAAGATGCTTTAATAGATGTTGTATTATTACATTTTTAGATGATTTTTTTATCACAGTCTAACGCATCGTCGCAGAATGAGTCTAACGGAAAAACAGATATTCCAGCTTGTGTTTTATAATGCACAATTTAAATAGCATGTACATATAGTACAAGTCTGACGCTCTGATCATCCCATTTTGTGTAAATTATTGAATCTACAAAATTGTCCATGGAAAATCAATACATGCAGGTATATCTATAGCCAGCTATCGGTACATGTATAGGTATATCTAGTACAGCAGTCAGCTATCAGAACATACATAGGTATATCTAGTACTACAATCAGTATAGGTATAGGTATATCCAGTATCGCAGTCAGCTATCAGTACATGTATAGGTATATCTAATACCGCACTTAACTGTTAACTGGTGTGGTTTTACTTTCTCTACATTTTATTTTCATCTTATTTTATTTTATCTATTGATTAATTTTACAGAGGTACGTATACAAGAAGTGTAGTCCCTGGGCGTTAATAGAGGCATTTACCAGTACTTGTTGGAGAAATGTACCTGAATGGTTATGTACTATCATTTTCCCCTCATTATTAAAAATTATTTTTATTATTATTATTATTATAATTATTATCATTATTATTATTATTATTCTCAAATCAAAACTACATTTGACACTAGCGTATGATCGGTACTCCGGTAGGCCTACCATGGAATTATCAAAATTATATATTGAAATGGATTAAATATAATCTGATAAAAATTCTCAGTTTGTCAAACACTTGAGCTAATGACCTTTAAGATATTTACAAAATAGGATTGCTTCGGCAGTGTGACACCACGCAATAGTGAATTTTAGTTCTTCAAGAAGTAAAAAAAAAAAAAAGTAATGAATGAGATTTAAAAATGATCAATCCATGAAACTAAACATCATAAGTCTCTTAGAATAAGTAAAATTCTTTACAATCTCAGTGTTATACATCTTTATGGGCTTTGTGGATTTTTAAAAGTTTAACAGACACATGGAAGGTCAGTATCCTATTTTATTTATTTATTTTTTTCTTTTATGGCTTGGTCACGGAGTCTTTGGTTTACGGGAAAAGCCGAGTGTCCAGTTGACTACCAGTCGGATCTCGCTCAAGAAAATATTTGACGGAAAAGGCCGAGCGAAGTTTAGTCTCGTTCAACCACAATCGAAACATCACTCGACCTTTTCCGGATACTACTCCGGAAAAGATCGAGTGATATTCCGATTGACTCAATCTCCGACGAGCAGCCGAGCGTCTAGTTGAACGATTTTGTTATGAACCACACGAGGAGTTCCGAGTGAAGTGTTCTTGAGGTGGGCGAAATACATTTTGTACGACTTAGTTAAATCAGTGTTGCTAAAAATAACGTTGTCTTTTGCTGACCCACTAACCTGCTATTCTACTGCTTTGCAGAATTCTCTCAAAAGTAAGTAGGCCTATTAATTTCTTTTCATTTTCAGCTTCAGTTTGTTTAAATTTTGTAACGTTATCCATGCAGTAGTGATTCGGTGACTTTTTTTTTTCAATGTTGAAAAACTGTTACAATGAATGAATGATATATGACCGAATTTATAACCCAACTTAGAAAAAAGTTCACAATCTATTTATTTCTGAAGTATTGCCGTAATATTTATTGGGGAATAGTTTATGAATAATAATATACTTTTATGTGATGTATGTTTGCTTGGCCCAGTAATCATGATACAGCCTTGATTATGTCAGAATGCAAAATATCAGAGCTATCAGCTGATGTCAGTGCCTAGGGGAGACCCTTGGTGACATGGTAAAGCACACGGTGGTGTGTGTTAGGAACAGTGTTTCACATTTTATAGAAGACACATACAATATTTTTGTGGGGTTTTTTTTCATTAATTGAATTTTTTCAGATGCCTGACTTTACCTGTTTGTGTCTGAATATCAAGATTGCTTGCAAGGCAAAACCAAGTTTTCAGCAAAGTGAAGGTATTTATTGAAATCTTATATTAGAATTTTAATTCAAACCAAACACTACTATTGAACATATCCACGGCTGTCAATTATAGTTTGCAACTGCAGTGTTGTAAAAATGTTGATGTTTGCACTTTAATGGTTTTATTTTATGTAGACCAATGAGTCATGCAATATTCCACATATAAAATGCATCTGTTTATTAACATAATTTAGGAAATTTCTTGCTTTTAATGACACCATATAATTAGGTTATTGTTTGCAGTATATGACATTTTTATGTAGAATTCGTCTTTAGATTAACAAATGCCTCGTTAGTGGTAGCTGGGAATTTAAAATGGAGAGAGAGGTAGAATTTTCATTCTCCAAAACTACATAAGAATGAATATAGGATCTGCAGATATACTATTGTATAAAAAAAAAATTAGGGAAACTAATACCAAAGTATTTATTCCCATGTTTTAGTACATATTATTTTATGTTGATTTGTAAGTACAAATAAGTTTATTTGTTCAACTGAATTAAGGCAGAAACATTGTTTGTGCAAAAGCAAGTGTTTTTACAATTTCTGTACTTGTCTATGTAAAGAAGACCACTTATATATTATTGAAGGATTTTCTCATTTTAAATCAAAGAGTGAGATTTTTGCATCAATATCTAAACAATTTAGTTTTGCATGGCCATACAAATATTTTCTTACTTTTTGTGATTTTGATTGATATTTTCTGCAAAATCAAGGTATTGTTGTTAGCCACATCTTAATCAGAGCATTTAAAGAATCAATTTACCAAATTTTTAAGATATCACATAATTTTAAAAAGCGATTTTTACTTTGTGTATTTGTAATAATTTTTACAATGTTAATATATTCTTGGTATTTACAGTCAGTCAAAGTAGTCAAAGTTTTATTTTTAAATTAATTTTATGGAATCTTAAATTATATTAATTTTGAATTTATAATTTTTATTTGTCTTTTGAAGATCAAAAGCAAAACAGCTGAACTTTGAAATTCAAATTTTATATTCATTTTATTAAATCCATGATTACATTATTGTTAAATTTTGGTCTTTTTAAGATTTATGGAAGACTAAATATGAGTTCTTCTCTCAAAGCCTGGCACAAGCTACAGATGCTGAAGTAAAGAAAGTAAGTAACTAAGTATATATTAATACGATCCAACAAATTTACATGACATTTTAGCTTGTGAGGGAGCATAATTTGTATCTGTATATTACTAGAAAAAAATTGTTGAGCAAAACTTATCCAGAATTGGTGTGTCTAATCTTCTCTGGTATCAAAATTGCACTACTTTAAAACTCTTGAATGATGGATGCCTTATAGCACTTTCTGGTATTGAGTTCCATATAGATGTTTTGCAGGAGAGTTTATGCAACAATCACTAAAGTGGTCTTTAAGTTGTTATATTATGTATCTCAAATTATTATTACACAGTATTTATATAGCGCATTATCTAACATTACAACTATTACTCTAAATGCTTTACAACATGCATAAAACAATATATCGCATAAAACAGAGCAAAGTTACACATAAAATGCTAAATATTTTAAACAAATATTAAATTTAATATCACAAAGATAAATAAGAAGACCAACATGGTTCATTTAGACATTCTTTAAATTTTCACATCACATATACATCACACCTCACTTCTTTTTTTCTCTCATACTTTTATTTTAAAAAAATGTCCGATACATGTAAAACATACTCATAGCTTAAAATCACAACTATAAAGATAAGTTTTAATAGTAATTCATACACGGTAAAAGAAGTTAAGAATCTTGATGTGCCAGTCTAAAAAGATATGTTTGAGAAATTTCTTAAAAGCACAGATAGATTGTTCATTTCTCAAATGACCGGGCAAGTTGTTCCAGAGTGTGGCAGCTGATTTGTCAAAATGTCTCAATGTCTCTAGCCGTATGTCTTGGTGCAAATGCGAGGTTGCACTAGTAACGCACAATTCTCTGATCGCAGTGAACATGTTGGTTGGTAGACATAAATTAAGTCTTGTAAATAAGTTGGTGCACTGCCATGAAGACATTTAAAAACATACATCAGAATTTTATACTGGCATCGGTAGTGCACAGGTAGCCAATGAAGAGTAACAAGCGTGGGAGTGATCTGATCATGTTTCTTAGTTTTAGATTTAACACGAGCTGCTATGTTCTGAACACGTTGTAATTTGTTGTGTTGGCTGGCAGTCCATACAACATCGCATTTCTGTAGTCTAATCTCGAAGTGACTAGTGAATTGATTAAAGTTTTGCAGGCATCGTTCATTATATATGAGCATATGCATCCAATATTTCAAATGTGGAAGAAGTACAATTTAGCAGTGATACTTATTTGCTTCTCCATAGTGAGTGTCTTATCGCAAATAACACCAAGGTTTCTGACACAGGAAACATCGCTGACAACAGTACCATCGAAAGAAAGATGACATTTCAAAAAGTCTCTCACCTGGTGTTTAGGAGCGAAAACAATCAATTTGGTCTTATCCTGATTCAGTTTTAGAAGATTTGAACGCATCCAATCACTGATATCTTCCAAACATGTTTCGATATGACTTGATTGTCAGTCCAACGATCTAGTGGTTCAATCACAAGATATACTTGAGTATCATCTGCATAGCAGGGATATTCCATACCGTATTGTCGACAAATTTCACCAATTGGTTTCAAAAATAGACAATGGTGAGACTTGGGGCCCAACACAGATCCTTGGGGGACTCTGTATAGCTATATTCAATTTTAAGGTAACTCCATACTCATGTTATTATCTGATAAAAATATAGAAAATAGAAACTAATAAATTATCAAATAAAATATATAGGTCATTGCGCTTTTTAAGATGTGAGACATACATACCAGCTTAACAAAATTGCAATTTTCCTTAAACGGCATTATCAAAATGTCACAAAAACTGGTTATAATCTTATAATAGTATTGTAATAATTCGTGAAACTTTTTTTTTTACAAAGAAATACAAATTGTCTGTGAAAAATAAAGGGAATTATCATATAATGGTCTTGATAAAGAATTCATGAAAATAGAATCATAGCCCTTGGATTCAGTGTTTTAAAACATGATCAATTATTCATATATAACTTACAGTTTTGAAATATTTTATGTTTAACAAGATTTTTTACAATACCTGTTGGAAAAGACTCTAACAAAATTTATGTTCCTATTATGCAAAATCTTATGGCGTCACAGAAGGGAGGAAATACTTTTAATATGTTGATGGTAGTACGACTGGATCAAGCATATAGATGCATTGATCCAGGTATTTTCCCAGGAAATATGTGAGGTGATAAAAATATTTCAAAGATTCTCAAACACCATGTGATTTATAAAAAAAAAATTCAGAGTAAAAAGTACACCCTTCTCTTACTGATACAAATTACATCTGCTTTAAAATTTTGTCTGAATATATAGTATTCAAGAACACCAAACACTTCCACAGAGTAAGGAGACAAATATAAATTCATCACTAAAAAGTAAGAAAGGTAAATATGTAATGATCAAATAGAATTGAATCTATTGATGTGTCCATTACGTTTTGTTAACTAGAGGATATTTATTCTCTATCAATAAACTTCTACTATTTGAAGGTTAATACTTCAGAAAAGGGTATACTTTTTCATCGAATGTAGAATATATGACTCCAAAATGAACCCAAACAAAGCATTATTTACTTATTATACCCCTTACAACATAACTGGAGGTTATGATGGAATCAGTTTGTTGATCTGTCCATAGATAGAATGGTTTGCAGACTTTAAGTGATTTCTGTTTTTGCCCAAAATCTCCAAACTTTGTACATTGACTACACATAGAATGAGGACGGTTCCTATTGTTTTGGGGATCAAAAGGAACTAGACTCAAATTTATGACATGGTTTCCAGGCAATGAGTGATTTCCATAATTTTTCTTTTCACTTTGAATCACCATACTTCACTCTTAAGACTTGTCATAGAATGAGCTTGATCCCTACAAGTATTGATTTTGGGATCAAAGGTCAAACTGTGCTGGACACTTGAGATAGGAAAATGGTTTCAGGGCTTAAATGATTGCCCTTATCACCAGGAGTCAACATATTTTATTTAGAGATTTGTCATGGGATGAGGATTACCCCCAATGATTTAGCGGTCAAAAGATTAAAGGTCAAGTTAAATGGAGTATGAATTAGGAAAATTGTTTTAGTGATTTGATTTCCTTGTTTGCTTGAAATCACTAGACTTCATTCAAAGACTCACTATGGGGTAAAATAGACCTATTTACTTTGGGTCAATGGTCATGCAAACTGGACTCCAAGATAGGAAAATAATCTCTGGGTCATAAGTGGTTTCTCCTTTCACCTGGATTCACAATACATATATGTACATAATGTCAAAAAAGTATGACACATCTTCTACCATCCAATACCTTAATCTCTTGCCCCCCCCCCTTTCCACTGCAGTTGTGTTTGGTTGGGGAAGGGATATTATCCCAAATGAGACAGTTTAATGGCATATTCAATGATGATATTCAAAATAAAAATAAAATGTAACTCTTGATTGTAAAAGTTTGTTTTTATATTGGTTTTTAGCTTGGAAGTCACAACATATGTGTTTATAGTGACATCATACACTGCCTGTACATTGCATCATACTTACAATACTTGGTTGAATTATTTTACAGCATTTAAAATCGATAAGTCAAAAAATCATTAATCATTACAGACATGTGTGTATTACAATTTAATCTGATTGCAGCCTTGAGTGGCTGGAAGTATTGGCTTCACTCACCCGAGATGTTGGTTTATAAAGCCATGAGCATAGAGTTAGAATGAAAATTTCATCAACTTTGCTTGTATATTGGATGTCCAGCATCAACAATGATTATGGCTGCTGACTAACAACATTCAGATTATATGATGCTTGAAATTCTTAATGATACTAGGGATTATTTTAATCAGTTGTGTTTTTGTCTTTCATACTCAAGAACTTTATAACTGTAAGAGACTGGACTTTGAAATCTGTCATGTGTGTTCCTTGTTTATGTACAATGATTATTGCCCTCACAGGCATCACATTTCTGTCATGGAACACTTTAATTGGAGGAAATTAATTTGAATAAATTATGTATCACTGGCTTTAGTATACAAGTTTGTCAATGATTTTTGTCAAAACAATGAAGAACCTTTCTTGTTTCAAGTTCATATATAATGCTTTAGTTTTATTGTATCCTAGGAACATCCCTACCTAGTGCACAAACACATTGTAGGAGAATGGATAATAAACAGGTGCTTAAACTGTGGGGTGGAGACACATGCCACCTCCCGGGGAGCTAGTGTAACACTACTCTCCCCCCAGCTCCAGGTTTGTAGCTTTAAGTAGCAAATTATTTACATTAGCCAATGCTTTTGTTAATGCTGGATTTATCAGTATGATGTTTTATTGTTTTTATTTCTTAAGCAAAACACAGACGTGCAGGTTACCTTTCAACATGACATAAAATCCTATATTTTATGGTGCTGACCATAAATGGGTCATGTGTAATTAGTTTGTATTTGAATTGTAGTGTATTCACATGTACACATACTGGGAAGTATTTCCTATAATTGTATAAAGTACAAGTTAGATTGTGTGTGGATGTGTGTGCTTGAGTGCGTGCGTGCTTGTATGTGTGCATGTGTGTATTGAGATAACACTATTTATACATGTATTTGAATGTACTGTAACTTTCTTTTAATAAAAGAAACCATTACCCTTTTCAGAGTGACCCAGTCATTGCTGAGAGGTTAACACAGTCCTCTGATTTTTCTAACATTTTCAACATTGTTTTGCATGGACAGAAGACTACAATTTCTAGTCATGACATGCCAGGTATTTATAAAGACCTCTATTCAAGATTAATTAAATAGAAGTGGTCATTTTGTTAAAAAAAAAAAAAAAAAGGACTAAGAAATGAACAGTTGTCCATGGAAGAAATAAAATCTTACTACCTAGTTATTCTAATTATACCCCCCACAAAGGAAGTTTTGGGGAGAATACTGAAATCACCTTGTCCGTCTAAGATATATATGTATCTTATATGAATAATGAAATTGTACACCTGCCATTTTGATTGAGATCTTTTTTAACATCCAAATATGTTATGGATTTTATTTTTCCATTTTGAGGGGGTGTTGTTATTGTTAAGGGTATATCTTTAAAACCAATGAACAAATTTTATTCAAACTTTGTGTATATATTATGTAGATAATGAAGTTGTGCACCTGTCATTTTTATTTAGATTCTTTAACATTTACGAAAGTTAAGGATATTTTAATTTTACAGGTGTTTTTCAACTTTATTGATGTAGTCATTTCCTTTTAGATTTTGTAATGACCCATTTTCTCAAAGAGACTACTGCATTAGTTTAGGAGAGGGTATAATGGTATTACCAATCTGTTTGCCTATCTGTCTGTGATTCTGTTAATAAAAGATGTCTCTACTGCAGAGTATATAGTCTTGCATTTACATTAATTGCTCTCAAGAAAGCAGAGTTCTTCATCATGTTGAATTGAATGGATGCGTTTATTCTTCAATGAGCACATATTTGCTATTTACCACAATCCAATATGTGTCCGGGGAGGGGGGGGGGGGGGGGGGGTATTAATCTCATTAGGACAGTTCTAGAAGATGGTGGGTTCATTTTTATTTGAGTATTACTATGATTAATATTAACGTACAATACAAGTGAGTTACTGCCATGCTGTATAGTACAAATGATATTAACTAAAGAAGATCAAGTGTAACTTTCATATTATGATGTAGTTTGTTTTTAGCTCACCTGAGTCAAAGGTTGTCCAGCATCTATTGTTATCATCATTAACATTTCTAATTTTCATCTTCTTCTCAAGAACCACTTAGCTAATATCAGTAAAAGTTGGTAAGATCATCCTTGGGTAAGGGGGATTCAAGTTAGTTCAAATGAAGGGCTGCATTTCCTTCAAAGAGGAGATAATCAAGAAATGGCAAAAATAGGGTGGGGTTATTTAAAAATCTTCTCAAGAAACACTGGACCAGTAAAGTTGAAATTTACATGAAAGCTTCCTGATATAGTGTAGATTCAGATTTGTTTAAATCATAATCCCCAGGGTATGGTGAGGCCACAGCAGGGGGATCAAGTTTTTAATAGGAATCTTTATCTCAACAACAGCAGGTTCATGATTAGTCATATTAATATGCAAGTATTCCCAGGTAGTGAAATTCAGATTTGTTCAAGTTATAGCCCCTGGGGGTACAGTATGATAGGACCACAGAATTAGATAGGGCCTAGATAAAATATATGTGTGTTTCCGGTTTCTAGACCCTACTTACATTTTTGCTGCCAACCCTAAATATTTTATTGATGATGTATACAGTAGAACCCCTTTATTACATTTCTCATTTTTCACCAGAAAAAAAAAACCAAATGTAATATTACATAATAACAGGGGCAATGCAATAAATGTTGCAGTTGAATTCCAGTAAAAACATCTCTTAGAATACTTGTATTCTCTGTAATAGAGGAGAGGGGGGAGTTAGATATTTTTTATTCTGTTTCCTTGTTTCAATGACTTTGACATTCTATATTTTTACATCTTATCTTAAATGTGCATATTTCATCATGTCCTTATCCTCCCTTTTCTCTATTAGTAGTGTGGGATCTTAATAAACTTTGGTTATCTGTGCAATCTGCATCTAATAGTGTCCGCCCTAGACCATAATAATAACTTCTGTTTTCTTGATAATACGTTTGTATAATTTCACTCCAGCTTGTTTGTACTCAACATTTGTACATCAAATTGTACAAAAGAAAAAAGCCAAGAAACATCCAATTTCTATTGATAACTCTTTATTTAGTTCTGTTTTTATTAAATGGCACTATGCAATGCACAAAATTGTAGTGTTGATCTGCACCTCACACACTTTATTATAGAGCCGTGTGCACGTGACAATACTGTAGCTGGACTACACGTTAAAGCCTTATGTCTAGTGCTGTTGCTTGTAAAAATAAAAACTTTTAAAATTGTGATCAGTGTGCCTTAACTTTATTAACCAGCAGTGAAACCCCCACTAGCCACACCTCCACTGTATAAATAAGATGAAAATCCAGAATTTTGTACTTTTTGTGGTTGAGTTTCTCTGATTTACATTTTGACTACCATGAATCATTAAAATGCTTGAGAAGTATTTGTAATATATATAGACCAAAATCTAAGATTTTTAATGAAATGTTTTATTAAAATAAAATGTTTTACCTACCTACCCTACCTGCTTTTTTGGGGAGTGAAATAGGAAACACAAATATATTTTATTTTGTCCTAGGAATATATAGGAAAAATCTTTCACAGGTAGTTCAAATACAAGTTCTTTCAATTCAGGTGCCTTGGGGGTAGGGTTGGGTCACAAGAGAAGATCAAAGTTTTATATAGTAATATACAGGATTTCCAAAGTAGGAGGGCCATACTAAATCATATCAAAATTCAAATGTTCCTAACTTGCATGGAGTTGTCAAGTTGGGATTTTTTTATTTTATTTTTTTATTTATTTATTTATTTTTTTGCCCCATGCCTTGATGTCTGGGGTGGGGTGGGGGTATTCTTTCCTCTCTGTCCGTAACTTTAACCTTGCTCATAACTTTTGTATGGGAAATAATAGGGCCCTCATATTTGAAAGGTGTATTCCTTATGATAATACCTTTCTATTGCTACCAAAGTTTTTGACCTCTTGACCTTGGAGTTTCACCAACCTCGAAGAAAACCTAAACTTGGCAATATCTTCCTAATATAAGATAGGGTTTCATATTTTATATGTAGATTCCTTATGGTAAGACCTTATATTTCATACAATGATTTGTGATAATGTGTCACAGTTGTCATGACCCTTTGGGGCTAGGTTTGGGACCATAAAATGGGGTCAAATTTTTTTATGGGAGTAAAGATTGAAAAAAAAAATTTAATCCCAACAGCAGGGCCAAGGTGACTCAGGTGAGCAATGTTGTCCATAAGCTTTGTTTTTACTTTATTATCTCAGTGATGAATATGTAGATGTTACATTTCCCATTTAATCAATTATGAAAAATTGCAATCCATCATCATAATCAATCTTTACATCTTCTCCTGTTAACATAACTTTCATTGTGGGAGAAAAAGGTAAACTGCATTCAATTTAATTTTTTGCAAATGACTGGAAACTGTACAGATTTTCAGTAACACTAACATGTACATGTATGTGTATTTTAATGATTCAGGATTTTCATATACCTGTAATTAAGCATCATCCTTGACTTAGATTTTGAAAATTTTGTAAAAAAGAACATTTTGCAAGAACAAAGTTATAATGCAGGTTCATTTTAATTAGATCCATCATCGAAAAACTACGAATCTCTGCAACAGGAACTTACACATGTTCAAAGCCAGATTAACAGTTACCTACTTGAAGAAGAAGGGGCAATGGAGAAGAGAATTAGGTTGGTGTGTTTTGTTTGTTTTCCATCCCATTGAGAATTTTTCACTCGTTTTGAGACATCACAAACTTTTAATGAATTGCCTCAAATTTAGACCTATATAGTGTAAGTGGCATTCAGGGCTGTAGCAGTGACGGTTCATCATCAACACACCTAACAAGACACAGAACCTCAAATTTTAAGGTCTCAACTGAAATACCCATGACTCTCATGTCAAATGGTTTAAGAAAAAGCAGTCACTATATTGTATGTCTTTTGTTTGACACTGTCAAGGTACAAGCTATGTTGAAGCCCACAACCACCAAGTTACAAAGAAAATGCTCAAATGACCTAGTCGCCACTACCAGTAGAGAAGTAAACAAATGGAATCAAACACGTGTAGCACACACTTACACCCCTCCCACACAACGAAGGGGAATTACAATCCCAAACCTTTGATTGAGAGAGAGATTTTAAAGTTAAACAATTACCTCTGTAGTGAAACATGAATGTTAAGAATGTTTTAAATTCAAAATTCAAATGGTAAAAATATTCAATTTGGATAATGTGATGCATTTTATCACAATGCAGCATGAGTTGCTTTCCTCCTGAATACAGAAGGTGCACTGTATATTGCAGTCCTTATATCATGGTGTCGATATAAGAAATAATTAGAATGTTTGCTATATCTGATCGTTCAAGAATTTTTTCGAAAAATTAAGTGTAATGGCTGAAATATAATGACTATATGAATGTCACTGATTATATTTGTGTGTCCTTTGTGTGTTTTTTTAAAGGCAATGTAGGGTCATGATGTATGTAAAGTTTAGAAATGTTAGTCCTTGATTTCTTAGAGCATGATGACTTGAGATGATTTGCAATTCTTCAGTATTATTTTTATCAATATTTTCAATGACCAAAACAGATTTGGATATGCCTGAAATTACTTGTGTAAACCAACATATAGACTACATTATTAAATTGTCATCATTTCACACTGGACAAAAATACCTGTTGCTAAATTAACAGAGCATGTTATTCACATAGACCTGCAGTGCAATTACTCTAATTTAGACAAGCATGTACTAGCAACAAAGAAGAGGGGTTCCCCTACTTTTTTGACAACATACTTTTTCTAACTATTAAATGCAAAATCAATAAATTTTACATGCAATGTTAGTTCTGCAAATTGGTATCATACCTTATTCAGTGCTCAAATTCTGATATCTGGGATCTGGGTTAGGATAAGTCCTTGGTACTCCATGCTTGTTGTAAGAGACAACTAAATGGGGCAGTCCTTTGGATCAGACTGCAAAAAAAGAAGACCTTTGTTACAGTTGGTGAGGCACAATAAAGACCCCTCCCTTCTCAAAGGCCCTAAGAGCCAAGCTTAGGCTTAAATTTTGCAGCCCTTCACCTACAATAGTGACATCTCCACATGAATGAATAATTCTGGAACAGGACTTGATAAAATATACAACCAACCAAACAATCTAATTGTATAATTAACATGGACAGAGATCAGGTAGGAGGATGTCCTTGGGTAAATGCTGCATTGTATAAACATCCAATTAAGGATACACACTGCCCATTCATGCCACACACATTTTTCAGGTAAGATCCAAGTGGTATTAATTACCCACTTGATTGACAGCTTGTATACACATACTTAGAGATTCCAGAAGTGAAATATGATGAAATAGGTATAACTGGAGTCCGAGTTTACTTCAAGAGATCATGAACTTGAAGAGATCAAGAGTATATTCTTTGCTTAGTTTCATGTATATATAGAGGGGGGAAAATGGAAGCAAGACTTCAATTCAAGAGGTCAAGAACTTAAAGAGATTGAAGTGTGAGTCATGGAGAGTCACCTGTAGTATTTTTAGTTCGTTCAGTATGCAATTTCAGCAACAGCAATATACCTGCAGCAGAAGCAGCAACTAGGATTACTTTCATGTCTTTCTTTCCATCTCTCTGAAATTGTTTTAAACTGTGGTTTTGATTATTAAAAATATTCCTTGTAGAGAATTTGAAGAGGAACAGAGAGCCAGATTTCAAACTTTACAATCAAGTGTTCAGACTGAGAAGAAGAAAATGATTAAGTATGCAACTGTGATCATTCCAAATTAATGTATCACTTTAAATATGTATGGAAAATTTTAAATTGAAGAATATGTGAAATTTCAAGTACATATACATATACATGCAAGTTGTGAGATCCCAATGTGTAAATTATAGATTCAATATTGTTCACACTGTAACCCACACAGCTAGTGTGAGCCACTGTAATTTCCAAAGAAACATGTACATGTAAAGAGAATATCTTCTCAAGATATGGAAACATCTCAAAATTGCATATACATGTACATGAATACTGATATTTCATGATATGTGGAACAAGGATTTTACTTGTTATAGAAATCTACTTCTACCATCAAATTATGATAAAATTTGACATCAATATACTAAATGTAGTGCCTCCTTCTTGTTCTAAAAACTGACAATAATCTCTCAAATGATGATCTCTGTAATTGGAATTTGCATATTTTCATATACATTAAGTATTATAAGTTCATCTGAGCCAAAAGCTCAGGTGAGCTTTTCTGGTCAAAATTTGTCTGTTGTCATCATAAACTTTTTACAATTTCATCTTCTCCAGAACTGCTGGACCAATTTTAACCAAATTTGGCACAGAGTTTCCTTGTGTGAAAGGAATTCAATTTTGTTCAAATAAAGGGCCATCTCCTTTTCTAAGGGATGGTTATCAAAAAAGTGAAGAAAAAAAAAAAGGGTCATTTAAAAATCTACTCAAGAACCACTAGGCCAGAGAAGTTGAAACTTATGTGAAAGTTTCCTGACATAGTGAAGATTCCAGTTTTTTCCAAATCATGGCTCATGGGGCCACAATAGGAGATTAAAGTTTTACAAGGGAATACTTTTTGAAATCTTCTAAAGAACAGCAGGGTCATGATTAGTCATATTAATATGTAAACATCCTCAGGTAGTGTAGATTTAAGTTTTTTCTAAATTATGGCTTCAAGGTGTAGGGCTGTTAAGATGCCAAAAAATTTTTGAGTCAGGTCAGTTCAAGGTTTTTAATTTGGGTTTGGGTTTATATAGCTATTTCAAAATTTTGATGTACAAGTTAAAATCAAAAACCATTATTTGTTACGATTACTTGCGGACATGGACTCAGGTCTGAATTTCCTAAAAAAGAAACTTCAGTTGAAACTTTGACTGAAGTCTGAGATTTTGCTCAAATTTTGACTGCTCAAATAAAAGAAAACTTAAGTTTGAGATTTTTTCGAGAAATCCAAGCCTGTTTAGACTTAACATTCATGGTAATAGAAACAGCATTGTCACCTCTACTTATTTCCATTTCATGCTTTTGGTATAAATGTTTTGTCACTTACGATGTTGATCCTGTGGCATATTTTGAATATATCTGACATATCTTGCATACTGTCATTGTTTTGTTGAAGATGCCATCATTGGACAATAAATCAAAATACAGCCACACTTTGGATTTTGATGTCATGTTGTTTAAATGGATTTCTAATTATGATTCTATCATAAAAACCAGACCCACACTGATATTTGGAAAAATGGAACCAAACCCAACCCAAACACAACATGTGGTTCTCTATTATTCTAGTACCTGTTGTAGCTTTAGTAGGGTGAGTCCACAATAGGGAACAAAATTTTATATGGGAATATATAGGGAAAAAACTTAAAATATCGAATAAAAAATAGGGGATCAAAGTTTTTCATAAAAATACATGGGGAGAAATCTTATTATCAAGAGCAATAGGGCCATGATTAGTATGCAAGCATCCTCATGTAGTGCAGTTTCAAGTTTATTAGAGAGGTGGAGTGGGGCCACAATAGGGGATCAACATTTTACATGGGAATATATATATTTAAAAAGAATCTTTTAGAATCTTCTCAACAATTACTGGCCATTAGTAGTCATGTTTATGTGCAAGCATTCTAGTGTAGGGCAATGATCAAATCATGGCCCCTGGGGCTAAATAGGGATTCAAAGTTTTACATGAGAGTGTGTAGCATTTTTAAAAAAGATCTGTCAAGAGTAACAGGTTCACACTAATCATATTCTCAACTTGTGTAGAGTTTTATTCTTCAAATTATTGATCCTGGAATTAGGGTGGGTCTAAAATTGGGAATCAAATTTTGCATAATATATATACATGGATATAGAGAGGTAAGAATATCTTCAGAAAAGCAAGGTCATGTTTGTCGTATTGTTATTAAAGCATCCACATGTTGTGTGGATTCAAGTTCAGTAAATTACATTATAAGTCACAGACTTGTACATGTGCCAAAGACTTAACTTAACTGATTCAACTTATTACATTGTAAATGCATTATCTATGGATTTGTTTGTTAATTGTTATTTTTAGACCAGGGTGTGGTTAGCATCTTCAAGTTTACTTTCTTTTTTGTATGTATTGTTACTTATAGACCAGGTATGGTTAACATCTTCAATTTTACTTTCTTTTTTGTGTGTATTGTTATTTTTAGACCAGGGTGTGGTTAACGTCTTCAATTTTACTTTCTTTTTTGTGTGTATTGTTATTTATAGACCAGGTTGTGGTTAACATCTTCTATTTTACTTCCTTTTTCTTGTGTATTGTTATTTATAGACCAGGGTGTAGTTAACACATATAAATTTACTTTCTTTTTCATGCAGTCTCATTTTGCAAGCAGAAAGACAATTGAAATCTTCTGTTCAAGAGAAAGATGGTAGGTTTATTATGGTATTTATTATGGTTATAATTTTGTAGATAATCTTTGCAGAAAATCTTGCAGTCTTGAGATTTATAGACATTTTCAATTGAAAACAGTGTGGTCAATGTGCTTAAAAACTAAATTAACAGCAATAAAGTGCCTAATGGAGTTTTAAATCATTTTGAATTCAAGTAAATTACAATGAATATGTATAATGGAAAATATTACAAGAGGATGCTGGTTTTAAATATAGTGGGCACAATACCTGCTGAGATAGTGGGCACAATACCTGCTGAGATAGTGGGCACAATACCTGCTGAGATACTTCACCATGTACATTGTGTTCCCTCAGTTACTGAATTAATAGCAAGATTGTGTGTTATGATCAAAGTTGTAAATGCATGTATAAACAATTAGACAACCTTTGATAGGAAACCTCCATACATTTTGTATATTCATTTTCAGAACTGCCAAACACATCAGCTGTTAAAGAAAAATCTTCCAAGGTTAGTCACCAGCATTATTCATCAAAATTTGTAATTAAATGATGAAATTTACATTATAATAAATATGCTGTTATTGAGACTAATGGTTTTAATGAGGACATTTTCTTGATGCTTTGAAATCAGATAGTCAAAGAAATTCATGATTATCAGATGAAGGTAGGTGTATTTGAGAGCCACTATTACAGTGCATGTTCTAGAGGGTATTTATCTGTTGTAAAGTGATGCTAAGTAGAATTCTTCCCTCAAGAAAATGTTTTGCAGAGTTTTATAAATCAATGTCTATCTGTAAAAGTACTTATACTGTTGAATATAAGTGCTTTGTGTTATGAAAGTACAATTTTATTTTATTTTTTATCCTATCAGGAAAAAGGACTATTAATTTGAATTGTCATCATTTTAGAAACCTCCACTAACAAGAGCAAAATCGTCTCCAAACAAGCGCCTGCACTCAGTTGACGAGTATGAACAGGCACCAGATACAGAAGGTAAATCAATTTCTTTATAACAATTCAGGAAAGAAATACTATTCAGTATACGTGTGTAGTGTTTGGACCTAATTTAGTCCCTTAAAATCATTTTATTTCTTTAAACAGTGTTTAGTTTGTTTGGATTAGGGGTTTTGTTTGTTTGTTTGTTTATAGCCGCCTGAGCAATTTTTCAGCTATCCGGCGGCTGTCACCATTACTGGTGACAGGGCTGCAAATTTAGGCCTATGCTCGGCACTCAGGGCCTTTGAGCAGGGAGGGATCTTTATCGTGCCACACCTACTGCGACACGGGACCTCGGTTTATACGGTCTCATCCGAAAGACCGGCAACCACGTCCCACAGTGGGATTCGAACCCCCGACTCAAGGATCATCAGATCTTTGAGCCCGACGCTCTAACCACTGCGTCACGCGGGCGGCTTGGATTAGGGGTGTTTCTGTACAACTTTCTTACAGTGTATATATGTTATTTTTAGCAATTTGTAGGTAATCATAAGAATGATGTCATAAATGTGAAACTTTTCCTGCATTTTTTGAAATTTAATGAAAAACTTATACTTTTGTATATATGTTATTTTTAGAAATTGTTGATAATCGTAAGAATGTCATAAATGTGACTTTTCCTGTATTTTTGAAATTTGATGAAAAAGTACACACTTTTGTACTATTTTCCTCTGTGCATGTATGGAGTACTTCAAGCAGAAAATTCTTTATTTTACTGCATATGTATATTCCAAGTATATGCCATGGATAGAAATATTATTCTTGCTCATGAAGTCACTATGTTTTCTTGTGGTAAATATATTCAAGCGTTTGTCATATAAGATTGATCTCAAAGATTTTACTTGAATTTTCGTGTTTTTAAAGGACCAGATCATACATGTATATAATTATAGGCCTTTATAGTCTTCTATAAAATATGCTTTATAAAATTTTGTCTCATGAAGTGTTAATGATATTGAGAAAAGTCTTTAAGCAGTGTCAATTCTAGATTGTTCAAATTAAATCAAGGCCTCCTGCCAAGAGGAGGTCACAAAAGGGGAATAGGTTCTAGCAAAAGATTGTCAAACCAAAAAAAAATTTTAATTTTTCATATGTAAAGAAAATTTACCAGTGACACTCTTGTTGTTGTTGTTGTTGATAGTAAGTTTAGAACTAAATCTATTAATTTCTGTATGTTCTTGCACCTTTGTATTGCTACAGTGAACTCACAGTAAAAAGAATGAATGATGTTTAAATGATTTACCATTACCAGATTGCCAGAAGTAATTGATATTTTCATACACATAATGATTTTTCATTTTAGGAATTGTAAAGATTTCTAAACAAAAAAAACCAAAAACCAAAAACAAAAAAAATTAAAAATTATAGCCTGAATATTATCGGCTTTAAGAAAACTTGGAACTGGAAAGCTGTGCTGTGGACTACTGATTGACTGAATCTGTTAGTAACATACCTTTGTATTTTTACAGAGATGTTTCTACTTGAGGATGAAAATCCAGGGCCAGATGAACCTTTCTACACATCAGAAGAGGAAGAGGAAGGTGAGAAGTCTAGATTTTTTTTTTCAAACTCCAATTACTATTCACATTTTACATGTATTTTCAAATGCCAGTTGCTGATAAGGAATTGAGATCATTCATTATCTGGATTGGAGAACAGACTATCTGAATTAACTAGAATGCCATCTCTATTGCCAATATGAAATTCCCCAAAAGGTCGATAGTGTTTTTATAAATATAACAATTATGTCATAATGTGGCTAGATAAGAAAAATTCAATTCCTTATATGTTAATATTACCAATATATTAAAAGAAATGAATCAGATAACAAATACAGTGATAGTCTGCTATATTTAAAACAAGATGACCATGAGAGAAGCTCATCCACTCCTGCAGCAAAGACAGTGCCATTTCAGAAGAGGTCTGTACAGTATTCATCATCTGTCCCCATTCAAGTTCCCAGATGGGGTGCAATGTTCAATAAAGACTCAGGGGAGGACACTGATGAAGATGTGAGTTAAAGATTGTATTTTCTTCTCACATTTTGTGTCATGTAAGAACATCATTCATCTGTAACATCACCATCAATGGTAACAAACCACCTATATTCAAGAGTTGTTGGGAAAAGGTAAGGTTTGCTTGAGATGAAATATTCTTACAACTTTGTTTTCAATGTTCTACTTATTATTTTTATTGTGTGTTTTTGTATTTGTCCATGTGTTATTTTGTATAACTTTTGTGTTCAATATTTTCAGCCTGCACCTTCTGACCCAGATGAAATGGCAGCATCTATGCAGGCTATAGCTAGAAGCATTACGAATGATGAAAGGATGATCTTCGGTGACAGACCCAGGCCAAGGCTTAATACGGGTGACTTCCATCATTAATTGTGATTCTCTGGTCATTTTTTTATCAGGATTCTTTTTGCTTTATTTGTCTTGACTATATTATAGTCGTGGTACGTGTATTTGTCATATTTTGACTTCTTTTGGTCATCATAAGAAGGTGTAAACTGTTGCATTGATAATCTCAATTATATATTGAAATTTTTGTACCAATAAAAGGAACATTTTGAGGCGTGTCTACTGCAACAGCTTGAGTGTGCTGTAGTGTTGACATTGTTCTTGATATGATAATTTTTTTAAGTGATCTGTTGGGCATTTAAAAAGTCAGTGTGTTCATGATTTTAGTTTAGATGACCTTGTCGTGCTTCAAAGACCATGTTGAAGCAGTTTATCATTTCATAATCAACATTTCCAGTAATTCACAAGCAGAGATACATTCTTGGAAAAATTATTTTTAACCATGAATGTTGTTTGCCATTGGTCATTCTTCCAGTTTTTGTTGAATATATTTTAGTGTCCAATATTACCAACAACATATATTTCAGTCACTTAATAACTGGCTTTTACTACCTTTTTCTTCATTATTTTTATATATGATTTATGGGTTTGTTTGGGGGTGTTTTTTTTTCAATTAAGGACATACATGATGTTTCTCAGTAATATATGATTTTTCATGAAATTTCATGTACATTTCACTTGTATTCTATGATTGATTGTATATTGTTTTACAACCCCGTGAGGATACAGGTTGTTAGAATAGATCCTCAGTACCCCTAGCTTATTGTAAGAGGTGACTAAATGGGGCAGTCCTTCGGATGAGACCGCAAAAACCGAGGCCCCGTGTCACAGCAGGTGTGGCACGTTAAAAATCCCTCCCTGCTCAAAGGCCATAAGCACCAAGCATAGGCCTAAATTTTGCAGCCCTTCACCAGCAATGGTGATGTCTCCATATGAGTGAAAATTCTCGAGTGGGACATAAAACAATATATAATCAATCGTTATATTGTTTTACGTCCTGCTTGAGAATTTTTCACTCATATGGAGATATCACCATCGCCGGTGAAGGGCTGCAAAATTTAGGCCTATGCTCTGCGCTTGGGGCCTTTGAGCAGGGAGGGATCTTTATTGTGCCACACCTGCTGTGACACAGGGCCTCAGTTTTTTGGTCTCATCTGAAGGACTGCCCCATTTAGTCACCTCGTATGGCAAGCAAAGGGTAATGGGGATCTATTCTAACCCAGATCCCCACGGGGGTACTTACATTCTATCTCATTTCTACAACAACAAAAAAATAGGGGGTATATTACCATGGCTCCTTTAGAGTTTTAGAGTTAACATATTTTGATAGTTCCTGGTTGCTACAAGTAAAAATGAAAATTCAGCTCTATTTTATAAATGGGCACTACCATAGTAAAGAAGGAGAGAAAAATCTTAGGAACAATTGGGCATTGAACCTGGTACCTTTACATTACAAGTTAGGTGAACTAACCACTGAGCTACACACACCGATGTGAAAAGGTTTGGTAATATTACTATACATCATAAAATTGAAACCTATTTCAAAAATCATACAAGAACTCTTCATATTGAGGAAATGAAAAAAAAAAATTAAGAGAAAATTTCAAGAAATGACGTGTACATGTATGTCCTTAAATGAGTTAGAGATATTCATAATCAATGGGAGTTGGCTATGGTGTGCATCTAAAACAGTGATTATACATGTTTTTCATACTTTTCTCTCATAATTTGTATCATATATATTATCTAGCATTAAATGTATATATAGGTTGATCTCCATTTATATGAAAAGAAAACTGCAGGTACTTGTAATGATTTACATTGTAATGATTTATATTTATTTCATTTGATTTTCGGGGATTCCTTGTAGATACCAGAACATTACTATGACTACTCAAAATACAGTTGTGTTGGGTTTAATTTTGATGTTTTTCCATTTTAGATATGAAAAGGTAAATGTACTTCTGTTTTTTTTTCATGTTTTGTGTAATTCACTTAAAAAGGTTTGAAGTGTTCTTTTTGATTGGATTTTCTTTACATGTAATATATAAGCCATAAAGATTTTATGTTTTCATACTCCCAGTGAATTTGACTACAATATTTAAAGCAGAAGTATGTATTTGTTGTTGATGCCCCTTTTTCTGAAAAAAGAAGAGAAATTTTGAATGAGTTAATATAGGCCTATTTGTGTGCGTGTAATGTGTCAGTTATTTTAATGAAGAATATCATTAATGAATAAATTGTAGGTTGTTTGTATTTTGGCGGTATATATATTCATTGGAAGAAGGGAGTAATTTGTATGATAAACACAACCAATTATGCAGAAATTGGCCTATGCTACCATTGTCCATATATAATAAAAAATATCAAAAAGCTGATTGAGTGTTCATGTATATATTCAATAGGCTTTGTGGTATTTTTATTACTTATGAAGATTTTTCTATACTTATATATATATATATATATATATATATATATATATATATATATAATTTTACAAACAACCTAGACATTTATTCATGTTTTTTATTTGGTAAAATCCATACAAAACAAGACTCTTTATGACGTAAGCACGAGTTCTTATGCTGAATTATAAACATTGAACGAGTGAAGGATAATTGATGGAATGTTTATTGATCTACTTTGTAAACCAGTGACTTTGTTTACCAGAAGTATTACCGGTACTTTAATTGACTCGTTTGATAGTCAGTATGATAGGGCATATCGCAGGGTATGGAACCATTCTTGTCTTGAAAAAGTCCATATTTTGTGAGTCAGAGATTTGTTTTATGCCAATATTATTTTAAATATTTTAATATAATGTAAAATTTATTACAATCAAAGATCGATTTACAAATCAGGAAGTTTTTACAATATGAATTTACTTGAGCCTTTGTATGATTTTCTGCTGATCATGCAGTGTTGCTTGTGCATTGTCATATCCATGTAGTTATAATCATTCCACTTGAAAGAAATATACATTGTTATTTCATCTCCAATTTATTAAGTTAGTGATTTTCATCATTCGCTATAAACCATATTAAATGGTTTATATGTGTTACATTTTCACAGATTTGTTAGTCTTTGACAATGGTGCATATACAGGTCTGTACTTTAAATTGTAAATGTTTTTGTTCCAACTTTTTGTGTTTGGTGCTTGTTTGCCTTTAACTTCCATGTAAATACTGTGTATATAATACATCTATGTGAAAAGGACATCCATTTGTTTCACCATTATCATGGATATTGGGTTTTTTGGCCAGGTAGCTTAGCATGCATTGTAAATCTTTTCCTAATTTTAGCTTCATTACAAGTGTTATTTTTATATGACCAAGTTTATGTTAGCCATATCATTTGTCCTCACAGAGAAGACTAAGAAATTTGGTTGTTTTTATGGGGTTGTGTAGTGCTGTATATTTTAATCTGCACTAACCAAAACTATGTTCAACTTTTATAACATTGTAGAAAAATGCATGAATCAATTTTGTTGGGTTTTTTTTTTAAAGCATTTTTAAGGTTATCATGCAGACATATGCTTAAAAATTTCAATTTGGTATTTACATAAGAGGATTCATTCTTGCTAAAACTTAATCATGTCTTCAAACCACCGAGTTAACGCTTTTGTCAAACAACAGATAATCTTGTTCTTGAATAGATTTTGTTTTAATGTAGTTATGCATTATAAACAGGATTTTTTTTTTCAGATTTAGTAGCTATGCAATTACTTCATGTCATTTCTGCTACATGATGATATATTTTATAATGTTATTGAATGGTTTATGTAATATGCTAAAATGCTAACTTTTCCTAGTCCCGTATATGTGTAACTGAATGTTGCACTTTTGAATATTGAAATTTAGCATATTTGAGTTTAGTTCATACAGGTTCTTCTGAATAAGAGTATGTCTATTGACTTCAAACTTGCAGTAACCTCAGTTCTGGGGTAATATGCCAGCCAAGTGACATATTTATGGGTAGGTGGGAGTAATAATCCTTTCAAAGGGGAGATAATTGAGAAATGTAGGAAATAGGATAGGATTGCATCAAAATTTGTTTATATAGAACCACTGAAATAGAAATGATGAAATATATGTGGGAACTTCACAATAGTGAATCCAGTTTCATTTTGATCAGTTATAGCCTCTTATGGCTAAAGTTGCATTATGGTAGGTTTCGAAAGCTAAAATTGATTTCTCAGTAAGAGCAAGGCAATTGTTTGAGAGTTGTAGACCACTGGCCTCCAACTTAATTTCAGATGGATTTATTTTTGGTAGAAGTCTACAGATTATACCTGCTGTTTCATTATAATTAAGCTATCTAGATTCAGAACAAATGTGGTGCCAAGAATATAATGAAAAATAGAAGAAAAAATTGCTGAAGCATTTATGATGTACTGTAAATATGGCAATATTAACATAGTAGAAATGTTTAAAAATTTATTGAAAGGGAAACAATCATCAAAATTTCCACATGTTAGTTTTTCAGGATCAGTATATTACTTTTATACTAATTTTACTAGCATACAAAAGGAATATATTTTTGGACTTAAAACTTCATTAATAGAAGAAATGAAATAAATCATGATAGGTAAATTATTTTTCTTCATTTTATGTCATAGGAATGATTCATGTTTCAGCCCAGTTTAAATATATACTTATTCCATCATGGCAGTAGATATAATGACAGTGAAATAGTGTGTAGAATTAGCTGTAGGTGTTCACAAGGTCACTTCATAATTGAAGCTATTCATGTAAAACATTGTGCCAAAGTATCAGGAAAAAAATGTAACTTTCATACTGACTACTAATTTCAATGTATCAAACATTAATTTACTGATTTAATTGAGCAGATAACTCAATTCTAAATATGTCAATGTTCATATCTCTGTATGGGTGTAAATATTACCTTTTTTAACAAAAAATTGAAATTTTGTATTTTGAGATGCAAAGTATTTTTCAAACTTTCTGTATGGCAAATTGCTGAAATAGGAAGAGAAAAAACATCACTTTCGAGTTGTTAATACTGTATATGTACTTTTTTAGCACATCTAAAAATTTGTCAGTCAGCGCTAATGCACTATTGGTTAATCATGATTTAGCACTTCTATGTATAAGAATAGAAAAATAAAGAATTTCCTAATTTAATGTGACTATAAATTAGTTCTCTTCACCACCAAAGCCGCTAAAATTTGAATCCCACTAAAATAAGTACATGTACAGTTTTCTAAGGTTTAAATTGTATATTGTGAGAAATTTTATACTATATTAAGTTTATATTGTTACTTCACAAGAGTTTTCAAGATGATACTGCTTTTTAAGAAAGATATCATTAAAAAGTTTTCAGACTAGACAACTAGTAATGTTTTCCTCGAAAATGGCAGCAACTGTTTTATTATCTGGAGATTTGCTACCTATGTTATCTTTCAAAAGTATCAATACCCACTGATAAGAATCACAGTGCGAAACATCAGTTATTCCACTTTCAACCAATATGAAAGTTTGAAATGCTGACTATGTGTTTCTTTTAGTGGATTCATATTTTCAGGCACGGATCCAGCTTTTTTTTCGTCGGGGAGGGGGGGTTCAAAATTATTCCTACCATTTGAATTTTTAAATCATCCCCAGTGAATGAATAAAGTTGATCGAGAGAGTTGATGAAGCAATATTAAACATGATGCTAGGGTGAAAGATTACAATATTTTCTTTCAGTTAGAAATTCAAGGGAGGGTCCCGAACCCCCCCCCCTCAAGATCTGTGCTTGATTTTGGTGCAGAGGCAGTTAGATGACTCATTTATTGTTGCACCAAACAAAATACAAAATTCTCTCTCACTCTTTATATCCTTTATCATAGACCAAGGATGTGATTATTCATGATAAAGAAAAATGCACTAATTTGCAATAATGGCAGTAAAGCATTAAAATATTCTAAATGAATTGCATGAACGATATTGAAGGTGAAATGAAGGTTTTATATCGACATAGGAAATAACTACTTGTATAGGATTTGTTCTATAAGAATAACAAATATCACATTTTACCCAACATTCACCTTTAAGAAGTAAAAGCTGGGACATTGGAATTGAGGTATATAAGAGAAGGAAGATCTCCATGTATAATATTGGTAGTTTATCATATTATTTGGGAGGTGTATTTTTGAAGGCCAGTGTAAATCAACCTTACTTATATTAAGTCCTTTGAGCTGTTCTTGTAGTTGATATATAAATTGGTGTAACAAGAACACAAATAGACCTTAAATCAACATTCTGATTTAGGTTGATGCTAAGCACAACTTGATTATTTTTTTTTCCTAAAGTACATGTCAACTTCTAGCTTCTATTAAATAAGAGGGTTTCTGTGAAAAATCCAGTTCAAATAAGACATAGCAGAGGACACTTAGTGCATGTAGATAGAAGAGGAATTATTAATGATTAACACTTGTCAATGAATGTTAGTGCTGTCAATATTGTGATATTTTACTGTTTATATATGCTTGTAAAGAATTATTGCTGATTGTCAACCTGGAAGATTTTTCCCATTATAAAGAGATATTCTTTACAGAAATCAAGTGTTATTTTTGTTCTTTCAACTCGTATGCAGGCACAGGTGAGCATGTCTATCAAACATTCTTGATTCTTGAAAAACTCCCAAGCACAATTTTTAAAAAAATGTAATGAAATTGAATGGAATATGTTGATTTATAAAACAAGTACAAAAAGTTGTGCTTGAAGAAGTTTCGTCATAGGGTATGGGCCTTCTTATTCCAAAATTTATTTCCTAATTTAAAGTATCCTATTACAGTACATGTCACCTAGTCAGGATTCTTTGTTAATAAACCAGCTGCTTATATGAGTCTATGACTATTGCAGGAAACTTTATTCACCAGTATTGTAATGCATTTAAGATGCCATTAAAATAGCAAATAACTCGATTACAAATGTTGAAAGTCATTTCAAGGGCAGATAAATATGTATTCGGGTGATGTTGCATCTTTCTTTCAAATCAAGAAAGCAAGAAGATGGGTGAAAAAGGTGAGAATCAAACCCGCGTCGACTAGAGGTGAAAGGCTTTGTGATTTTGAGCCCAATGCTCTAACCACTTGGCCACGGAGGCCCCTATCAAAACTTGCATTGATGCTCGCTACATTTTAATAAAAAGGAGTAATAATTCGATTAATGTGCACATCAAGCCAATGAATGCACGTGATATTTAAATGATTGATCTCTTCAATTGAATTGTAGCACGCATTAATTCGATTAATGTGCGCTATAATTGAATTCTTGTCCTCTCTAATAGAATTAACGAATTGATCGATTGTTGTTTGTTTGTTTTTAAGTCCCGTCGACAATTTTTTACTCATATTGAGACGTCACCAACTGTAGGTAAAGTACCACAAATTTAGACCTATGTTTAGCGCTCGGGGCCTGGTTCTTTAAAGTGCCAACCCTACTGTGACACGGGACCTCCGTGTTTAAGGTCATATCCGAAAGACCCGTGATTCTCACTTCTAAATGCCGAGCGTTTGGCAAAGGAGCAATCACTACCTATACTACTCAAAGTTTGATAAGGATCATATTTTTCAGCACTTGTAAAACTTTCAACAAAGGTGAATGACAACCAACACAGAGTGATTTATGTTCAGAAATGTTTACTTCAAGAAATTGTGACAGAAAAATTTGGCAAACATGACATTTCATCGCATACTCCTAAGGTAAAGGGAGAGTACCCTGAAAAGCATGGTAATTTCATGATCACGGAATTGTTTAAACTCTGCACATTCCATTTCACACTGCACAAACAAGTGTCAATAGCGGGTATGGCCTCAGTTAGCTCCAATGACAGCTTGGCAACGTCGTCTCATGCTTCCAACGAGGTTTTGAATGGACGCAAGAGAGATATTGTTCCATTCTTGGATCAGAACATTTTCAAGTTCCTGGAGGGTGGCTGGTTGTACAGGACGACGTGAAATCGCTACCTGAAGCATATTCCAGACATGCTCGATAAAGTTGAGGTCTGGAGAACGAGCTGGCCAGTCCATACGAACAATTGTCTCACGTTCCAGGTACTCGTCCACCACCCTAGCACGATGTGGACGTGCATTATCGTCCATGAGGATGAAGTCAGGACCAACAGCACCAGCATATGGTCTCACGTACACATCCAGGACTTCATCCCTGTAGCGCACTCCGGTCATCGTGCCTCGCCTTAGGACATGGAGATCAGTTTGTCCAGCTCGACTGATTCCTCCCCAAATCATCAACGACCCACCACCATATCTGTCATGTTCAGCAACATTAGCGTTCTGATATCGTTCTCCACACTCGTGCACGACGATCTGTGAAGTCAACACAAAACCTCAACTCGTCTGTGAAAAGTACAGGGGCCCAATCAGCAACCCTCCAATTCACATGAGCCCTGGCCCAATTCAAACGATCTTGTCTGTGTCGCTGAGTAAGAGGGATGCGAATACAGGCTCTCCGGGAACGAAGACCACCTTCATGAAGACGATTACGCACAGTTTGCGTGGAAATGTTAACTCCAGTTGCATTCAGAAGATCATTTCTAAGCGCAGTCGCCGTTGCAAACCGATGACGTGGTGCTGAAATCAAGAGAAAACGGTCATCTTGCTGCGTGGTGGACCTTTCTCTGCCGCCTCCATGTCGATGAGAAGCTGAACCATGAGCTTGATACCGGTTCCAAGCTCTGCAAACAACGCTCTGACTGACACCCAATAGCTCTGCAACGTGACGTTGTCTTGCACCATTTTCGAGCATTCCTATGCATCTGGCCAATTCTTCAATAGTCAAACGACGTCTTTGACGTTGTGGAGGCATTTTCATAGAGTAACAGTGACTTAAACGAGGTCAGATGTAAAGACAATGGCCAAATTCAAATCAACGACAAGCACTCAGAAATGTGAATAATGTGGGTACCATGCTTCACGTGCTACTCATGATCACTGCAGCATGCATTTCCCTACCTAACCTGTGTTTTGAGGCTCAAGAGGGGTCAGTCCAACACTATGATGAAATTTGCGTGTCTTATCAATTCATATATTGATTTTATAATGCAAGAACTATATGATCCTTATCAAACTTTGAGTAGTATATTTTTGCGTCTTCGGTTTGACGCGGCCATGGCACAAGCGGGGCTCGAACTCACGAGCTCCCGGTTACGAAGCGAACGCTCTAACCACTGAGCTACCGCTACCGGCTAATTAATTGATGCACGCATTAATTCAATTATTGCGTGCAGTTGAATTGAGAGTAATAATTGATTTGAATCACGTATAAATTCAGTTATTGCGCGCAGTGATTAAACTGATGATATCTTCAAATAATTGAAGATGTCTTCATTTATTTGAGTTTGTGTTAATTTGGCGCTCCAAAGCATCAATATTGCTCATGGTTTAGCCACATCGATTGTAAGTGAAACGTATAATTGTAAAATTGTCGGTGTGAAGTTTTTTTTTTAAACCTTATCTGTATTCTTTTTTAAGCAAAAAGATCCAGAGAATAATCGACAGTCCAGTCCGATCTCTGCTGATCGAACTAAAGGATTCCCCGACTCTCCAGGAGAACCAACGCATGTGGGGCGAAATTCCAGGGGCAATAGATTACTAAATGTAACCGTGTGGTTGTTTAACACGTTAGCGACACTGTAATAAAGTTTTGATATCCAATTCATTTAGTATTGTGACATGTATTTATTTTCATTGGGTGGGTGGCTAGGGTATATAAGATCTAATACGCTATCCACCGTTTCTATGCCTGTACTCGCATAGACTCTACATTGTACATTTGTATCATAGACACTTGAATAAAAATGATAAACTATTCCCTTGATAAACTATACACACAATTTATAATACCCATACTCAGGAGTAAAGAGTACTCTCTACTCAAGGTGTTATAACACACGTATTACATGAATGGTTTATTGAGGAAATAGTTTATCATTTTTTATTCAAGAAAACTTTAAATGAATAATTTTGAAATTCTACATTTCACTTAAAATCAAAATGGCTGAATCAATGCGCCATGCTAATGTTAGGCCGAATAAAATGCCGCCAAATCCTAATTTTATTTTTTACACCTATCAAATTGTCTTTGCAGAGAACTCCGTTTCTTACATCAAGCCTGTGAACATCAACATTATCAAAAACGAATCAAAATTTTCATCAAATATAAATAACAAGATTATCGAACATGAATAACATGATTATGGAATATAAATAACAATATTATCAAACAGAAATAAAGATTGATTGAATATAAATCAGAATACAAAAACAACAACAACAACAAAACGTTGTTTGAAGTGGTCTTTGTCTGTGCGTCAGCATGTTTGACCATATCAAAATATCCGAACGAAGAGCAGATGTACGGCGATAAAGAATATATTTCTAATGTAGATTAATATAAATGATATTCCGCGGTACATACATTGTGTACTTCCCGCTTCCCCCTTTTTTCCTACGAGTCCTTTGTTGTGGAAATTTCAGTATAACGATAATGAAGTGTGTATTGACTTCTTGAAAGAGCCCGTTAAAACGACTAGAAAAGGACTCTTTATGACTCTATACCGTGAAACTTACGTAGGGCATTACAACCCAGTAATTTTTTGAAATATCAAAAATTAAAAAAAAAAAATTAAAAATATTATAGAAAATTTTTGAGAATTAAAAACTTTGCAATACGTAATCTTCAAGTTGCTTACAAAGGCCTTGGATCGAAAACCGTGAGAGGAACTTTAGATAAACCTGCATATGGCGCGCCAAATTAATGTACTTAAATAATTGGCATACATACACCGGTACTCACTTTATCCTCAAATCTGACCAAGTTCAGCAACCTATTTTCGCAAAAATTGAAGAAAATTAAAATCCTTACCAGATGCTCATCTTCGATACACATGCGTAAGAGAGTCTTAGCTATGTCCTAGAAAAACTGACTAAGACCAACAACGTGTGATTTTCTTATCAAATTAAAAAAAATAATAATAATAAAATAAAATCCTTTAAAAACACACATAAAATGGTCCTCACTTGCAAACCGTGAGAGGAGTTCAACGGACAAAACATTGAATTTCAAATAAAGGGACACAGCTCCTGCAAGAAAGGAAGAAATGAAGCAAAATGATCTAGAATGACTCACAGAGAAGCTACATAGCACGTTTCAGTTATTAAAGAAATTCACTATCTTTTCCATACCCACTCCCGGCCGGGGCTGAACTTGTCTCACGGCATGCAGTACCACTGAAATATCCTAGCAGCGCGACGTGTGACCAGCGCATTAGACCCTCACGTAGGCCAGTTATGTATATATTGAAGAGCGCTTTGCTATCTTTGTACTTATCAAGTCTTTCAAATGGAGTGTGTATTTTGTATGATTATATTATATTTACGTCAAGTAACCGTATTACATTTCCATTCTCAATGGCCGTGTAGCAAGTGACAGCGTGGCAAGAATTCTATATCACCATCGATTTAGCAAGTTTAGGTCCACTTGTGTATGCCATAATTATAATAGTTCATCTCTTATGATCGGTGATGTGACATTTTTTAAAACGGTTTCTATGCGAAAATTGTGTATTTCGTTGAAATATAAACACTTTGAAGTTACATATTTTATTAAAAATACACTCGAAAAAACCTAGGAATTGAACATTAAAAAATACAAGGAGGGAGGGATACCGGAAGTCCTCCCCACAAGCACCTGTGATATATGCTTGAAGTAAAAAATATTTTCCATCTTCAACACTAATCTTACAATAGCAGCAGTATGTATAGTACAATTTTGAAATTCATGTAAAATATACATTTAACAAAAAGTATATCATTTGTCACATCATTACTTCTCTCACATTTGTATTGTTTAAAATGCCTTGTTCGAAATCTGGCGCCATTTCCAAGTGATAAAAAATATTACCATATATGGTCAAAGAAACCTATTACACCTTATTGGAATGAGGAGTGGTTATATATTAGACCTAATCGAAAAATTAATGTTGCATTGAGACGAACGAGTTTACCACGGTGTTGTATGAAATTCCTCAAGTACGAGTCTCCTATAGTTTCGTACTTTTCATGAGTGAGTCAAACCGGAAGTTCACTTCATTCGTAAAGAAAACCAGCGAATATTTTGACAGGGTTAAAGATGGTAAGTCATAGAGAGTTAAAAATTATGCGAATTGTTCTGTATTTGTGAAAAGTGTACTATATTTTTTTCTCACTATTTCAGTCGCAGCTATCAGAGGATCAGCTTTCAGGTAAATATAATTAGGGCCAGTATATTTATTTCGTTTGAGACATTCCCGGAAGTGAAGTTATTTAAGGAATGTCTTATGTAAACCTGCAGGACAAGTATTAGTACTAGTAGGCTTGACTGTAGCAAACCCAGTATGTGACTATAAGCAAATACTGTCTTAAGTTTATCAAATCTTGTATGTTTTGTGGATTTAAATTGCTGCAACTAGGAGAGATATTCTGAATAAATAGTTAAAATAAACTACAGTTAACTTAAGACATATCAAAAACTGTCCCGTTAACATATGAGACTCCCTATGCACAAGGAGTCCCAGCCAGACTCGGAACTAACATTATTCCAAATGTGGAAAGTAGACCTCGCATTAGCTTTGTGTCTGCTCCATCATTCTATTGATTAACATCAGAGCAGACACCCAAAATTCAACTCGGATGACAGATGCTTTGTGCAGCATGCAGTTAGGTGTGAATGCATCCTCAGGTCTACTTACACCATTCCTTGTGTATTTTTTTTCAATCTTTCTTTTGAATAGCACTATAGAGCTGTAAACATGGACTTGTTATGATGGAAGAAGCATGTATAGAAGGTTCTAAACACCCCCCCCCCTTTTTTTTTCTTTGACTACAAAATCTGTTAGAAACAACTTGTCATTTCAGCTTCTTAAGTTAAATCAGGTATGTATGATGATTACCAATTCTGCCAATCTATTATTATGGGAATATACAGCACTATCTAGTGATAAGTCATATACATTTTCTCTGTTGTGCAAAAATGTATACACATTTGTGGTAGATTTAGTTAAAACTACATCAACAATGAGATGTAAAAATAATACACCATTTTGTGTATATGGTAGCTAATCATGATTCATGTATTATATGGTGAAAACCTCATAGCTTTTCAAAACTTATGTTGAATTTTTTGTATTTAGAGAATAAATTGTGTTCAGAACAAGACAGTCATCCTATTGAATAGCTTGTGGGTCTCCATTTCATTCCCCACATAGGCACAAATGCTTGGCAAACCTCAAAGTCTAGCTGAAAGGACTATATTAATATATGAATTGAGTTAAACATATGAAAATTTAAGTGAATTCTTAGAGATTTGAAATTTATCATTTTAGGTCACATGAATCACTCAGGTTACCTATTGCTATCTGTTTTCATCCACTAATGTCAGTTGTGCATTCGTCATAAACTTTTGAACATTTTCAACTTCTTCTCTGGAACAGTTGAACCAATCTCAACCAATTATGATATGTAAATCTTATGGGTCAAGGGAATCAAAAATAGTGAATTTCAGGGTCTCAGCCCCCCTAGGACTAAGGGGTGTTGCCAAAGCCATTAAAATTAATGTAAGCTCTATATTAAAGTTTTTCTGTGTTTCATAAATCAAATCATCAGTTATCAACCCACATATAAAAAGTATATCTACATGTAGTACAAATGTGGTAACATTTGGAAATCTTGTCCTCAGATAAAACATCCAGCAGAATTAATGCTCCTGTCCCCATTAGTTTGCTTAGAATTTACATCAATATTTAGCAAACTCAAGCTTTGTATGAGAAAATTTCAAGCATTTTCTCAAATTGGCACACTGTGATTTGAAATTTTTTTTCAGATTTAAGTCAACTGTTGCATTTGGCTTGAGATGTTCATAAATTTGGGGCCTACTTATTTGCATGATTTATAATGAGCAATGAGCCCTCCTTGAAAAAAAAATTGTTTGCCCTGGGCTCAGTCCCAAGGTGGGGTTAAGTTGATCATATATAATTGGAGATGCATTATGTGACTGATTAATAATTGTCTTAACTTCTGGACATCAAGCAGTCAAAATGTTTGTATGGTTGTAATATTGAACATGCAGTGAGCCCTCTTTGCTCTTCCAAACCTATGAAATCCATGGAACCTGGATTGAGGCCAAAGGTTGGGGAAAAGTTTATCATATATATTGAATTGCATTATATTTCATTGAAAGTCTTCTGTATCTCTGAACATACAGCTGAGCAGGAAAACTGTTTGCATTATTTTAATGCCCTCTACCAAAATTGTGAAATTCATGTCAAGTAACTTCTCGTCCTAGGATAGGACTGTATTGATCATATGTTGACAAACGTATCAACTTCTTTTAAAAATTTCGACTCTATTCCTGTACAACAAATACAAAAACTTTGTGCATCTTTATGAATATTGTGTTTTCTACTGAAAGTTGCTTTTATATTAAAAACCTTGTTTTAATTGATATTTTTTATTTCTGAAACCTAGTGTGACTTTGTGAACAAAAGTGTTATTTCTGCAAATGTTTTATCTTTGATAAATATGTAAGTAGTAAAAATATGAATTTTGTTAAAGGCACTTTATATTAGTGGAAAGGAAAGTAATATTGAACTACTTTTCTGTAAAGATTGATTTAAATCCAGGGAAAATCAAACAATCATGTCATCATATCCTGTGATTACAACATATTTCTACATAAACTCTTCATTAAAGTAAAAAAAAAAAAAAAAAAATGGAAGTCATTTCTAGGGGCCAAATTGGTTTTTTCCAAATGGGAATTGTGAAGCAAGAAAACCAATCTAAAAGAGACATAACTCATGAATTACAAACTGTTGAGTGTCAAGTAAAAGTGATTTTGAAGGTTATGTAGTGCACAAACTGTGCCTTCACAGAATACAGCTTTGTTTAAAATGCCTTATCTGCCTAGTTAGAATTCTGAGTAAAATTGCAGGGCATGTAAGATGACACAATGTCAGCCTCAGTCTTAGAGGTGTGTGTGTGTGGGGGGGGGGGGGTGAAAAAAGATAAGGTGGCCCGATAACATTTAGTATGCAGTGATACAATACATGCTACACTAATATTTTCAACAGATATTCAGATGGACAGCTTATATTGCATTCTCACAAAAGATATTCCCCATAACAACCTATAACTGTACAGGTGAATTTTGTTTTCCTAACAATAGCCCTAATTACTTTATTTTAAATTTGATAAGCACACATCAGGGAGAGCTATCTTGAGTCTCAAGGTTAAGCATCACTCATGCATAGGTAGGACAGTATGTATAAATGTAGGATTAAATTATAACTATTATAAGTGAAATGCATTCATATTACATGTGTATATATACAATATTACAGGTAAATATCTTGCCCATAATAGTTAGAATGTTGTAGAAGACTATAACTACATTAGCGTGATTAATGTAGATTGTAATCTAGTAAAAAAATATATTTACCATCTCACTCTGTGCCAAAGACATCAGATCATCAGTTTTGAAAGGGACATTTCATTTAAGTCTAATGAAGTTTCTCTGCCACAGATGTAAAAGTGTCAGATTTTCATTGTTTTCCATGCCTGTTGGCTAAATAGGGTAAAAGTTTTTGATTCAGTACAGACAATATGAGAGTACGTCAAAGAAAAATATATAGTAAGGGCTCTATTTGCCCAACAAAGTCATAAGTTGTACTTTTCAATATTAAATGTATTTTATGCATGAATTCCAGTGGAACTCAGTTGTTATTTTTAATATGATCAACATTACAATTGCATAAATATGAAGTATTCCTGCAGTCTGATTAAAATCAACCTTCACTAGCTCTTTTTTTATTGTTTGCTGCATGAAGGTCTGAAGAAACTTCTAGCTAGAAAAGGATGATTTTTTTTTTCAAAGTTAAGTAACGATGATGGAAAAAAGATCATCTTGAAAGACTTTGTTTGTTACGGAATATTTAACTCACAGTTTAGATATTCCAACTCACATTTTGCAAGTTTAACAGGTAATGTTGAACTTGGGATATTGTAACTTCTAATGCTATGTATTCCAGATGACTATAGATATCCAAGATAAAATATGTGAAGTTATATTGGATATGAAATAAAAGAAGATATAGTTTTAATTTTAAGTAGCCCCCAAAGAAGCTGTTATCATACATAGTCCTTTGCTCCACTTCAAAGGTGCCCTTGTGTGAGTTATTAGTCCCATGGGAACAGCTGTAATTTTTATTTTGTTTTAAATAGATCTTTGATAAATGTATTTCATTAACAATTTAAATGTAATTAAAATTGCAGAAGTTCAAGAAACATTTAACCTCTTTGACCAACGAGGAGATGGCAAAATTGCTGCTTGCCAGTTAGGAGATGTTCTTCGAGCACTAGGACAAAACCCAACAGAGATTGAAGTGAAGAAATGTGGCTATGCAAATAACCCAGGTAATTGCTGTTTGATGTAGCTAATTTTAAGGTGCAAAACTTTCTTAATCATATTGGAACAATTTAATTATTCCCAATGAAATTAGAGGGACCCTAGTAACATATAGTGCATGAGTGTGGGCATAGCACCGATATGAAGTGCTTTAGATTTGATGTTACAGTTATACTGTACAGTACCACTGATATGAATTGAATATATATTAACTTTTAAATATACTGATTCCTGTAAGTGACTCTTTGAAATTATTGTATCTGTTGGCAGCTGGATTTTACATGCATGTAAATTCTTCCAGTCTTTTTTTACAATAAATGGCACTTGAAAGTAGCAAAACTATGAGCAACTCCAAGTAACAACACAGTTATTAATATTCACTATATATATGTATCATTTGAATACTTTCTTTTTAAGACCTCTCATTTTCTTGCTGAATTACAGATGCCAGAATCTCCTTTGAAGTCTTTATACCGATACTACAAACCATCAGTAAGAACAGAGACCATGCAACATTTGATGATTTTGTAGAAGGACTTAAAATGTTTGACAAAGATCAAAATGGCTTCATCACATCTGCAGAACTGCGACATATCCTCACATCTCTTGGTATGTTATTTCAGCATCCTCTTCCATGCTCATTCATAGGTTATATCTTGTATTATGGAATTAGTGTATCTTGTATCTCTAAGGATAGGCAAGACAGTGGCAAGGAAATCTTATTTGTCAATGAATTTTATCATACTTTGTATTATCCTAGTACAGGGAACCCTCATGTGGGGATTCTTGTCAGGAAAGGATATTATGGGCATGGAAGAGTTACCTTTCCTGAAAAGTAGTGAAAACTGATTAACAGTTGTTTTCATATCCAAAGGGACAGTGAAAATTTTCAACTGATTAGTGAAAATTTAAGTTGATAGCCCAATTGACCAGTGTATTTTTAGCCATGTATGTCCCAGAATAACTAGCACATGGACCGACTTGCATCAATGATAATGAATTAGAGGCCTCTACCAAAATTTTGAAATTCCTGGTCTCTGGGTCAAGAGTTCAGGGCCAAGGATGGGGCAACAGTATTTGTATGTGGATCATGTAGTGAAAGTGAATCAATCTTGAAAAGTCTTCATTTTTATTCCTCAACATTTCCAAACAAATTAATGCACAGTGATAGCCTCAGCCAACAAAATGTAGGTGGTATGTATAGTTTTTGCCATTTCTGTTTGTTTACCTGCTAATCTTCTGTCCTTCATCTGAGCAAGGTAATGTAAGTTTATCAGTAAGGAGTGGTAGAAGTATTTGTCCCATCCACTGCTTTGTAATGGAGAGTCATTAGAAGCTTATACTTAATACAAAGGTTGTACTTCGGTTATTGCAAAGATCAAAGGCATGCCGCAGTCATTATTCTATGAGATACCTTTATACATAATAACTGATTATGACAAAATTGATATATATCTCGCTTGCACTTTGTGTTTTACTAATACATGTACAACAATAAAGTCCAACAATAAAGTCGATAATTGATAATTCAATTTTATAATCATAAAAATTAATATATGTTGGAAAACAAATTTATAAATGACTGAAGAACATTAGTCATTCAGTATAAAGTAATCATCTGCATTTCAAGATTGATACACAAATAAACATGCCAATGCACAGAAAAGTTAACCCTCCTCCATGTATGTGTAGTTTTCTTGGATTGTGTATTTAAAGCATTTGATATAATCCATCGACTTTCAACTAAATACTTGAAATATTTTTCAAAATAGATCTAGTATACCCCTACCATATCACCTCATCAGCAAAAAACAAGTCGGCCTAGTCCGTTTCGAAAACTGCAGTGACCTAATTTGTACCTGTATTGGTAAATGGTCGACTGTATATTTTTGAATTGTAGTATAATAGAAATAAATTTCTTGTTTTCTTGGATGATGCAGGATAACCTTACAGTCTTGCAATATCTCGACTTTCATATTTCTAAACAACATTTCTGTACCTCAGGTTATCCTGCAACATTCACAACAATACAAACTTATTTCTGAAACAATGTGTTGTAGAGCTAAACCAAGGTCACTTGGCCAAGGTTAAATTCAGCAATAAAAGAAATTTAGAATATTTGTCTTAATGGAGAGAAATGAGAAGTTCATACTTTGCATTTGCACACAGGTTGTAAAATATACTCATCCTGAACCGAGGTTGTTTTATCAAAGTCAAGGTTTCTAACATTAAAGAGATCAGCAATGTATGTTTTGGGCCCTGTAACTGAGGGACATTAGAAGCTCATGCTTTGCACAGAGATTTCTTATGACCAAACAGGGTGTCATGACCCAGAATCAAGATCATATGGTCAAATTCAATGATGAAAATGTTCAAAACATTTCTGTGGGTCATAGTCTGTAGTGAAGAAATATTAGGTCATAAACATCGCCATAGTGTGTATCTTGATCTTGGATTAAAGTCAAGGTAACTGGGAAATATGCTAGAAATATTTGTTTCATACCATTACTTTATAATGGAGTTACAAATGAAACTTGTAGCACAAAGGTTGCCTATGACAAGGTAGTTGGACTAAGGTCATTTGGTTAAAATTAAGGTGATTGGTATTTGGGTGACAAAAAATATTGCCAAAGACATAATTTTTAATGGAAAGACATTAGAAGAAATGAACACTTTTAATCACATTAATTGTCTAAGTATGAAAGATAGTCACTGCATCAACAAAATACAGCTTCCCTATTGAGTTATACTCAAGTGACCATTAAAGCCAGTGGACCTCTTGCTTCTTTGATATATGTATAGATTTTGATTATTGTGTATGCTTAATTAATAGGAGACAGACTATCAGATGAGGATGTAGACCAATTATTCCAAGGCATGGAGGATGCTCAGGGCAATATCAATTATGAAGGTATGAAAAGATCAATATTCATTTATGCAAAACAGATGGTAACTGATGATTTAGGCACAAAGTATGTCATTCAATGTCTAGAAGGGAACCTAGTGGATAGGTAGTAACTTTTCATCTGTAATTTTTCATCAGACATGGAAATTTGGCAGTAATGCATGTTGTGAATATGTATTGGTTACATTGGGTTTCCTTATGTCAAAGTGATCTGTATGTCTATTCATTTATCATTTAAAAAAATCATACACAACAAATATGTGTATCTACATGTTCACAATCAGTATCAAAGGAGATCATGGTGTGCCATTGGTCAACACTATGGACATATACCTGTAATTCATAAGCTTATTAAAGAGGCATGGTCATGATATTAACTAAATATTTTCAAATTTTATTTTTCCATCTTTAATGTTTACAATGCTCAATTAAGGTATTTCTGATACTCAACTAAAATTTGAATGTCACTTGTTGAGTTACAAGTGAGATATAGCACATGAGCTCTTTGTTTTGTAAAGAAGGCTTGTGCCATGTTTTTGTTTAAATATAGATTGCTCAATAAAAAATATCATATTTAAATTAAAATGAGATATGACAAACACTAAAAGCAGTTTAATTGAGTTAAGAATTAACTTGTAAATTGAGAATGTCTGCTTCAAACAAAACATTTACTAGTATATTTAATCTATGTAAACAAAAACATGATTCAAGCATTATTTACATAACAAAGAATTGTGAGCTCTGTATCTCTCTTGTAACTTGAAATTGACATTCAGATTTTTGCAAACATTGAAAATGGAAAAATAAAATTTGAAAATTTTCAGCTCAAATCATGACAATGGCCCTTTAAGGTCATTGGAAAGCTTAAAGCCCGTGAGGTTTTTCGACTTTATGGTTCATCCTTTGACAAGAATGTGTAAGCAAGTGCATTATTGCTGAGCTGATTGATTAACAATTAATTAACTAATTTTAATGTAATAAAGCCAAGTATTGAGAGCTTTTTGCCATGGACAGTGACTTTAAAAGAAAAGACTATGTAGTTTAAGATGCAAGTAATTCTTCTCTTTTAATAGCATACCTGCTACGTAGAAGAAATGCATGTGCTGCAGTAGAATATTTTATATGAAGTGTATAGTAAACTCCGCTTACTGTGGTCATTAAATGAAGCAAACGAAAGTTCTCTCGATACACATTATGAAAATAAACATTAATTATATTTTATTTTTTATTGACACTTGTACTTTTCTGTTTTGTAGAATTCATCAAAATGGTTATGAATGGTTGAAGAAGAATTAACACAACAGTTCAAAAGCTACACAATTTATAATCACCAATATTTCAATCATCATATGATAATTGTATATTCTTAACTTTTGTGATGAAATCTTTTTTTTTTTTTTTTCAATGGAAAGTAGCTTGTATTGATTAGGAAGTGAAGTCAATTGAAGTTCAGACATTACTTCCAATATTTAAGGACCAAAGTTTGTATTTTTTGAAATGTTATCCTCTACATGTATTATGTACAATGTTTATTGTTAATGCATTGTATGCAATTTGAATTAAATATTGAAGTGCTTCATCACTTATACACATATTCTTGTTTTAAATATTTTATGAATTAAATGTTGGACCAAAATTATCCCAATCATCAAAAAAACTGTAATTTCATAATGATATACATGTAAAATGGAGTTGCACAAATATCCTCCTAAAATAGTCATTTTATTTTTATGTCTCCCCATCACTTAGGAGGATCGTGGTTTTTGTTGTGAATGTCGCAGTTTGTACTTTACTCCTGAGCATATAGCATTCAAAGTTCATTGCAATATTCCCAGCGAATAAGGTTCAATGGAGGAGTTGCCTCAGCTGTCTACATGTCCTTCACTCCTGCCTTACATCGAGGAGACAATGTAATAAAGAAACAATGAAAGTTTATATTTTGTGCAAAGGTGGATTATGACCCGATAATGTGAAGGTCATTCTGTTTTTCATCTTTGAAAAGTGCACTCGTTAAACTGTCAACTTGCAACACTTCCTTCAGTGTATATATACATGTATGTAAGGTTATTGTGTGTGATCTTCAGGTGACCATCAAGTTCCACGGGCCTCTTGTTGGAACTTTTTACACTATCAAATGGGCTTGATCAATTTGATATACTGGGTATTTGTGAGTGCAGCTTCTGCTATACTTTATATCAGAATGGCATGAAATTTGACTGAAATATTTATAGGGACCTGATATGTGTATAAATGAAGAAAGGGAGGGACAGATGAATAAACCAGTTTTAACTGAACCTCTCTGTCAGTATTGTTATGCATGTAACCACACTGTATTTCTACCATGCTTAATAACTGATATACATGCTAGTTTTCACTGAACATCTCAATCTCAGTAGTGTTATCCATGTAACCAAGTACTAAATACAATGGTAACAACTTAGATCCCCACCCCCATTAGATTTTCTGGAACCGCCCCTTTAATTACGTAGATTCTTTGTATGTAGTTCTTCATCAAAACTCAATAGTCCAATCCCCCCAACCTCGCACACACACACACACACACATCTTCTCAAGTCCAGGGTTTCCGATGCGAATAATTGTAGGCCTAGTCAGAATCGGAAACCATTAAGATTGTCATAATGTCATGATGATTTTAACTAGGTGAGTTTAAAACGCACAATTTATACTTGTACACCATGTTCCGTTACAGGAAATCACGGGGACGTCGCCCTTTGGATCCCACCAGGTGTTTGTCGTCCTGGACCACAGACTTCCCGTGTCGGGGGGTCACCACCCACCGTACACTGAATTCCTGGATCCGCCCTTGTGTTCGACTCTTAGATTTTAATGCCCGTTAAATAGTTGATCTGCTGTCCTCTGAGTTATTTTTATCTTTATTTCATCAGTGTCTTTCATTTAATATACATCCTCTAAATTAAAAAAGAACAAGGATTGTTTCTCTATAACAAAACTAATTCCGGCCACGACTAGTATTTCTAACTTTTCATCAAAATTTTGAACTTGATCTTAGCTAAATGATCGTGATTTTTCGGAGTAACAAATGCCCAACACGTTATACATTCAACCTTAACAAAACGTTAGGATGCAGAATTAATGTTTGAACAATTTTCGTCGTACTAGATGTTGTACCTCCATATCTGGAGTATGTATATGATATTTGTTTATTATCTGAAAGACGAGACAAAGACCATTTAAACGGGGCTTAAACTTCTTACAGTAAGTTACACATATTAAATACTACTGTGGAAACAACAGTATGGAATTTTACAACAAAGATTTTAAATTTGAATGTAAAAAGAAAAAAAAAGGCTACGATTTTCTAAAAATTTTAAAAATATGCTTGCAAACATCGATGTACATGCTGAATTTCCCCCCAATTTATAAAATTATCATTATATTGGGTCTGGTGTGTTTTCCTCAGACCGGATTGCTGAATCCCGCCTGTTATGTTGTCATGTACAATAAGGATGTTGATCTTGGAAAGAAATGGAAAATGTGTTCCATATGCCTGCTGGGGTCGTTGATTCTAAGCTACAACGACTGCCTGGTGTTGCATCTTTGTAATTTGTTTTTGACTGTGACAAGAAGTATTTTGTGTATCTGTATAGTGGTTCAGACACATATGCTCAAACTTGTATCATCTTGTAGCAGAAAACCCTTGGAAGGGAAAGGGGGATGCTGAGGTTTATAGGTCTGTTGAATGTGGGATGTTGAGGTACCTTTGAATTTGATGTAGGCCGTGGACAGCGTAGTGTAGTTGGAAACACGATTCGCCATCGGTACAATATTATGGCACCTCCCGACCATTTACTTTGAGGTCATATGAAATATTAACGAGTCAGAATCTAGATGATAATCTCTCTCTCTCTCTCTCTCTCTCTCTCTCTCTCTCTCTCTCTCTCTCTCTCCATGCGATCAGGATACACAGAGAACAATGCATTTCATTTTCATACTATGTTCCATATCAAACGAAGAGCCTAATACCAGCCCTTGGCCTGGGGATTGTTTGGACTGTGATATGGAAAAGGATATATATGTTTTATAAGTATTACAAAAGAGTGTTTGTATACTATACCCCCCACCCCCAATGTCCAAAAATTATATTTTGTTTGAAACCCATATTAAAAACCGTGAGATGGAAAAAAATTATATAAATGAGTTTGAAGTAGAAAATAAATACACTTATCACGGATTTATCTGTGCATCATAAATCAGATCTGTTGTGGCCGAGCGCGACACAAATATTCCCGTGTCATTAACTAGTATCTTTCTAGAATGTAATAAACTCTGTGTAAAAAATTTACAGGTCATTCAATGCATTTCACATCATTAAAAAAAAATCATCGAGATTCAGGTCATTATCCTTCAACTCGTCTCCCTCTGCCCATTGTCATTCATTTTAAGACCTTGTTCTTTACGATGTTGACATTCTAGATAAAGATTATTGGCGAATGAAGAAAAATAAAAATAGTATTCTTAAGGTATAGTTTGTTAGAAATGCAAGGAAAACTTGTGCGCTTTTTTAATTCTTCTGGTGGGATATTGTGTACGAGAGAGAGAGAGAGAGAGAGAGAGAGAGAGATCCGCCTCACACAAACAGGAGGAGAAATATCGGATCCCTGTTACACAATGACCTGCTTTTGACCCCGATAGTGCAGATGGTGGCCTTCAAGTCAGTGCCTGGCCTTGAAAAGTGCCGAGTGTTTACTAGTTTACTAACTACTGATCCATAGTTAACGAGTTTATATACATCATTTTTTTATGCCTGTGAAGTCTAGTATAAAAGAACTGGAGTCACCCCGATGCGTGCAAAGGAAGAGACCACCGGCAAAAACAGAGCTCAGTGAGTAACGGCGATATATTACATAAATAGTTGAACAGCTGACCGCGGTGTTATTGACTTATCTTCTAAATTGGCTTTATTTGCAAAGACCGGATGCCGCATTAGATTTTTTTTCTGAAAAAAAAAATGATAATTTAAACACTGTAGCCGATCGGAAATTGTGTTTTCATCATGTTCATCATTTGCATCTTTTATTTTGTTAGCAATGTGTGTGTGTTTAATTATTTTTCCCCCTTTATTATGAACAAAGACCCACCATATTTTGTAAATCAATAATTTCATGATTCATTTTGAACATTTTATTACTATTTGTTTTTGCTCATCAAATCATGCAGCATCGTAGACAGAGAGAAATATCTTAAACCTTATCTCCGTAATGGCCGCAATTTGTGTACATAACATAGTGGTAAAAATAAATGGTCAGCGGTCATTATTTAAAAGTAAAAGATTTCAAACAGCCATGGTCAAGATATCTCGCTGGGTTTTCTTGTGTGACGCGGTCGATTCCATGCCAAGGATTACTATTTCATATCAGCTGTAAAGCATTTATATTTCGGTTTACACAGACAGAGATGACAACGATTGACCACTGACAGAGGGATCAAACAAAGACCGAAGATTTAAGGTATTTATTGTTGACAATTAATTCACTACGTCCGTCATTCATTTCATCTGAATAAGCATGTGTGGGAATTGATTTACATTCGTAGACTAGTTCTGTAACTCGTATTTTTCGGAGCATTTATTACAGAGACGAATCTGTTAGGAATTACATTTTCTCAAAAGCGTTTTGGGTATTGCACACAACAGCTTGACTATAACAATGTTTTTGTTAGTGACGTAATTAACTAATTTAATTATATATATACAACATCATATACTCAACTGAAGCAGTTTAAGCAATGTAAAGATAGGCACATATATTGAGTGTTCCTCTGTGTTTTGTATGTAATGTAGAACACTACAGTTAAATGTACAGCTGGGTTTAAAATTGATCTCTGTAAGTAGTATACATAATAATTCACAGACAAACACTGATACACAATGTAGTGTTGTTGCATATACATTGGAAGTGATTAGGCCTGGTGACCTTCCAATATCCATAAATTATAGACATTAAGTTGTTGAAGTCAGATGCCAATTGCTCAGATAGATCCACATTTACTGTATGTGTGTGATTTGTGAAATATAAAAGGCACATGCTATATTGGTTGGTTTCTACCCTGTGTCAAGTCCGTGTAGTGCACCATGCTAGTCCTACATTACATTCATTGAATTCGTGTATGTATGTTTGCTTTTCATATTATTTTGAGAAGAAAGGTACATGTAATACTATAGGATTGTGATATTGACAACACTTTGCAAGTGTGGAGTATTTAGACAATGACAATGATTTATTTTTAGAATGTGTGTAAAAATTATATCCATACTTTGACACATAATTATGATTATATACAGTTAATACATAGGAAGACAATTGCAGTGCTATACCTTTTTTCATTTCTAAGCAGAGCAGGGGGTGTTGAAATTCAACGTCCCAAGATCTGCATGTCTGTTGTACTTATATTCCAGGAAATAAATTGATACATGAGTTTTTTTTTCTCAGACACTGTGTGATTAACAGGAAATGTTATTTGAACTGACACACTGATATTTGTACAAAGGACACCACTTATGTTCTATGGATAGAGAGATAGAAATAGATAGATGAGAAAGAAGGTCACTTGATGTTCATTTGCATTTAGATTTTTATTTAATGAACTTGATTAAGTGTAAATAACTTTATACATGAACTTATATCTAGAGGATTGAAAGTCATATCTAGCAGTTTGATGTGACTGCATATATTTGTTTAATGTAAGAATTTATGATAAATTTGTGATATGACAATGAATGAACATATATGCTGTACTTTTTTGTGGAAAAAAAACCATAATGTAATATGTCTGCCCAGCTCATAATTGTCAGATCCAGAACTTTTTCCAGGGGAGGAGGGGGGGGGGGGGGGGGGGGGGGTTACACTCAATGTAATCTCAAGGTGATAAATGAATTAATTTCATCCCCAGGTCTCCTCCTAGGCACCTAATCCCACCTCTGGTATATCCAGAGGTCCAAGTCTGGCCAACCCTTAAGCTTTGTCTTTCTTGTAGGAGTTATGAGGTTGGCCACTGCTTGTTATCTTCACCTTCATCTAGGACTGTAGTTTATATATATATATATATATATATATATATATATATATATATATATATATCAGAATAATTTTGTAATTTTCAAATATGATTTCTGCTATTAATTGTGGCATTCAGCATCATTCATACAACATAAAGGAACAAAATCATGAGGTTCCCCATTGCAAAAATCAGATAAAATTACCTACATTAGACATGTTAGATATGAGTATTTATTAATTTTGCCCCCTTTTGTTTTCAGAATAGTAATCTTTTTTCAAGGTTTGATAACTCTTTCATTTTAGGATCATGTATAATGCTTATACACCATCACCTAACTATTTAAACTAGATTCAGCTTATTCAAGTGTCAGAATTGATATATTTGTCAGTAATATTTTTTTAGATGTTGAAAATTGAATACATGTATGTGTAATATTTGTTTACATAGGTAGTGGATAAGGACATTCAGATATCATATTGATAATACTAATGTTATATATGATGCATTCGCTTTAAGAATTTAAAGTCTCATGAAAAAGGAGAAATAAGACTGGTAGAATTCAAAAAGTCTGAAACCCTACTGTAAATGTGAGCAAATTAATTATCTTAGTATCTCTTGCCAACAACTTGGGATCCCCAATTAATCCACAGACTGAAATTCTACCCTACACTTCCATTGTTGCATAATCTTGCTAACAAACAGACACACAAACAAAGGGAACCTGGCAGAGGCAGTATCTTGCTTTGAAGTCAATTTTATTATGATAAGAAAATTTAATTAGTTATCCCCAACAAATTGGACAATGTCATAGGATTCTATCACATTTATGTCATCATATCTCCTCTCTAGAAATCTAAAATATATGACCTTGGGACTTAATCAATTGGCTCTGTCCACTCAAGGCAACTTTAACAATTATGTAATTTTGGTTAACTGTGAAAAGGACATTTCACAACATTTATTATCAGAATTTAATATATATGCTGACAGCATATGTAGCTGACAATGCATCATATTCATCAGCATAAATATATCTCGAAGAACAGGGAACGCTAATTTAATCCATCCAGTTTTTCCTGGTCAATGTAGTTCAGATACAGGTCAGAGTACCCTTGTGCATTAGAATTTAAAAGGACCGAATGAATGTCAGCTTGCTTTGAGGTCAATTGCATGTGGTCATTACAAGATCTAGGCAGTGCAATACAATCAGATTGCTAGCGGAGTAACATGTAATATTGCCACAAGGATGTAAATAAATTGGTGTTGTTAAATTAATGTTATTTAAAGAATTAATTTAGTCACTGGGCATACGTGATATTACCTGGTTTGGGTCAGTTTAATGTAATGGTTTTATATTTCAAGTATAAATATTATAAAAGAATCACCATTTAGTATGTTGGGTATGTGAGGTGATTAATTTAATAATTTATATCATATAGATTAAATACTGATCAAGTTGATGCTCACATTTTCCATTGTAGTTAATCACCTCACATACCCATCAACTAAACAGTAATTCTCAAATTATGTCTTCCCCCTTCCTCTTCCATTGCTTTTATATGCCCCAAAAATGTGGGTGTATTATGCTATACTGCTTTCAACCATGTGTTTGCCCGTCCATCTGTCTCCTTTGTCTTCACAACTCCTCCTAAACCCTTGTGGAGGATTTTAATGAAACTTGGTACAGAGAAAGATCAGAATGTGTAGATGTGCATATTACAAGGGGAATAGAGTTATGGCCCTTGGACTCAGTTTTTTGTATGCAAGTCTTCACAACTCCTCTGAAACCTTTGGGGGGATTTGAATGAAACTTGGTATAAATAGAGTTCACAATGTGTAAATGTGCATATTACAAGGGGAATGCCATCCCAAAATTTATGAAAGAGTTATGGCCCTTGGACTTGGGTTTTGTGGATTAAAAACATATGCAAGAGTATCTTGTACTGGTTTAGCAATGCTCTATTTTTGTACTTTCTGTCTGTCAGTCACAAATTCTTGTGAATAGTTCTCCTCATATATGGCTTATTGGATAGACTTGAAATTTTGTACAATGCTTCATTGCCATTTGTAAATGTGCATATTGCTGGGACGGGAGGATCCAATTATTATCCCCAAAGTTATAGTGGATCTAAAGAGATGAAGGGTGTACAGTAGCTTGTGAACACTTCTCCTACATGGCTTATCAGAGTTCATTATATCCATACTGTTCCTGCTCATGCTTTCTCCTCCATACCATACAGTACATTAAGGGGAGGAGCTTTAATTTGGAGCACTTTCAATTTGGGGGAGCTGAGGAGACATTTATTTGTTTTTCACAAAAATAATCTCTTGTTATTCCATATTGCAGTCTTATGACCTGCTTGTAAAGATTTATCAATACACTTTGATTATTATGAAATAAGGTTGAAATCTAAAATAAGTGCATATAATGTTTGTTACATATAGATAGATGACATTACTTGGCCTATAAGATCAAGGTCAAATTTATATGACAAGTCAAAGGTCAAATATGCCATTTACCGTTAGAATTGGACATAATTTGTTTGTTTTTCATTCTGGGTCTCATTTTTCTTAATCCATCAATTTTTTCATGTATCACATGATCTCTGTCAAGGATTTTCATGGCGTGAACTTCAAGCAATAATAAAATATAAAAATCTGAATATGGTTAATCATTAAGTTTCACTTCTAAATATAGATGCCTCATTAGGTAAATATTGTGACTAATAGAGCATACTGTTTTTTCAAAAGAAAAAATATACATGTCCTTTTAAATGCTTTAGTACATGCATAATATATATATATATATATATATATATATATATATATATATATATATATATATATATATATATATATTTTATATATATATATATATATATGTATATGTAATAGCCATGTTAATTAAATGCTAATTTATGCTGAATATTTATTAATGCACTTAATACTTTTTTTGTAGCCATAAAACACTAAGCATTTCTTCAACAGAGTTGATCAGAGCATGCAAATTTTATGGAAAAATGCAATATTTTGACATGTCGACTTGTCACACCTGACATGTGTTACAAAGAATTTAGATACAAGCACAGCACTCTGAATCCTTGAAAGAGATAATGCGAATTAAGTATAACTGACACACAACAGAAACACAACTCTGAATTATATGTTAATATTTTTAATATTAATAATTTTTATATTGTTAGCAATTTTGAACTGCATGATATACACATTTCCAAGCATTTTATGGTTGATTGACCATGGTTATGCTTTGTGTTCTTGTGTGTGTGAGACATCGGTACATACCCTGATTAGTTCTTGCATCGAATTTGTCTCTCATATTGTGTAAAGGATACCTGCATTGCTGAATAATGATGCATGCAACAGTAAAGTACAGTTACTGCTGAGCAAGAACTCAAAATGTCCACAGAAGCATGTTATCTTGTCTCTACAAATGTGTTAGACTGACTAGTACAATTGCCGACTGCCCTGAGGAACTGGCCAACCAAAATTACGACACCTCATCAGGATGTTTTCAATGAGGTTGCACTGCTCGTGGAACCAGTTTAGAACCACACAAAAAACTGCAAATGAGACACCAGGGACACATATTATCCAAGAATAAACCAATATACTGTGCCAAGGTGTCTCTGCTTCTATGGCATTACATTACAGTACTCAAGGAATGCCCTTAATCATTATCAATGTGATGTCAAACTCCAATGGTTATAATGACATTGTCCAAATGTATTTCCTATGTGAAAATGCCATCATGACTCTTTGATGAGTCAAGATTCAAACTTTACAGCTCAGATGGGCATTTGTATGTTTACAGCTCAGATGGGCATTTGTATGTTACAGCTCAGATGGGCATTTGTATGTTTTTTTCTGTCATAGTGAGAAGTATACTCAACTGCATGTTGGAATGTGGTATTTTTAGTGGTGGTAATATTATGCGGGCTCTGCAGTGGGAGCGAAAACCCGCTTGGTCATCATTGAATGCAATTTGACAGCTCAATGGTACATTAACACTGTTCTGCAACCTGTTGTCATGCAGTTTGTTGCTAGCAAAACTCAATTTTTCATCAAGACAATGCCCAATGTCATGTGGCACAATATGCAATGGATTATCTTTACCAAAACAATACGATACATTGCCTTGGCCCCCATAGTCTCAATCCTTCACCAACAGAGCATGGGTGGGACATGTTAGATTGATGCATTTGAACATGCCCAGATCTATCAGAGATTCAATCCCTTTTGCCTCAGTCACATCTGGAAGAGTGGCAGAACATCATATGGTACAAATAAACCGAGAAATGAACTCTGTGCATTGCAGAATTCTAGGAGCAACAACACTGATAGGGGCAAATTTGTTATTGAAGTAGGAAAATTTCAATGGCTGTGCATGGTCATCCTCTTCATGAGCTTTAACATTTTTCTGCCAAAGTGATGATGATGAATTCTAAATTCATTGTGCCATCTAATAAAATAGATTCATTAATTGTGAAACTTAAACAATAATATATTTAAATGAAATAATATAGCTATGACCAAAAATTTTAGCTGCATTTCTTTTGCAACTCAGTATATGAATAACAGTTCTATCAGGAAGCATATTTATAAATTAAGTTGCAAGTAAATGTGTTTTATTCAACATTTTGAGAAGTAATTTACATTTTGGCTATTTTGAATGAATTGCCATGGCTGTGGTGATGTATTTTGTGACATCATAATGAACATATTGTACAAACTTCTGGCTTTAGGATATCTTATTAATAGTTTAAATACTTTTTAAATAAGATAGAAAAGGAACTTGCAAGTTCTCTTTAATTGCTGTAAATATTATGATAAAATCAAAGATTTTTAATTATGATGCAGTTTCTTAAAGTTTTATATGCTGTATATAAAACAAATATTACTAACTTTGATTTTTTTTTTTAAAATCCACATTGTCATAGTGTGAAGCTTAAGTTTGTAAATATTGTAGCTCTTGCTCCTGGAAATTGTACTGCTTCATTGTATAAAGAGCATATAACTTTGCACTGTACAATAAAATACACTTTAAAAATGTCAGAAATTTTCTGTCAATTATCTTTTATGTTCAAGGAGTATCTGAAAAATTCTCTTGATTTGCATGATATACAGGCATAATACTATAAGATATTAATTAAGAATGATTAATTGATGATTCAGTAGACTATACATGTGTCTCGTATTTTCTATATTGCATGATTCTCTAGCTGAATTGCTGACTCGGGTTTAGGTGTTGCAGCTGTTCAGATGACATGGTAGTACCAAAGGTCATTGCCACTGACTGACCATATCCTTATCCTCTACTCACTGCTTCTGTTTCAGTGTTTGGTTTCAAGCTCATTTCTCTTGATCAAATTTAAAAAAAAAACTTATCCCTATCTATCATTTCATTTAGTAAAATTATAAGCTGAAGTTTGCTTTACATATTAATATCTTTTTTACTTGGGAGTGAATGGTAGCTAGACTATGGACTGATAAGTAAAATATACATTACGTTCCAAGTACTGATTAAATCTAGTAGAACAGCTAAAACACACAGGATTATAATAACAAGTTCAGAACCTACTGCTGATGAGGTTGATGATGCAGAAAAATGATAGTGGCAAAAGTAATTATTGATGTTTAAACTTCACAACACAATCCAGAGACCAATAATAGCATTATTGTCTATCATATTGATCTGACTTGATATTAGATCTATATATGATATCTGATAACCTGTGTCATATTAATTACACACATGTCAGAAGTGCAATTCTCAGCCAAAGTTATTGTTTACAGGACAATGGACCCTCTAGATCTCGCTATGGACTATCTGACATTGGATGAGGCTCAGTACCGCACGGTGACGAGTTTGAGTTCCTATATCAGCCGAGGCTCACTGGATTTAGATGACCTCACAGGACGAGTCTCTGGAGGCATTCTCAAATTTGAGTTTGATGGTATACATTGTGATGAGGTATGCACTGTGTTTTGGACCTCGCTTCTTTTGTAATGAGTTGCAGGTACTTGTATCCAAACCTGCAAGCATTTTGTATGTCTCAAGAGATACAGAGAAATGTTTGAGGTATTATCTGATACCTTTGATAGCTGACAATATCTCGGTACAATTTATTAATTGAATGTTATTGGTAAAATGGCTGATAATATCAATAGTTCCGAAATTATATATATGATGACCATATTAATAAAACTTGAATGTAAAATCAAGTATGAAGTGAACTGAAATTCACATGACTGGTGTGATATTATATTGATACTTATGAATGTTGAAGGTCAGTATGATGAATAATTATACCCCTTATTTCAGCTTCACCAGAGTTACTTTGTTTCAATCAATGAGGAGTCTTCTATGGACAGTCTAGCTAAGTACATGTCCAAGATTTGGAGAAAACGGACTCCGGACATTATCTTGTCAGTTATTTCCAGCATATCACACTTCAAAATCTGGGAGGATCAAAGCCAAGTTGAGGACTTCCAAGCTGGTCTCACACAGGTAAAGTCTCTATGTGGCAATGAATGACCCCAAAAATGTTCATACATAAAATATATCTGTTGGGGCTAAATGTCATTGATATATATGGAGTGGGGAAATGGATATTTTGTTTTCTTTACCTTTTGATGGAGGGCTATTCATGTTTATTAAATCCTCTGACTTGGAATTGATGAGAGTCATCGACTCCTCAAGCAGTAGTTCAGGTAGTATCCCTCTTCACCTGTAGCTGATGTAGGTGATGTAGCAGTAGTACATCGACTATAGCATTTAAGGTTACTTGGCATGCAATCAAGTTGCATTGTGGGATTTGCACACCAGACCATAGGACTTGGCATTTAGTTCTTTTATCTTTTTGTGTGGTTTCTTTGTTATACGTGATCAACTAGCTTATAAAATGTTTCAGTAATCATAAATCAGAACAATGACTGTTTATGAGTTCAGAATATGATGTACAATGAAGTTATCCAAGGAACCATGACAACATGGGCATCATACGTGTCATAATCATGATTTACTAAAGGCATTTTATAAGCCACAAACTACAGATACATACTAGCTTGTTTCCTTGTTTTATGTAGTGTATCATATTTGAACAGTCTTTGGCCGTGATCAGTGCAGATTTTGTGAGCATCAAATTTGGTTATTCTAAACCTCAAAACATGATCAGCCATGTTTCTGTGTCTTGCATTGTGAATTATATTTTGACAGTCTTTGACCATGATAATCTAAGCAATTCAGTGCAAGGTTTGTAAGTATTTTGCACAACAACAAAAATATTTTGAAAGGAAAAGAAAGAACGTAACATTTGATACATATTTTGAGTAGGTTTCAGAAATGAATATCATTTTTATAAGCAGCATATGAAACTTATTCAAAATAGACGCATATGTATTTACAGATGATACAATTGTAACTAAAAAAAATACACATTCCCAGGTTATATTTGTATTTCTCCCAAATCATGCCATTGTATGTTACTGGTACATTTTAAACATTTAGCTCATCTAATAGCCAAAAGATCAAGTGAGTCACATGTAGTTTGGCGTTCATTGCTGCTGTAAACTTTACATTTTTGACTTCTTCTCCAAAATCACATTGCCAATTTCGACTAAACTCACTACAAAGCATCCTTGGGTAAAAGTGTGTACAAATAAATGGTAATCCTCATCTCTAAAGGGAAGTAATTGAGAAATAGTAGGATGGAGTGTTAAGAATCTTCTTCTCACGACCTGCTGTACGAGAAATGCCAGTGTTTGCATAAAACTTTTTTATATAGTGAAGATTCAAGTTTGTTCACACCATGAGCCCCAAGGTCAGAAGAGGACTACAATATGAGTTCAAGAATATGTAGGAAGATTCTTTAAAAGTATCTTACAATTGGGTTTAAGAATATGTTGGATGATTCTCTAAATGTATTCTTCTTAAAAACATTAAGGGTACAATTTATTTATCAAATTAACATACAAACATGCTCAGATCATGTAGTTTAAAGTCTGTTATACAGAGCTCAGATAATCTGTTCACACATGACCCCTGGGGCCAGGACAGGACCACAATACAAGTTTTACATGGGAATATGAAGGTGCTTTCTGCTTTTTTTTTTTTTTTTTTAAAGCACTGCTTTTCTGTAAAGAACCACAAGGTTCAATTTGTTGAATTACAACATCCTGTAGAATCAGTTGACTTAGGTTGATCCCCAGAGCAAGGATTGGACCATGATAGGGAGTTTTGTTTTACCTATTATCAACAGCAAGAGCAGTTTCAGAAGCTGATTATATGTCTTTTCATCATTCCATTCATCTGTCTATCCATCTATTTTGCATCCAAACACTGGAAAGGGGACCTAATTTATGTAACATTATGTATGTATTAACACTCTGGCAAGTTTTGTATTCCACATTATTGAATTGTGAAGCACAATGACAGCTTATGTATGTAGAAGATATGCACCTACACAGGTACAATGCATTTAGGCAGATTGAGTAAATTTTTTTCATGGATGTTATACTTGATTAAATTATTCATCATTGCATGCTGTAGATGGCCAGGGCATATTGTGTTGGCCATGTTTGTTATATGTTCATTCATCCCATTTCGTATTTAGCTCATTCTGAATTAACTCTTGAAGATACAATCATCAACCATCACCTACGGATACATCTTAATAAGAAGATAACAGCTATTCCCAAAATTTCTGAACGTAGCCTTATATATACGATCTTGACCTCAGATTTATGAATTTTGCATCCAGCTTATACTCTGACTAACCTATTTATATATACATACATACATCTTGATATGAGCATGAAAACTAAATATACCTTTAAAGTTGAACTTTACCTTCTATATGACCTTGATCTGTCACTTCTGGATTTTTGCATATTGCTTCTATTAAGTTGGCTTTCATCAACCTTTATGTAGACCCATAGTTGTTTTTTTTTAAATAACAAGTATACAATTTCTTTATATTTTTAGATTTTGCATTTAGTTCCATTTTGGAACAACCTGTAGAAGATGCCTCAGTCAATTTTTTTCAATCAGATACATATCTCAGGGAGTTCAAGTCAGTGCTGCCAAAAGTTACCTTGACCTTGCTCATGACCTTTACATCATATGTCAGGATTTGTATTTCAATACCTCATTTCTAAATTCACACCATTAAATCAGGCATTCTAATCCTATTCACATATGTTGAGTATTTGTATCAAACAGTTTTGATTCCACATTATTTAGAAACATTAACAATGAACATGTGTACTTCCTTTAGTAACATATGAAGCAAATTCATTTTTGATTATTTTTCATGAGTGGACCACCTATCATCAGTTATCTGTGTCACTGCATGCTGTAGAGGTTATTTTCATTGATTAATCTGTAACTGCAACAATATTCATGCAACATCAATCAATCTACTGACACACTGATTACACACACATTTAAAGATATCTTCATTTTGTTTTTCATCTGCTACAAGTATCGTGTCAGTGTTGTTCATTTTTTGTAGTAATTTTTCATAAAAGCTTTGTGATTTTAATGATTTGAACTGTAGTTAGTTGGCAAAAGTCACAATTTAACATGTACATGTATTCTGTAATTGTTTTAATGAAGGGGTAGTAATTATCACAAGTTACTCAATAATGAATGACCAACATTTATGAGTTACTGAATAAAATGCAATATATTTACACAGGCTCTGAACACTACCAACATGTGGGTGTTGACAAGTGGACTCGACGGAGGAATATCCAGAATTGTGGGGGATGCCATTCACAATGAGCATGACCGACGCTCAATTCTGATGTCTCGAGCAAACACAGCATATGGAGTAATAGCTAACTCATCTCATGTGGAAGAACTGACCAAGCTGACCATCATTGGAATTGTTCCTAAGAGCTCTTTGACTTACGGAAATGATATTGCTACAAATGTAAGTCTGAAAGTGCAAGTAATTATATTTGTTAAATGAAAGAAATACACAATAAAACACACGGGGGACAAACAATTTTGATTTGTTAGAAACAGAATTTGTTATATGCGTTGAATTCATAGCATGTTTTAAACCTACAGGGAATGTAGATGACTTCATTGTAAGTGTGAATTATTACTTGTAAGTGAGTTTGCTGTAAGCATGGTTTACTACATACTAGTACTTTGAGTTATTGAGATTATGCATACACATGAAATGTTGCCCAATTATTAAGATTAATTTGTAATCTTAAAGAAAAAAGTTTTTATATATACAGTATGCATGCTCAATATTCTTTTTATTCATAAACGAATGGTGTTTCTGTATGCTTATTTTCAGCATGATGTGGTGGTTGAGTTGAAGAATAAAGGTTTGAGATCCAAACGACAAGCATCAGAGCTGAATGCAGAACATTCCCACTTTATTTTGTTGGACGGAATAACAGACCTTAGGGACAGCATGGCCCTCAGGTACAAGGTCGAGGAGAGATTGCTCACCCCCATAGGACGAGGCAAAAAATACAGAAAAATGATGAACTTGAGTGATCCAAATCTAAGTATGTAGTATGGTTTTTCATGTTTTAGATATGCATGTTTGGAGAAAGAAATTATGAAAAAAAATCCTAAGTATAGATCAGAATAAGAATTGTCATGTAAATCCATGCTGTGAAGAATTGTACAGTACAGCTCTAAATTTATTGTACCTATTTCATTGTAATAGGCTGATAATACATATTTCAACTAATGAAGAGAAGTATCTTTTTACTGCGCTCATGTAGCATTTTACAGTATCTTATTAGGTCACCCTAGTCACCTAGTCACTTAGGTGACCTATTGCAATTGGTCCCCAGCCATTGTCATCTGTCTTGCATAGTGGGTAACATTTTTAACTTCTTGACATTTTCACACATTAAGGTTGTAATGAAAAGTGAAATATCTCCTCTTTCTGCTAGGCTTTGTTTAAATGATTACTGATATATATTCCTTGCTCCGTCTCCCTGTTCTAACTGACTTTTGCAGGGCCCTATCATCTTACTTTGTCTTCATATTGCATATTTGGAGGAAGTAAATAGCTGTCTACAAGTTTTAGATTTCATAGGCCCTGGGGTATTGCTATTTTCCTATATTAAAAAAACCCAGAGATTGTGCATTTTCTGTTACACAAAATGGTCTTCTTCAATATAGTCACTTCATCACTGTATTACGACATCAAAGCAATAATAATGACTTCATATCTATCATCTTGCCCAGGCTTAGTGATCAGTATTGTAGTTCATTACACTCCAATCGATATATATGGCACAATGCATTTTGCAAGGGATCATAAGACTAAGATGAAATGGAGGCAACACATATAAGTTCTTAATCTCAGGTCTACAAGTGTGACTTTGTGAGATATTAGAAATGATGGTCATTAGGATTATGTTACTCAAATGGATGTCCTTATCTTTAGAGCTTGTTGTGTGAGTGACCCTGGGGCCCCTCACTGCAATTGCTTTAAATACTTCAACCAATAATGGTTAGAAGAGAGGGGACCTACACCCCATCCTTTATGGAAAGGAAAGATAAGCTTTCTCTGACATGTTATTTTGCAATAAACAAATTTTCTGATGAATTCTTGCTTTGTTTGCTCTCTGTGTATCATGTCATGATATCATATGCTGCTAAGCTACCTTGACATTACCTTTGAAATACTTTACCCCGTGGGCATCCGGATAGCTAGAATAGATTCTCAATACCCCTTGCTTGTTGTAAGAGGCGACTAAATGGGGCGGTCCACCGGATGAGACCTCAAAAACCGAGGCCCCATGTCACGGCAGGTGTGGCACGTTAAAAGATCCCTCCCTGCTCAAAGGCCATAAGCACTGAGCATAGACCTAAATTTTGCAACCCTTCACCGGCAATGGTGACGTCTCCATATGAGTGAAAAATTCTCGAGCGAGATGTTAAACAATACATAATCATAATCAAACTTTGCAGTGGATGCTAAGGTGACTATTAAAGCAATATAAGCTGTCAAAATTGTTATTTTGGGGTCCCTAAAATTTAATCGAAATTTTGTAACATCTACCTTCTAATACCTGATTTTATCGATTAAACTTTTGACATGTTGTATATTTTGCATTAAATGTAAAAATTGTTCGACAGTTGAAATTAAGTCTTCCCGTACCTTAATTTTTCCGACATTATTTCCGTATGCAATGACCTAAAGTTGAGCTCATTCGGCAAAATCAAATGCGCAAGCGCAATATTTCCGGTAAGCACGAAAGATGTCTGACACGAAAGGTTCGAAGCGAGGGAGAATGCCGACTTTAACTGATTCGGGACGAAAAAGATATAAAAACATATAACATCGTTAACAATGCCAAAATAATGATGGTAACTAGAATATTATCTCACTTTGCCGTCCATATTTTAATGACCCGGATACAACCCGATCCACCCCGATCAGCATCAGAATCATTCGTGTCAACATCGGTTATCTTCGGGATTGTCGCCGACGATTAATCAGCTGCCATTGTTAGGGTCAAACGGAATGTCGAGGAATATATTTTTCATCACGTAAAGGTGTGTAAACGATGCATAAGAGAGAAAATTCGATGCAGTTCTTTTTTTCAATCATATCAACGTTCATTTAACCTCTTTTAATGCCACTATATAAAAAATTGCAATTTTGGCAGCTTATATTGCTTTAAGGCCTGTGGGCCTCTTGTGTTCATTTTACTTGTGATATTTTTGTCAGTGAAGATTCATTTTACTTTGATAGATTTTGAAGATGCTGCTGCTTTCTTTAATCACTCGGACATAATTAGCAGTACATGTACCCCGATGGTGGGTCTGTTGATACAAGGTGGACCAATTGACATCGAGCATGTGGTAGATCTCCTCAGGAGAAAGGTGCCTGTGCTCATTGTTAAGGGAACGGGGCTGGCAGCTGACCTCATTGCATTCGTCTTCAATGAAAAAATGACACAGTAAGAAATAGTTCATACTAGGTTGTAAAAAAAAAAAATGAAGATGTGGTCACAATATAAAATTTTCCATCAGATTTTTCATTTGACTCACTAGCAACTAATATTGCGTCAGCTGTCAACATGAGTCAATTGGGAATGAATGGAAAATTGTATCATGTAAACACCTTGTCTTTTGACTTATATATGCAGCAAATTAAATGAAAAATCATTTCATGTATGTTACCAATATAACTTTTGAGTCATTATACTATAGTTGACTTAGTAGTTATTAATGTATGTAAATGGAAAAGAATTGGATTTTATATACATGTATGTTTAAAAGAGTTATTGCCCTTATTAATGAATGCACCTCTTTTTTGTTTTTTGATATGGTACCAATTATTCTTTTCTTACCTGGGTTTTTTAAATATGATTCTTGTATGCCAGATATTTTGATAAAGTTTTCAGTCTAATTCGGAAGGAGTTTTTGGCAGACAAATTCTCTAGATCGTCAGTTTTCAAAATTCAGTTTCTGACGTATGTTTTCTGATTGTAGCCCAGGAGAGGAGCATGACCCCTACTTGAAGCAGGAACTGATTAAGAGGATGCTGGTGTGTTACCCTAACGATTTCCAAGACGACGAACCTGCGAGGAATCATTGCCGAGACTTGATCATCGAGAGTGCCGGTCTGGCACTGCAGGTGAGTTGGTAGCTTCTGAAAGTATAGCCAACTTACTTCTTAGATACGAGAATACGTAATACTGGCATTTACCACCGAGTGCCTAAATAAACAATTCATTTCAAAGGAGAGGATGCAACAATGAAGTTTAAACAGCTTCTATTTCTCTGAATTCTGTAATTTCCATTTTTGAAAAAGTCTCTAACAAAAGTTAAATTCAGATTTCTTTATCTCCAACCTAATTTCTAATTTGAAATATGACATTTCAACTGAAGTTAACACTTTTTATTTATGCTTTCCTTGATGCAGAAGTAGCTCAGAAGTTTTTCAGGTACATGAAGATATAAAGAATAATACACCTAATTCCATATCATTGTGGTTGAGCACAAAGCTCACATTCTGATACTAAAGTGGCAAGTTGAAAGTGATGGAGAATCTGCAAGTGTTTGTGACATTGTAAATAGTAAATTCACAATTCTGCAACTAAAATTAGTGTCAACCTTGCCCATTTAATAAGAAATTTATTTATCCAACTCTTTTGCAATTTACATAGTTTAAAATTAAAACCATGAGAGTCCCAGTATTAGTGAAGCTGGTTTCTTTCCTTTAAGGAAATTTTCTTATCATGTGATTTCACAAGCGTGATACTTCTTTAACTGTTATCTGACTTTCCAGATCAACACAGTATGGATTTTTGTATCGTTTTCACCATCCTCTGAAATTAATCATGTTAGTGCATGAGGGCATATTCTTTATGGAAAATGAATTGCATTACAGACAAAACATAATTTCGTTTTATTCTCAATGCTAATCAATTACTCGTTTCTTATAACATTTATTATCTAAGCCTGTATCAAAAAACATATAATGGCTACGGTATATGATAATTTCTCCATGCTTCTGTTTTTGAATTTATAGTTATATACTCATTTGATTTGTTTAGATCTCTTTATAAGAATAACGAGAAAATGTTTCTTTGTTATTAAATCAATACATTTTATCATATATTTTCTTTCTAGGAAAACCGATCGTTCCTAACCATTTTGGATATAGAAGCTGATCCACAGGGCCTTAAAAATCTGGACAAGTACATTCTAGTGGCTCTATTTGAATGTAATTATTAGCAAAATACTATTTCTAGCTATTTTCATCTTACAATGACCATTATTAGGCTGTCCGATTTATAAGAGTAAGTAAACTTCTGTTTAAAAAAATGTTATGAATTACCCTAAATGAAAGTTTATAAATGATATACACATTGAGAAGTGTTTTATTTGTGATATCAAAATATTGAATGTGAAGTGGTAAATATAATGGTGCAGCAGTCTATAAACAAATTATCAAATCAGTATTGCCATTACAAAATTTGGAGAAAAAAAAATTCTGTATAAAAGTTTAAGAATAGATTCATTGGAATTTTTTTTAGTATACCTGAGCTTTTCTGATTAAAATTTGTCACTGTTGTCTTCACTTTTTTTTTTTTTTTTTTTTTTTTTTTTTTTTTTTTTACATTTTTGATTCTTCTCTGAAACTACTAGGCCAATTTCAACCAAACTTGGCACAAACCATCTTTAGGTGAACGATTCAAGTTTGCTTAAATGAAGAATTAGTATGCTTCTTTCCAAAGGGAAAGTGGAAAATTGTGAAAATATGGTAGGATAATTAAAAAAAAAGCGTCTCAAGAACTGTTGAAACAGAAAAGTCATAATGTACATGGAAACTGACTCGTACAATGAAGATTTAAATCGTATAAATCATGATCTTCGCAGTTTGGGATGAGGTCACAATGGGGGTCAAAAGTTTTATATGCACATAAATGGAAGTTTTTTGAATACCTTCTCAAGAATGACAAGGGTACTTGAACACAATTATCACCTGGACCAGTGCTGGAGCACAATTTAGGGGTTACAAAAATCTATATTCAAATATATAGGGAAACAAAACATTCTTCTCAAGAGTAACAATGGATCAGTGTGTAAGATTAATTCGGAAACATCTTTATGCATTTTAGATGTAGGCAAATGTAAAAAGAGGCATATATATAGAAAGAATTTAAATTCCCATAGAAGTATATACTAGTATGTGAAATCTGACAAACACCATCTCATAAACCACAAGTGTAAAATGTATGAAATTTTAAGATACATTAGATTTCACTTATTCTGACAATTTAGTTGCTAAACTATTTCACTGTAATTAGCATGTTATGATAACAAATTAGTAGATAATCAATTAGTACAATTCTTACAGATATGTTTACTTACAGATATGGTTATTATGTTCAGCTTGACAATTTATTTTTTTTGGTGAAAACTTATAGATTGTACACCAATTCATTATTATAGTAATCATCTTATTGTAATAAAATAGTAACTAAACTATCATAATAAGAGGATTCTGTTATATGAAAGTGTCCCCATGTGGTTTAGATTCAGTTATGTTTATTCTGTAATTTTGGAATCAGATAAGGGATTAAGACTTTTTACTATTTGTGTCCCAAGCTTATGAGTCTATTAGAGTGTTGGCAATGTGAGCCAGACTAGCATTGTGGCCCTTGAAACTCTTGTTTTTGTTTATTTAGCTCAGGGTACAAAGCGAGGCTCTCAGTTCCAGGAGCAGTTCCAGTCAGATCTGAAGCTCACCATGGATTGGAACAGATGTGATCTAGCTGAGTCTCGAATATTTAGGAAATACTCGTGGAAATCTATAAAGGTTATGCATTGTTTCATGTGAAAGTACACCTGTGAAAATATCACTTTTATTAAATAGACGAATATTAACAATATTTCACTACTAGAAATTTAATAATAATATTTATAAAATTTTTCAACATTTTCAACATTACAGTGCAACAATAAATCACAACACTTTTGAATTTGTAACAAATCTGTTGGTTTGTCTATATGAATTAACAAAATGTGAAGATTAAAAAAGTGTTTGAAAAAATGTAAATAAGATTACCACTGAAAAAATATATGTAAACGTTATCGATTCGTGCGTACACAATTTACTGTTGATCAGTCATCATAATTTCATAAGTGGCTGTTTATTACATACAGGTACATACCTGAAAAACTGAGGTTTCTGTTTTTGTTGTTTCATTGGTAGGCATATCAGCAGTATATCTTGACACAGGCTGTCTGGTGTCTTTATTAAAATAATAAGATGGGTGGTATTGTAGATTACTCCGGAGCTGTTTGACCGGGCACTGTTGAAGAAAGACCGAGAAAAGTTTCTGGACCTGTTCCTAGAGAAAAAGACTATCGCACTTCATCAATACCTCAACCATAAAAAACTGCTGTACCTTTTCAACCAGCTAGAAAAACCAGAGTTCTTCTGTCATGTCTGCTTAGAAGGAATTCTTGCTAAAATTCCAGTAAGTCATTTAAAAATCAAGATCTTTTCAAAAGTTTTTTTTTACTTTAGGTGGATTAAAGTTTGTTTCATGAAAGAGTAGGAGCCATGCAGATATGTTTTAATCCAGGATCTGACAGAAGTAAAGGTCATCCAGATATGTTTTAATCCAGGATCTGACAGAAGTAAAGGTCATCCAGATATGTTTTCATTCAGGGTCTGAGAAGAGTAGGATATGTATCTCTGTTGTGAATAATAGGATAATAACTTCTAAGTATTGTGAATTTTATAAACAAATGTTGCCACAGTAAACACTGCATATGCAGGTTTGGTTTCTCTTCTAGTTTTTCTCTCCAACGGAAATCAGTTTCTCTCTGTGTTTAATGAACAGCTTTTATTTTCCTATTAGTTTATGCATAATATACTATTTTCATTTCAGTGAATTTAACCCCAGAAAAAGTCATGTACAGTGTATTTCTCTTCATATTGTTTATTACACAATGTTGTGGCACATTTATAGTGTATCAAATGATTTTTTCTTCTACTAACCACTTACTTTTCACTCCCACTTTTTCTATCAATTTAGGGAACGTGTTACCCAGTAGACAAGTATTTTCTGATGGATAAAAACTCGGATTTGAATCAAATTTTGACCAAACTAACTGGGCTGGATAATTTGGTTTCATCATATGATCTCTCCATGAATGCATCTGGGAAATATATTTGTGACAAAGGAGCTGCTGAACGAAAGGTAACATATGCTTGAGAAACATTATTTTGCATATCAGCCTTCTGAAGAAGCAGTCATGGGTAACATGTCACTTTGTATTGCATATGTTTTTATGGATAAACTTTCTTACATAATTTTTCATATGTTAAAATATTTCTCATATATTGCAAAACATTTATAAAATTTCATAGACATATTCATCACAGTGAGATGTGACACTTTATGAGGGCAACAAGTAATGTCCATCACAGCAGGGCATTACTTGAAAATTGTAGTTTTGATAATGTGACACTTTCATATCGCATTTGAATGGTCTGTGAAATGAAAACATTCTCTGCAAATGAAATTGAACCCCTGATAAAGAAGAAGTCTTTGTTGCTCCTTTAAAGGATTTACAAGCTTTTCCTTTTTGCGGTGAATGTTAAATTCACTGTGCAGTCACTGTTTTCACTCATGTTTGAAACAGAATCTACCTTGATGTGATAGACACTTTGTTTTGTTTATAGGCTGTGCTGGCCCTGATTTATTGGGCTGCACTGACCAACAACCCTAAGCAGGTCAAGTCCCTTTGGATGCAGTCTGAGCAGCCCATGGTGACCGCTCTCATTATCAGCAGAATCTGGCATCAGCTATCCAAGAAGTGGGTCAAGGATCTGGACACCAAGCGGCAGCTGAAGGAGAATGCCATGTAAGAGAGAGAGAGAGAGAGAGAGAGAGAGAGAGAGAGAGAGAGAGAGAGAGAGAGAGAGAGAGAGAGAGAGAGAGAGAGAGAGAGCATTCCAAGTAAATTTGGCATGGATCTATAAAAATGGCTTTTATTTGCAATAACTGAAGAGGAATTCCTGGTAAAGTCTTTATTTCCATGAGGTGCTTGAATTTGGTTTTTGTACTCTTAAACTATCAAAAAATCAATAAAAAAAATCATTTTTATAGGTACATATATGCTCAATTTTTATGTAAAATTTTAATAAAGATATCAATACTACTGTATTTTAAAAATAAAATGAAAACAAAAACTCTATTGAATATGCATACAAAAAAACTATGGAGATATAATGAAAATAGTTTCAAAATACAACATGTTTTTTGACAAATGTTCTTTCAAAATCAAGCTGAGTTCTGACCACTTGATTGTCTTACTAGCCTACCTTGTGCTATATTTTCCCACCAATTCAAGAATCTGTACATATTTGATTACCCTTTAGAGTTTTATAAATGATCTAGCACAATGAATTTAGTCTAATAGGTTCTTATACATATGAAAGATTAACTTACTTACACCATAGGCGGTTTTTTTCTGACCATGTGTGAAGGTGGTGCACACAGTGCAAACATTATACAAATAATGCAAACTGAAGATGACCAAGAGTTATAAAGGCATCAGCTTCTGTGTTTTATGTGGTATATTTCGTGAGAAATTATGTTTTGTTTTAATTATTCTGAACTTAATTTTGCTCTAATTATTATGAAATCTAAAGCATACATTACAAAACATTGTGATATAAATTGTAGTAATGATTTTTAAAACTTTGACCAATAACTACAATAATATGACTGCTGAAACTTTAACATCCAGTTTTAGAGCTTCATTTCCTTGCACATGTATAGTCCTTTGTAAGAGCGTGATGTTGTAACAGTAATTGCTCTTCAGAAAATGAAGACACCGAGACCAGAAACCGCAAATATTTGTGTTGTTAATAGTGTAAATTTCTATGGATATAATTTTCAAAAGTGAATGTATAGTTAAAAAAAAACAAATAGAAATTGATGCATTCCTGGCACTACACTGTATTCCTTTCATCCGTGATGAAATCAAATAGTTTACATTGCTTAATTTTTTATCAAATTTAGTACACTAGTTCCTCCTAAGAAGTAGATGTCCTATACTGAGTTTGAAGTTGCAAGGTCAAGGGTCAAACTGGACATAATAAGATATTGTGTGTTCAATATCTTCAGAAGCCTATGCTTGAGAGACATCACACTTAATTGGTACATTCAAATGAGTAAATAAACTCTATAGATTTTGAGGTCACAAGGTCAATAGTCAAACTATTCTGGACATAAGATATTTTCCACTCATCATCTTGAGAGCCCTTTGCTTGAGAGACATTGAACTTGCATCTTTACTAGCCAAAGGTATATGATTGTAAACAGCTTGGATAGCAAAGATGTCGAACTTGGTACACTGGCGCCCCCTAGAGAATAGTTTTAAAGTCACAAGGTCAAAGGTCATACCTCAAATGACTGATTATATTTTTGCAGTGAATTTGGAAAACGTGCTGTTGAATTGTTGGACTTGAGCTATAAGGACTCTGCCCTTCATGCTATTGCATCTTTAGATGACAAGCTTGCAGAATTTGGCAACAAGACAGTCACACAAGTGGCTCAGCTCTGTAGAAACAGGCACTTCATTGCACACAAAAGCTGTCAGAAATGGCTGATGCATCGATGGCATGGCTATTTACGAATTAGAGAGGTGGACTATAGGATCTTCAAACTTCCTGAATGGGTGAAGGTGGGTTTATATTTTTTCATTCAGTTAGTTTCTGAAAAACAAAATAATGTATTATGCAACTGGCATGTTTAACACCGGTAGACTAATGCAGTCTTTGATTGCAGATATACATGTGTATACTGTTTGTCCTTCCAATGTTCTTTTGGGTAACGTATGATGTCAAGAAGAACAAAGTGGCAGTCAAAGAAGGTAACATTTTTATGATATAAATGCATAATCTTAAGAGCACTGGCAATATTTTTATAAACTACTCATTGTGACAGATTGCCTTATTGTAAATTAAGATCAAAATATTCCAAATTTTATTTGTGTTTTGTTGATAATAAACCCATTCATGATGGCAAATTTTTATGTGTCTGTTATCTATAAAGTGGTGTATTATGAGAGATTTGTAACTGGTGACAAATATCTGCAATCATGCGATGCTGTACAGAGCATGCACAGTTAAAATATATTTTACAGTATAGTGGGGTAGATCTTTAGTACTGGTATTTCTGTTATTTTACTACATATAACACAACAGTTGATTGGCTGTTACAGAGGAAGAGGAAGAAGAAGAGGAGGATCATGTGGAGGTGGCAGAGACAGCGCCTTTGTCAGGAGAAGAAAAATGGGTAAGATTGGTGTATATGTGGTAAAGTTTACTAAAAATACAACATATAGCCGTACATGCCAATATACTGACAGCAAACAACACAGAGATCAAAATTGTCACAAAACAGATTTTTGTATACTAGTAACATTCAACATAAATCTATATATATCTCAGTACATGCATACCTTCTATTAAACAAAACATATGCTGAAGTTGCTCATTTTCTTGTCTTTTTCAAAATACATAATGAGGAAATCCAGCTGAATCATGACTTCATACAAACAAAATGCATATATTGTAGTGAAAAAAAATTATCATGCTGTTAGCTGTCCTAGCACTTTGATATATTATGAATTCTCCCCCTCCCATTTTAGGTCCATAATTTAGGCACAAATGTACTTTGTTCTTCAAAGATCATGGTACTGAATTCTCCAAACCAGTTTTGAATTATTTGTGTTGGAAAACCAAAGGTTTACGATATGCTTTGAAAGAGACACATTATATACTTATTTTAAAATGATTATGAGGGTTACAGCAAGTTTATGATGCCCCAGGATTATATAGGGGGCCATCATTTGAGTTGAGGGGATAATTGAAAAATAATTTTGCTTTTGCTCAAGTTTAATACCAGTTAATATGTTTTTTATTAATATACCAATTTTGATAAATTGTGACCTAGAGGAAATTAGTGCAATATACCATCCACATCTAATTCAGAATTGCCGTATAGTGGGGTTTTTTTTCTGCAGGGTGATAATTTTGGCTTCTTTTAGTGATTTGGTATCATGCCAGCAATTTTTTAATTGCTAAATTTACACACAAATGTGTCTGCAATCATAATACATATTTTTTGCAAGAAAGATAACTCTGCATAGAAGTTGGTTTTCTGTCAAAGGTACATGTAGAAATAGTAAATAAACTTATGTCATGGTTTTGTTGACAAATAAGAAACTAATGATGACTACACTGCTTATCATTGCTTTGTTTTGGAACTCCATGCTCCCCAAAGTAATATTCTGTGACAATTATTTTTATACATGGGAGGTAAAAATTTACACCCACAGAAAACCCAGCCATATGGTACTACTGAGCAATTTGAAGAATAATTGAAAATCACTTCTTGTGTTTAGAAATTGCAATCATCATGAATTTTTTTAAATTCATCTCTAAAAGATCACCGTATTTGTCTCCTCTGATTCTAATATATGGTTGACAGTTCTGATAATTAAGAAATTCTGAATAGTTAATACATCAATTACTCATTTTTATAGAACAAATCTGCCATCAGTATATATAAAACAAACATATTGAAGACTATGATTCGTTACCATGCACGGATATGAATGATTTTTTTTATATCATTTTTCTTATTCATATCATAAATGTTGTATATTGATGTTTATCTACCTCCACCGAATGTCAGTATGTTAAAGCAGTTCTTGGTCATTGATATAATGACATCATGTTGTAGACAAGAAGCAGGAAAGCTAATGTAACATACCATGTGAAGGAGATGCTGTCTTATGGAAGACAGAACTTAAAAGTGCCCATCTACCTCCAGTTCTACTATTTTTACAGTGCCCCAATTGTAAAGTTTTACATCAGTCAGGTATGCAGAGGGTGTATGCGTGTTATGTTAATTACAATTCATTCATGTTTAAAGATTTGTATCTGTTGCACTGATGGAATTAAACAAAAAACCAGGTATAGTAATTTACCTGGCTAAAAGTTCTGAAATGTATTTCACATCACTTCTTTTGTCAGTCATTTATTTCACCCAGACAGGCCTGTACAAAAGTAATTTTGAAAGAATTCTTGGGCAAATTTTCATAAAATCACTGATTTTCTATTGAATTTTTCAAAAAACTATAAAATGGGTGTTCATTATGATACAATATAAAGCTTGCTTTTAGCCAAACTCTAATAAGAACTACAGATCAAGTTGACTTTGTTAAGGTTGAGCACATTTAGAGAGTTTTCACCATTAACATTTTTTTCATTTTCTTGTGGGGGTGGGGGTGGTATGAGACAGGTATTGCTTTTAAATTAGCAGTACTCTCCACCTGCTTGTTTATAATTCATTTGATATATTTTCACGCGTACATTATCTCTACCATTTACATGTGTTTTCCAGTTCTTCTACTTCATGTATCTGATCCTGTTCAGTGTAGCTGTCATCATCCCATCTTGTGGGGACATTCAGATCGACATCATTCTGTACTTCTGGACTTTTATGTTGTGGATAGAAGTCATCCGAAAGACAATCATGAAGAAAAAGGTCAAGTTTACTGTGAATTATATTCATTTCTGTTTTAAAAATTCTTCATCATTTTATTTTATTTTATGTACATACAGGCTGTGATATGAAATAAATATTGTATTGTTCACAGAATCACAAGGAACTGACAGTTCACTGGACTGTGGTAGAGATCATCTTAATCTTTTTGTATCTATTGGTCATTGGAATCATCCGCATCATCCCAAGATACATTCCTTCCATCAAATACACCACTGCCAAGTTTATCATGAGCCTGGGGCTCATCTACTTCTACTACAGAACGATGAACATCTTCTTTCCTATTAGTCCAGTGTTAGGCCCTATGTTGATCAGTATCAAAAGAATGGTAAGATCTCACCCAATCATAATGATGGTATATTTTGTTCCTTACACTCTCATTATACACATATACATGTAAGTCATTGTCTGAATAAGTTCTACACTGCGTGTGGCACTTTGATATATCTCTGACAATGTCATTTGCAGGTCAGATATGATTTCATTACCTGGTTCAAGATGTTCCTGATTATCATGATATCTGGAGGTATAGCTATCCAAGCCACTCTGTATCCAAATTATCCCTTCACCGAGTACGGCCTGACGATGGCAATCAGCAGGGCTCTGTTTGCCATGTTTCTCACCAAAATCGATGATCTGAATGGTGAGTTGCTGATAAATGAGTGAAGCATGCCTACCTACAGCAACTGTTTTTATAGAGTAATGCACATTTTTTTTTATTTTCTGTTGTTGTTGGTGGAATTATTAGAAAATTATTGATAATTGTTTACTCAGTGTTGTGTCTGCCTGCCAATATATGTACATATATCAGTATTATTTGTGGTGATCTCTCTTCCTTATAAAGACAAAGACACAGTGTACTTGGATACTGTCCTCTGCTCTAAAATCCCTTCAGGTTATTTATGTGTTTTCTGAATGAAATCTGTTTTTACCCTCTTTTGAATTCATGGTTTTTATTAGCCTTATGGGTCAAGTAAGCTATTATGATAAAGTTTGTTCAGCATCTGGCTATCTGTATTGCATAAAACTTAGATCTTCATCTTTTTTTTAAGAACCACACATCCAGTTTCCACTGAACTACAAGCATCCTTAGGTTAAGGGGATTCAGTTTTTGTTCAAATAAGAGTATGCCACTTTTCAAGGGAAGAATCAAGTGTACAAAAAGTCTTCTCAAGAACCACTGAAACAAAATTGAAAATTCAAGTTTGTTCAAATATGAGCTTTTGGGGCCAGGCTGGGGCCATAATAGGGGCTCAAAGTTTTACATAGGAATATGTAGAGAAATTCTTTGAAAATTTGCTCCAAATCCACAAGTTCAAAATATGCGATCAGTATGCATTGGCATCTACATGTAGTGTAGATACAATTTCACACCATGTTTTACATGAGAAAATGGCAATGCAGAGATGATCAGTGTGGTCCATGAACCCTGTTTTTGAATACATAAGAAACAGCTTTGGTTTTAATTTTAATTTCACAGATTTATCCTTCAGTGAAAATGGTGAAAATAAATATGGCTGTACATGCAGTATTGCCTTTCAAATTATATTCAGAGTACTGATGTTGAAATAATTTGTTTATATTTATTAGGTAGTCCAAAATGCAATGCATTTTATGCCAATCAGACAACAAGTGTTTGTTATGGTGAGTTTCATGATATAACCAAATTATTTTTTGAATAAATTTTTTTCACTGATTATTCAAAGATCTATGCTGCATTGTAATATGTTTACTGTTGGTATAATTCATGGCCAAGTTGACAGGTACTAGTTTGAGTATTTTGTGAATAGTTAGCTTTGTTCAAGGCTTTCATATTTTGTGCACTTTCTTATTTTGTGCAATTTCTTTTAGATTCGTCTGCTTCATTTTGGAGTCGAAATATTTGTAAGTATATCGGGTAACAATATTACTCTGAAAACATTTAAACAACTTTATCCACTCAAACAAAAATGTCTCCAAATTGAGAAGTTCTGTGCATATTTATTTAAGAATTTTTTTTAACATCTCAAATTATAATCCCATAATTCTGACTTTTGATATTTTACAACACAGCCAAAGTGCGATTTTCCCCTGAGTATTCAGTGTGTCCCCACAGAAGTTTTGGGGGATATGTCACCACCATCCAGTATCTACTCCTAACCAAACTCATCTTCATCACACTGTTGTATGCCCTCTTCAGGTAAATGTATTTTTATGATATTTTTTCCATTACAGTTACAAATACAGACGACCATGATTATACAAATTGATAAGTCAAGGTGAAATAAATGTATTGTTCACAAGACCTGAACTGAAGGCTCAAGTGAGCTTTTCTGATCAAAACTTTCTGTTGTCCGTCATCTGCATAGTTGTTGTCATTGTAAACTTCACATTTCCATCTTCTTCTCCAGAACCACTGAGCCAATTTCCACCAAATTTGGCAGAAAGCATCGTTGGGTGAAGGAGATTTACATTTGTGTAAATGAAGAGCAACATCTTTTTTTCCAAGGGGAGATAATAGCAAAAATATACTGACAAATTTTAAAAATTATTTTCTCCAAGACCACTGAGCCAATTTCAATTAAACTTGGTACAAATCATATCTGGATGAAGGGGATTCAAGTTTGTTCAAATGAAGGGCTCCTTTAAAGGTAATCACAAAATGCAAAAATAGGGTGGGATCTTTAAAAGCTTTTTAAGAATCACTAGGCCAGTAAAGTTCAAATTTACATGGCAGCTTCCTGACATAGTGCAAATTCAAGTTTGATAAAATTATGGCCTGGTGGGTGGGTGGGATAGAATGGGGCCACAATAGGGGATCAAAGTTTTAAATGCAAAAATATAGGAAATATTATTTAAAAATTTTCTCAAGAACCACTAGGTCAGAAAAAGTTTACATGGCAACTTTCTGACATATTGCAGATTCAGTTTTGTTAAAATCATGGCCCAGTGGTGTAGGGTAGGGCCATAGTAGGGGATCAAAGTTTTACATGCAAATATATAGGGAAAATCTTTAAATATGGACCAAGATGACTCAGGTGAGTAATGTGACCCATGGACCTCTTGTTCAAATTGTGATTCATGGTTTCAGTTCATTTCACATTGATATAAAATGTACTAAGCTTGCTTTGAAATGTAAGACCATGTTAGTGTAATAATCATTTGTATAACTTTCAGTGCCACAAACTCAAAGATACAAGCTGAATCTGAGAAGATCTGGAAGTTTCAGTTGCACAGTCTGATAGTAGATTTTGAGACCCGCCTCAGACTGCCAGCTCCTTTAAATTTCTTTAGCTACCTGATCATGTTGTTTGAAGAGATGTGCAAGGTTGTGAAGTGGTTTTACAGATGGATTTATCGGTCAAGCTGTTGTGTGAAACATACAGATTTGGAAAAAGTATGGGCTGTTTAATTTTTAGTTGGTGCTTATTTGATACCACATGCTACTCACATGTATAACTTGTCAAGTTTTGTGAGAATTACATGTATATTTTATTTTTCTGTTATTGGTACTTAGTCAATATAAAGATGAACATATTATGGTGATAATACACAGAGGGGTGTAAATTTAAGGTACAAATAAATTGTGCACATTGAGATATAAGGAGCATATCTGTAATTTGGAAATGGACATTCAAAACTGTTTGATGGCACTGTAACTATTAGTTGCAATTTTGAATTTGCATGTGAAACAAAAATAATTATTTTAATCAAAGCAATTTTTCAAATAATTGTCTGTTTATAGCAGTTTATGGATAGGGCAGTTTGAAGTTGCATTGTCTTAATAATGCAGCTGATTTTCAGTGTACACTTTAGTGGTATATACACATACAGGTATCTTGAAGAAGGTTTCAATTAATGGATTTCAGTGTAGGTTGACGTGTAGTCATAATGGTCATTGCCAACTAAAATGGACCAAAGATGCCAAGATAAAATCAGCTGAACTTTGCAAGGTCAACATTACCTCTGATGATATCACTTGAGAAGGGTAGATTAGATACAAGCACAGATTGAGGGTGTATTGAAGTCCATAACAATTACATTATATAACAGAAATAATTGTCTTCCATTGTATTTTTGTATCTTGCATATTACAACATGTAATTTTGCTCTGTAAGGTCCATGCAACAGCACTCTTTTTGGGAAGTTAAAAATTATCTTACCCCAACATAGTAAGACAATTAAATTGCAATTTTTTCAATAGCCTTGAATCATAAAATCATGATTTTTTTCAGGATGACAAAAATAAAGTAATAACAAAGCATCGTGCAGACTTCACCTTTTGGAAGACATTAATGAAGAACTTAAAGAAACAACAGAAACAAGATGAGATAAAAGCTCAGCGGCCTTTGGAACAAGAACAAAAGTAAGATCATCAACGATATCAACTACAATGCATGCATATATATATATATATATATATATATCTACCATTCACTTCCACAGAAGATTTTTAATGGCAGATATTCCACTATCTTTCTAGTCCTGTTGATCTTTGGAAAACAATGTTGGACTCAAAAAATAACATAATCATTGAACTTTGCCTTTGTGTATGGTCATAATGTATACTAGATATGTGAGAAAGAGTGGCTTATTTATGAAATAAATTTCATTGTTGAAAATACATGAGGGGCATGAACTGCAACACGTTATGCCAGCAGACATTATGAAGCACATCAGAACTCCATGAAATGTATGCTGGTTTGAAGCATTGCTGTTCATATCCTCATGTGATGTATTTTCAAAAGTGAAGTTTATTTTTTATATTTACAATTTACTTTCATTTCTGTCAGAGTGCTCCCAGCCATGGAGATAGTTATACTATATTTATCAAGATTCATATACACATTGTTCTCATTCATGAGGAAATGGCTATAATTTATTTCAGTTGGTAAAGATTAAAAGCATTGAAAATGTAAATATCTAAATAATTGTATTTTTTACATACCTTAGAAAAATAAAGTGACACTGCAGAAGTAATGCTTAAGGATTATAACGTGCATGTACAACCGTATGAATTCTAGCAGTGTGTTAAAAAAAACAAAGCAAAAAAACAAAACAAAACAAAACAGAAAAAAAAACCAATAGCATATGGCAAGAATGGTGGCTTGTGTGTGCCATTTCATCTCTTTGTTATTTTGAGTACTGGATGACAATTTGTGTTTTTTTTGCAATGGAAAAAGACAACAAAAGGTACCAAGAAAGTAGCAATATAAATGAAGTCAGGGTTGGGGTAATTAAAAAATGGAATGATAATTAAATGCCTTTTTCAAGTAATCGTAAGAAATGTGATATTGAACAATTTTAATTATAGCTAATGGTAGCAGTAATTGATTACTTTAAAGAAATGGCACATAATGCCCATTACTTTCCATTGACATTTCAATTACTTCAGCTGGTTATATTTTTATGTTAATGATTAACTGTCCTCTTTTTAATTATCAGTTTTAAAAAGTCAACTTTTTTATCAAAATATTTCATATGACAAAGTTCATAATATGGTTTAAAACTACAGTGAATGAGAATCACTTCATTATAAATGTGGATTTATTATGAAGTTAATTAGTGTCTCAGGAAGATTTTCAAACTCGATAGCTATTGACTTTTAGATGATAATTTTCAAAGGCTATTTTTATTGTGAAAAATAAAAATAAAACTACACTAAAAGTTATGTATAATGGAAACTAATTACTTCTAAATGTAATGGTAATTTTACTTCTAAATGTAATAATAATTTTACTTTTAAATGTAATGGAAATTAATTACTTCTAAATGTAATAGTAATTAATTACATTGAGAAAGTAATTTAATGCAAATAGTAATTAATGACTTTGCAATGTAATTTGACCCAAATTATACCAGAATGACAATTTATGTCATTTGACAATGCAAAAAGACAACAAATAGTACTGACAACATATAACGATCTAATTTTTAAATTTTTGTCGTTTTTGCCCTACAAATAAAGCTGCATAACGTAACTAGGGTCTATTCTGAACCTTGGTGTCCAGGAAACAATGCCTATATTGACCTTTAGGCACCAGAATCCATTAGAGAAATCCAAGTGCTAGTTCATTAGTTAATCATATGAGTTAACCTCATGATGTTGGTTCTCAGAGTTCAGCAGCTGTTGACGCAGTCAATTCTTCAGACCCAGTTTAACAACAAACTGACTGAGCAGCTTTGTAGCTTGGAGCGACACATTATAGCTTGCCAGATGGCCTTGGAGCAGGTCCACCACAAAATTGACACAATAGGTTCGTTTTCTTCTCTTTTCATCTCGTTTTTTTTCTTACTGAGGTTTGTAATTTTAGAAGTGTAGTTTACTCCATTTCATGCAGGAAAACATCTGGAAAAAGTTGTCTGAATAAGAATTTTTTTTTTTTAAATAAAATGAATATATATATATGAACAGGAAAATACTATAGTACACTTTGCAGAATTCAAATTACTGGATTGAGTATCGTTCCTCTTCTATGTGACTTTATGTCAGTTTGTCTGACCATTAAGCTACCCCCAGTTATGAACCTGGTTCATAATTTTGCAAATTCTCTGTAGTTTAATTTTAGGCATTTATACTCCATGTGACAATAAGTTTCATTTGATTGATACTAAATGGAAACAAATGCCCTATAAGAAAAAGAAGTAAAAATCTTCAAGCAGGAGACAAACATTTTCTGAATGTGTTTGTTCACCGTACAGTAGTGTCTTTTGTATTTGTATGTCATAGTGCAGTAATGTCTTGTGTACTTGTATGTCACAGTACAGTAATATATTGTGTACTTGTATGTCACATTACAGTAGTATATTGTGTACTTGTATGTCACAGTACAGTAATATATTGTGTACTTGTATGTCACAGTACAATAATATATTGTGTACTTGTATGTCACAGTACAGTAATTTATTGTGTACTTGTATGTCACAGTACAGTAGTATATTGTGTACTTGTATGTCACAGTACAGTAATATATTGTGTACTTGTATGTCACAGTACAATAATATATTGTGTACTTGTATGTCACAGTACAGTAATTTATTGTGTACTTGTATGTCACAGTACAGTAGTATATTGTGTACTTGTATGTCACAGTACAGTAGTATATTGCCACTTTATGCATAATTAAGTAGAGCAGTTTACTTAATCCAAAGAGTTTGTTTACATTACTTATAATATCTATCATTGTAGACCCCAAGAAGCGTCCAGAATTGGAGAAAACCACCAATCTTCACATGGCCAGTAGAGAGTCTCCCTACCCTGGTACCATGATACAAAGGTTTCCTGTGTTTGACAAATTTATTAACTGGGAGGTAAGATAAAAAGAAGAACCCTGTGAAAAACTGAGTCTGACCCCTTCCCCTTTTTTCAATGAAAATTTTCCATGAGTACATTCTATCTCCTCACTTTCTCTTGAAGATGCTTTCTACATACACCAAGACTAATGATTCACATGTCTCATGTTCTTTTCAGTTGAGTCAAAAACATTTTGTCGTTCAGCCCCCCCCCCCCCCCCCCCCCCCCCCCTTGTGGAAAATGGAGCCATAGATTAGCCTCCTCCATTCTGGCTGGTTGTTTGCCTTATTTACTGCTTGAGTTCTTGAGATAGATACAAATTGTTTCCTTTCTCTCTCCTCAAATCCTTTCCATGCCTATCCTTGGTCTTCATTTTTCTGATTTTCCTTCAGGCACATGCAGGTGTTAAAGAGAAATGCTAAAGTGTGTTTTTCTAATCAAATTTTGTCATTTGTAGATATATGTCTGATTAAATAACATTTTGCATGATTTTATACAACTTTTCCAGAACCTCTGGCCCAATTTAAACCAAATTTCCCACAAAGTAGCTATGGTTCAAAAGGAATTGTTTTCAAATGAAGGGCTGTGTGTCTGATTCCAAGGGGGATAATTAAGAAGTAGGAAAATTGGATTGGATGTTTAAAAAATCTTCTTAAGAACCACTAAACCAGAAAAGCCAAAACTTGTGTGAATTTTTTCTTATACAAGAACCACAAACATACATGTACAATATGTCAAATTAATATGTAAAGCAATCCCATGTAATGTATGTTCAAATCGGTTCATACCATGACCTCTGGATTTGGGGCATTGCAACAAGAGAGTTTAAACTTTTGAATGGGAACAGATAGTAAATTCTATTAAAAGTTATGTTCTCACATGGATGTAATTTGTAAAAATAATATGCAAGCATCCTAGTGTAGTGTAGATACAAATTTGTTTACATCAGGACCAGCAGGCATGCTATCGAAGCTATCTTAGGACTAAGACATATCTTAAGATAAACTTAGGATGCATCTTAGTCCTAAGTGAGGCTATCGAATATGTCCTAACTTAAGACATATCTTAAGATTTCTCTTAAAGTTAAGACATCACTAGGCCTGTCCTAAGATAATCTTAAGATATGTCCTAACTTTGTTTATGCTTAAATATGGCTGCCGCCTATCTGTGTGTGCAAGGGAGAAGGAGAATCCGGAGAGAACGCATCTTAAGAGACTACAACAATCCCTTAGATTATTTAGATGACCAAAGCATTGTGAGTAAATACCGACTGCCGCGGCCAATGATCCATAATCTCTGTGCTTTATTTGAAAATGACCTTCAACGGTCAACAATGAGGTCACGTTCACTTCCAGTATCTCTCCAAATAATGGCAGCTCTACGTTTTTATGCCAGCGGAAGCTTTCAAGAGATCGTTGCAGATATACACAATATTTCCAGACAAAGCACAGGCAATGCTATTCATGATGTTACCAAATGAATAGTAGGAATTTCCCGACATTACATAAATATGCAAGTCGATGCCACAGAATTAAAGAAAAAAAAGATTTTTAGGAAATTTCCCATTTTCCAAACATTGTTGGAGCAATAGATTGCACTCATGTTAGAATAAAATCACCACCCACCAATGAGTACATATATGTAAATCGAAAAAACTATCATTCCATGAATATTCAAGGAGTATGTGATGCAAATTTAAAATTTCTCAATATAGTGGCAAAGTGGCCTGGAAGCACCCATGATGCATTCATATGGTCGATTTCAGAACTGAAACAGCTATTTGTGAATGGAACCATAACTGAGGGGTGGTTATTGGGGGACAGTGGTTATCCACTGCGGCCATGGCTCTTAACGCCAGTGTTGAACCCCACCTCACAGGCCGAGGAGAGATTCAACGCAGCGCACATCCGTACACGGAACATGATAGAGCAAGCTTTTGGGGTACTGAAAGCTCGTTTCCGGTGCCTGGACAACAGTGGTGGAACACTCTTATACAGTCCTCTAAAAGTATGCAAAATAGTTGTTGCAACATCGGTGTTGCACAACATGTGTATCAACGACAGAATACCACTACCTGAAGGATGTGATCCCCGTGATAATGGACACGTACAAGCTCAACCCTATGTTGGCATAGCTGATGGGGCAAATGTTAGATTAAGACTAGTAAATGGAATATTCAGAAATTAAATGATTGCTTGAACTTGACTTGGGACAATGTATACTATCATTCAGAAGGGTATTATCCAAGGATTATTGCCACAAAATTAGAAGTAAAATGAATAAGTTGTTTTGGTACAAAAATTTTGGATTTGTCAATACCATCTTTTAAATTGATAAAGCAAACGTTAAAATGCTTCAACATTAGAAAATATTCTTACTTTGTGAATATTTGCAACCAAGAAAAGCTTAAAAATCAACACATCCTATTTTGTAACAAGCGTCCTTCAGTGGTCTCAACATCGACTTTTTACCATACTCAAATACTGACTATATTACTTGTAGTAAACTTCACATTTGCAGTGCTAACTTGATAAAATTGATTTCTGAAGAAGGCGAATACAAAGTTTTAAACATTTTATTCAAGTGGTGAGGGGGTGCTCTGGTCAACTCCTTGGGGCACGAATTGGATTCCTAACTGTGATAGATATATTTGATGACGTTGTTGTGAAATGGAAAGTTTCTGTTTTTCAATTTCCAGTCTCTGTTTCTCGATATCCAGTCTCTGTTTCTCAATATCCAGTCTTTCGTTCTCAAGAGAGAGTCGCTCGCTTTCAATTTTTACTAATCTTTCCCTAGCAGTCATTGTCATCCCTTGCTCGTTTCCTCGAGGGCACTCTTTTAGATGGGTTTATTTCTCCGATTACACCACTTGAAGGCTGGTTTTCTATTTAAAAAAAAAATATCATAAAAAGAAAATGTTTTATGTGAAAAATTAAAATTCTTAATTTTCTAAATTTTATACTGTGTCCAGAAATAATGCATTGTTTCAAGTTTGTTGTATTAGTAAACATGCATATACATATATAGATACTTAGTCTAGTGTACATGTATATAGCACTAATAACCATATCATTTCATTCACCTTGGAAGTTGGATGCACTAGATGATGTGCTGCATCCATCTCCACAGGTATCCAGTCCACCGGGAATGCCTTCGACGGACGCACTGCCGATAATGCCCACTATTTTGTCTTGCAGTGGTGTTATTTCGGGGGGTGCTGATCCTCCCCCTGTCTTCACGGCCTCCCTCCGGTTGGACGATATCTTCTTCTTTGTATCACTTGCATATGTTGACCATTTTTTTCTCAGTTCCTCTACCGTTCTTGTGTGTCCCGTTGATGGAGAGTTTACCTTCTCACAAATTCCCTCCCAAACCCGTTTTTTGGAATTATTCGTAACAATGTTTGAATGCCTACTAAATATCAACTCTTTGTTCTTCTCCACTTCGTCTAAGAGTATTTGTAGCTCCATTTCTGAGAAATTAGGATTCCGTTTGCGACTCATAATTGGACGATGTCTATTCAATTGTAGTCTACCAGTGAATGACAATACAGAGCCAAGCGGCACGAGATTTTTTTCGCGGTATAGTCTCCAATTTAAAACGTTTCATGTTTATAGATTGTGTAAAGTTGAATTAAATAGCTCGTTTTCTATACTCAGTATGTCTTCTAGTAACAAAGTAACAAATTGGAAAAAAAATGGATAGAGAGTATATTGTTAAAAGTATGCATATTTTTTTTAGAGTAGTCAGTGGTGGATTTAAAGGGGGCGCCCCCTTCTAAAATTTTCAATTTTAAGATAAATCATGACCTCTTGTTTAGAAAAAAAATAATATTAAAGATTAAAGAACCATTTTTTTTTACTTAGAGAAATAAATGACAAGATTGTTTGATTTATTGTTACTTTTATTGGGAAAACATATTTTATTCCGAAAACCCTTAAAATTTGTGTCAATCAATTTCATCTCATTTAAAATAACAGTAAATAGTAAGGGGGGGGGGTCTTATTCAAGAAATTTACTTTTTAAAATAAAATTTGATAATATTACCTTTTATATCTCCGTACTATTTTACAAGAAATTAAAACAGTATACGTTTTAAGTCAATAGTATTATCGTTCATTGGTCTGTGATGTGATAATAATTCTTAAGAATTCTCTTAAGAATCTCCTAAGTCTGTCCTAGATAAGATAGTCCTAAGAGAGCTTCTATGTCCATCTTAAGATATATCTTAGGACCATCCTAAGAATCGTCGTAAGACATATCTTAAGTCATGTCTTAGGACTATTCTTAGGAAACGTTCGATAGCATGCCTGCAGGATATTGGCCATAATTGGGATTGGATATTTTATGTGATAAAATACAATTGATCAAGTGAGCTCTGTGGCTCATGGACCTCTTGCCTACAGTATTTATATAGTACATGCAGTCAGCAGAAATTTTTGATAACTCTTTATGAAACATATTGTAACATACAAAAACGATGAATGCAGATTTTATCATTTGAGTGAAAATTCAGCTTTTGCAAATATTTTGTATAATTAGCTTGCCTGTATAGGTATAAATTTTCATATTTCATTTACATATATATTTATAGGAGACATTTGCATCCTATGATCCTGTGTTATACACTAGACCAATAGAGGAATACCCAGAAGAGGTCAGACCATTGATTGACCTGGATTACATTGAGTTAGTATAGTGTTACTATTTTCATGATTAGAAATCACTATCAAAGAGCCATTGTCAGTCTTTGTCTGTAATACTACAAAATATGTGTGCTGGACTTGTACAGAGAGAGAAATGAAAAATGTTTCAAGGAGTACATTTGTGATTAGTTAATCACTTTATCAATTTTGAACTATTTGCAATTAAAGTTTTCTATGAATCTTTCATAATTGCATTTGTCAATCATTTTTACGACACAAGTACTAACATATACATGTAGTTTCTGACAAATTCTGTACACTTTCTACACTTTTTTACAAACTAAAGGGTAGTATGGTATTTTCTGACAAATAATATTTACTTGCTGTTCATTGATAGGCTCATTCACAAACTGGAGGACGTTAGCCTTGGTCAGGAGGACCGCCTCAGTATCCTGTCTAATCAAACCACTCACAGACCTCTGTGGAACGTGGTGGCCAGCTACCACATAAACGATGTCAACATCGAGATCAACCGCATGTCCTGGATTGACAAAGATGGCGTTCCTATAAAATATGCCTTGGATTCCTACAATATTCCTCTGTAAGTATTATTACAGTCAGATTTGTAGGTTTGATTTCAGTGAATATGTAAATTTGTTTAAAGATTCAGCTATTAACATGTATTTGCAAATTATGTATATTAACAATTATGATGAGATTTGTATGCCTGCTCCTGCTTGCATTTGTAAATAAGTACATTCACTGGTTGGTCCATGTGTATAAGATTAATAAATTCAAATTTCCCATCAGAATATTTTTTCAATTTGTGTGGGTGAGTGCATTGGGTTTGGTGTTTATAAATACATGTGATCCCATTCCCGAGGGGATGCTCTGCTTTGTGGTCTTCTTCTTTAAAACTGATAAGTATCGTTCTTTTATTCACTGGTCTTTTAATTGACATGTACCTGTAGGAATCCAAATGGTCGAACAGGGGTCCGTGGGAGGGGCAAACTTTGGAGATGGGGTCCAAACCACTCTGTGAAAGTGGTCATCTCTAGATGGAAGCAATACAGATCAAAGGACAGCTTCATTAAAGTCAACGACAAAAAAGTTATGGAGGTCATTGTCCTCCAGAAGAGTGCATCAGGGGAGCTTACTTTACCTGAGGTAATATTGCCATGGATGTAAATTTTATGGCTTGACAATCTCATTTCATGAAAAATTTCAATTAGTAACATTTACACTGTATTATCTAGTTATCAATAATACTTAATGTTTGAACATTTTTTACTTCCTCGCAGAAACTGATATAATGCCAGTTTTCACCAGAATAGTTGTGTAATATCATTTTTGGGTAGGGGAATAAAAATTGGGAATTCTACAGTCCCTTTTCCTTTGGGGCCCTAGGAATAGAGCTGAAATCTCTTAAAAATAGCACAATCTGTGAAAGTCTTCTTTCATCTAGCTGGCATAAAATCTTTATACATAGGCATATTACACAATAAAGTTTCTAACCATATTCATGGAATTCATGGCCCTTGTATCAGGGATTCGGGTTCAAAGATGAGGCTTTTTGGTTCATACATTGAATAAGCATCACGTTTTCTCTGTTCCAGAACACCTCGGAAACAAATGAGGCATATAGTTAACTTGAACATGGAGTCCTCAATACAATTAGCTCTGTCAAGGGTTTCACACTCCAGGGCATGGCTATGTACATATACATGTATGGGTCATATAGTGAAAATGCTTTTAAAAATATCCATTTACTGAACATCTTGGAAACAAACTAGATGCATGCTAATTTTGAGCTTGGAGGCTTCTACTAAAATTTTGAAATTATGGTCCATGGGTTTATCTTTACTGCTCAAGAACTGGATGTGTAGTGATTATAATGAACAGGAAGGTCTCTACCTAAATTCATACTACAGGGTTAGTGGTTCTATAACCTCAGGTTGAGCCTCTATGGAACATAAACTGAAAATTCAATAAATCTTAAAAATATTCTCTACTCCAGAACATTGCCTTATACTTTGCACAAAGCTTGCTATGACTGGACAATATTTCATAACCCTGAACCAAGGTCATTTGACCAAATTCAAGTCAATATTTAATCTTTTGCAAAGTACAGTTATATACTGTATATGCATGTACCTCATTTGTTAATAAAAATGAGTTTCATATAATTATATCCACCGATTTGTAGGGAAAAGAGTATGGACACATGTCACTTTACTCCGCTGTGTGTAAAAAGTTCATGAGTAAGGTGTTTAGACAGAAAGAGGTCCAAATCAATGAAGAAATGTCAGAAAACCAGATGGTTGAGGTGAGGAGCTTTCTTATCATTTGTACATGTGTTTAAATTAATTTTTGTTTTTTAATTCATCAGAGCTGAAAGTTCAAGTGAACTATTCTGATCAGTTTTTCATCGTCTGTCTGTCATCTGATGACTTTTCACATTTAACTTGTAAGTAATATAATACTTTGTGAAGGAGGATTCTCTTTTTAATGTCACAGAGACAGATTAAAGTGAGCACCATCTGTTAAATCACAGAACATAAACATAGGATTTCTTAACATTCTATTTTTCAGTTCTTTCAGCAGTTTGTGGAGCCCCACCCAGGGCCCTTCACTGGGTTCACTTCTGGGATAATTTACAAGGGCTACATGGATGACCCCTGTAACACAGACAATGCCTGGAGAGAAGCAGAAGTCTGGAACATACACTACCATGTCCCAGATAACCTGGATTCCAAAATTGTTAATGTAAGTTTATGATGGCTTTTAGGTAGAGAGAGAACATGGCTGGTGCGTTCCTGATATGCGCACCTATCAGGTACCGGGGGTACATTAATTATAAAATATCTGGAAGAGATGCTTAAAGAGAGCAAAAAATATTGCAATAGGAGATTTGTGGTCATGGTTTGTATGTTGTGGAAAGTCTTTTTAAATGCAAGTTGAATAAAGAAAGTATTAAACATCACTAATGATTTACATGTATTTTCTTTTCTATGCCCCAAAATGAAAGATCTGGAGCCTATTAAGTTTTTGTATGCTTGTTATTTTGTTCACCAGCAACTTTAACTTAGATTATGCAAGGTGGAGACTTGTTACTTGGTGGACAGAAAAGCCAAGGTCAATGCTATATGACTGCTTAAAGGTTAAGGTCATTCTTGAAGGTCAGATTTGCCACTGTCTCATAAACCCATCTTACTGGGGACATGGTTTGGTTGATGGTATGCAAGTTTCTTAAGCTCTTACTAGATAATGAATAAGGGTAATGAGAAAAATGTGGTTGTTCTTATCAAAGGAACAGATGCAAAATTAAAGGTGACCTCACAATGTTTTCCATCTAATATTGTTTTCATAATCACTCCTATACATGTGTTTAATTTTACAGAAAGAGAAAATATGGAAAGAAGTTTCTTCTTATCTCCACCTGAATGGAAATCAGAATCTTATTGTTCAGGAGACGGCTCATATTCATGGCGCCTATTATGTCTAACCTATCGAAACATGTAATATCATCATTAGTGTGAAAAGAGGTGCACTGGAAGTTTTACCTGTATAACTAGCTGTCTTGTCTATTTGGTTCTGTTTCATGCTCAACAAAACAACAACAGAAATATAAAGAAGGTGCTTTTTGATGTGCCTATATGAAATTTAATGTATTAAACAGAGAATTTTTGAAAAATTCTTTAAACTATGGGCATAAGAATAATATTTTGTATTAAAGATTTTGTGAAGTATGTTATGTGAATTTTGAATTCAACAGTGCAGCTATGATTGAATGATATGCCTGTCTGTAGATGAAACAAATGGTATGGCACTATCCATCTGTCTAGTCTCTTCTCTGTCTGTGGACATCTTGTGTGCAAGGTACAAACCAAAATAAGTTATGGCCCAGGATCTTCCAACATGGTACCCAGAATCTTTAAGGTCAATGTTACCTTATATGCAAGCTACAATCAAAACAAAAGAATGCATGTATAATATGCATCCCAGCCCTCAGACTTAGCACATTCATTCCTCATGGAGTGAAGAAGATTGTAAATAAGTCAGAGGTTATGGGTCAAGGACTTGAGGCCACTTTGTACAAAGTCTTTAGACACCTGTTATACAAGATGCAGTCCCTTAGGTCCATGATCATCAAATTGACATATTTTCTGTGGAAAGGCAGTAATGGCTATCTGTGTTCAAGGCCAGATAACAAAGGTCAAGGTGCTATATTATATTACTGAAATAGCTATATTAGTTTAGTCCCTTTTCAAAACAAAATCTTACGACTAAGATCAAAATTTTGAATCTCACCTCTTACAAATTTCCTTAATGTGAAGTACAGTCTACTTCACTTATATTGAAGCTACTTATATTGAACTATCTGATATATTGAAGAAAAAATAAATCCCCAGTAATATCATTTCTATAGTTCAACTTCAGTTATATTGAACTTTGGATATAATGAACAGGTCAGTCCTCAGAATTTTAACATATCCAGAGTATACTGTATATCCATTGTTGATAATTGAGAAAACTTGCATACTAATACTTATGACCTTGTGAATTTGATTGGAAGGCAGATAGACATTTTTTTAAATCTTAGTATCCTTGTCATAAGGTATTTTGTAGAAGAGGGCACTGGTTTGTGACCGGCATATTTTGCACTGTTGATGGTACTCTTGTTAATTGTTACTAGCCTTTTGAACATTTTTGCTCTGTTGAATTGACCTCCATTTTATAGTTTTTACATGAATTTACATTCCTGTCTTCACAGTCCCCATCATTTTTTTAAATGTCTTGTAATTTATCACTCAGGATATTTTTTAAGAGTTGCCTGTCAACCAGTTATACTGTTTTATTATGTAAAGATAGGTTCATGCAGCTGATCAACGATGACGGGTATATCATATTAGCATACTTTTAGTACCATATGAATAGGTAAATGCTATGTGTTGTAATGATAGATTTGTTTATTATCATGCATTTTAAACTTCTGAATTTCAGTTGACTTATTTTGATTTCCTACCTCATTTCGTAACAGCTTGGCAAAAAAGAGATACCATTAGGAAAGAATTCAATAATAATTTGGAGAGAATATAATTAACCTCAGTCTTATTGTATGTATGTGTACAGGATTTGAAGTGCTAATGTTAAAATGACTTTCATTCAGAATTCAGTATGTTTTACAGTATGTTTTATTCAGATTTGCTATGAAAATGCATTGTTTCAAGGTCCACTTTCTGCTGCTACCCCTGGTAAAAACCATTTGTTTTACCACATAACACATACATGACACCTTGTTCCATGTTCTTATAAACAGCATTAGTTTCTGACAGTCATGCATATTTAATTGTTAATGATGAACTTTAAATTTTGTGCTAGCTTTATTACGAAGGTCATGGTCATTACATGTAAACTTTGAATTTTTAGTTTAAATTTCATGTTAATATTGAATATTGGTGCAAGAAAAATGTTACATTACAGCATTCTCATGCATTTCCATGATATTTGCATCATTCAATCATTGGTCATGTGATACCTGGTCTCATGGTCTTAACTTAGAGTCAGCTTCTTATTGACTGGTAGATAACTGATACTTGTTTTGATGACAACATTGTATAATTGTATAGTGATATAATTTGTCAGAACATTTATATGGGACTGTTTACTACTGTATGATTTTGGTGCAGATTAATCTATGGAGTTTCGCTTAAGCTTAATATAGGTCATGATCCCAGAGTGTAGTGTTAAGGACATACAGGAAATTTCTCAATTGTGTTTAATTCTTCGTGACATTTCAGGTACAATTCACTAACAGCATCTTATATTGTTTCTACTAAAACCTTGGGGTATATTACCAATTATGTTTTAGAGTTGGCAAATTTTCATTGTTCCTGCCTGTGGCAAGTAAAAAATGTGAGGTCAACACTTATGTATAACACAGAAAGTTGCATATATGAAATAAAAATTAGTAAGTTACTATAACAAAGAAGGGGGAAAAATCTTGGATAAACCAGAGATTGTACCCACAGGGACCCTTGCATTAATAGTTAGGTGATCTAGCACTGAGATAACCAGGCGGGTATATAAAGTATGGTAATATTAGGATGATATAAAATTCAAACCTATTTCAGAAATCCTACAATAACTCATCATATGGAGGAGACGAAAAAATAGTTTTAGAAAAATTGTCAGAAATGTTGTGTAAGATAATCAATGGATATGTTCAGAATGGTGGGGTTTGTAGTAACAAAGATGTCAACCTTAAATATTTGTGGTGGATTTGTTTCCATGGTTTTGACCACTTGCATACGGTATTTTCCTTATATCACATGGTTTAATATAAGAGAATCAGCCATGTGATATGTCATAAGAGACCACCAAATTAATATGCAAATTATAGTCAATGCCATTTCATAGCTGTCCATCACATGATTTTGGTCAAAAGTGCTACACTATTTCTTGCTGGTGCTTCCAATGTGGAATTATTTTTCTACACTTGTACATAGAATCGGATTGTGAATTTTAATACCATTTTGTACTTTTGTAAATTTTATATGTAAATATATATGTACTTGAAAAATATCATTTTCAGTGTGTATATAAATCTATTTTCTATAATAATCTTACAGTAAATGATTCTGTTGAAATGTATCAGGCATGAGATGTTGTCATTTGAATTGTTTTACTGTAAATCACATATTTTTTGATGAATGTCATTCCATGTACTAGGAAAATTCTTTCTTATTTGGATCCCTTGCTAGAATGATTTCATTGTATTTTACTTCAGATATCAAGACCTTGTGTCAAGGTCAGGTCACAATGCCAAAATATGTTGAATTTTCCTGGGTCTTAATTTTTATTCTCTTGTTCATTCTTGAATTAATGTAATGTTAAATATTACTGAATTAAGGTTAGCAATGACAAACTGAAATAGCTGTATCTTGGGACTATTACTAGGAAACTGTATACAAACATATTCATGGCTTCATGGTTTACAATGTTATATCTTCAAGGTCAAGGTTATGGATTAAATCACTTTTACATTACCCCTCTCTAATATATTGTCAACAATCCCATGTATTGATTTGCACTTCAGTGGAAATAGGATAGACATCTGTTTATCTTTAGAAAATAGTAACATATATCTTCTAGTTGTAGTCTATAAAACATGTAAACAGAAAAATACTTTTAGATAATCAGATCTGTCATCAGTCTACCTCAAAAATACTCTTAATATGTATTGACATTTCTGCTATATACATATTATAATGATTGATAATATACTTGTTGATTTATTTTTCAGAATCATATAATTTACCTTTCTTTGTCTCTGTTTTCTCTCCTTTCATTGAACACGGTTGCTACATCTATCTCTTTTGATACATCTACTTACAATTTATAATAACTATCAACTATGACAGTCATTTAATGTTAATTTCTGTACACTGTGATCTACCAAATCATTGAGAAAAATAAAATTTCTAGGAATTTCAATATGATGAGTATCTTTTTCATTTCTCATTAAGTTGAGGCCCATAGGACACAAAGCTCATCTGAGAAGCCTTGCACTTACAGATCCAAGATATAACATACAATCTTTGGATCCCAAATATTGCGGCCAAGACTTTTTATTGGAAAGTGATACACTACATGAGTATACATGTATATTTTTTGACAAACTACTGAAAGGATAACAAACCTGAGCGGTTGCGCTTTTCTATGTAAAACATTAAATCCCATTGATCACCACAATGAGCACTGTGTAAATGTTAATGATTGCAACAGGAGGACTGACTCTTGATGTTAATTTGGTATACTGCACCTCGAGGTTCTTTAGAAGATAGTTTTCAACAGAATTTAATGCATTTTCCAGTATGCAATAATAGAACCCTATTGTGGTCCTGCCCAGAACACCATGATCACGGTGTAAAGAAATACATATCTACACTACAAGAGGTTGCTTTGGTAACATTTTGACTAATTTTGTGTTTGTGGTTCTTGAAGATTTTTGAAGAATTGAAATCCTTTGTAGCTCACCAAGACCCCAGGGTCATGGTGTGTACAAACTAAATCTACACTACTTGATGATGCTTAAATATTAATTTGATATATGGTACTCTTCCAGTCCTTGAGAATATTTTTATATTATGTTCCTATGTATCATCTTTAACCCAATCTTGTGGTTCTGTCAAGACCTTGAAGGTCATGGTGTAAACGGACTTGAATCTACACTACATAAGGATATGTGCTAATTAATTTTGCATATTTAGCCATTGTAAAATTTGATGAGAAGATTGTCAAAGAATTTTTCTATATATATTCCTTTATTCAAACATTAAACCCTCAATTATAACCCCCAACCAGGGTCCCAGGAGTCATGTTTTGAACAAACAAGTTCTGTGCAAGGTATGGCTTTTCTGGTCTAGTGGTTCTTGCAAAGCTTTTCATAGAGCATATCCTACTTTTACCATTTTCAGTATGCCATTGGAAGGGGACATAATCCTTCATTTAAAAATGGATGCTTTGTCAAGTTTGGTTGAAATTGCAACTGGTAAACAGAAATCAAAGTGATAAACTTTGTTTATAGCAGTAATATGAAGGTTGCACACAACCTGAATGCAAGTTGTACTATGGAAAATTTCAAAGTCATTGGTAGGAAAATGCATGTTACCCAGGCGATAAATTTATAATGAAGAAACCATGTGAAGGCTCCTACAAAAGGTTGTCATGCTGTGAGCATGACCAAGATCTATTGCATAAAGTCAATCAAATGATACATGTGGGACACAAAGTCCCCTAGCAGTATGATAATTCAGTCAAAAGTAGGTCAAGCATAAGGACACTCAAAACTGGATCTGTAACTATCCAAGACAAAGCCATGTATAAAATTTCATTTGAATATCTTCATCTAGTGTAGAGAAAAGTCCAGAAAACCTCGAGCAGAATAACAGACTTATGGACAGCCTGAGGGTAAACCAAGTCCTCTTCAGCAAAGCCAGTAAGGGACTAAAAATCCACATTCATACCATAACTTCATATCGCCAACTCGTACAAGCGATCAAAAAGATCACTTTTAATGGCAGAAGTACAAGTCCTAAAATGTAATCCAACTTCATTTGGACAAGGTAAATGTCATTAAAATTAACTTCCCCCCCCCCCCCCCCCCCCCCAAGTACAGAGCAGTATACTGTAACCTTGAACATGTTACAATGGTTGCATAGTACATAGTGGAACAAGTTGTACTGTATATATACCAATACTTTGGTGCAATTTAAATTTTAGTGGTTTTGGCAGTGAAGCAAGTTTGCTAAATTATGATTTTACTAAAATATGAAAATCTATCACACAGGTCATACCAAATAGCACATCAGCTTCAATTAAGCCAAATTTTAAATGAGCTAGAATAAGCACACATACAAGATTTGTGAAACATACAGTATTTGTGAAATGACCTTGACCTTTTGCAGTTACAGCAATGACATTGACCTTATAGTTAACCAAGTATGAAATTTCCATCATAAATAGTCCAAGTTGTGACCAAGGTTAAAGTTACATACAGACCACATTCATACAGACCATAAACAAATGCCCCTTCCACAATCAGGGAGGGGAAGGGGCTTAAAACTATAAGATCTGCTTTAGTAAGAATTAGAAAAGTTAGAAATGCTCATATGCTTGACACAAAGGATGCAAGCAAACCTAAACCAAGTTATGTGAACAAGGTGGTATCAACCTTATCCATGATCTCTTGTATTGTCTATCCTGTTCATGAGATCACTTGTATTATCTATCTTGTTCATGTGATCACTTGTATTGTCTACCTTGTTCATGTGATCATTTGTACTGTCTACCTTCTTCATGTGATCACTTGCACTGTCTACCTTGTTCATGTGATCACTTGTATTGTCTATCTTCTTCATGTGATCACTTGTATTGTCTACCTTGTTCATGTGATCACTTGCACTGTCTACCTTGTTCATGTGATCACTTGTATTGTCTATCTTCTTCATGTGATCACTTGTACTGTCTATCTTGTTCCATGTGATTGCTTGTATTGTCTACCTTGTTCATGTGATTGCTTGTATTGTCTATCTTCTTCATGTGATCACTTGTATTGTCTATCTTCAGACTCATCATTTTTCTACCAATAACAGGAGGCAGATCCACAAATCTTCCAGTCAAAAGGGCTTTGCAGCCCCCAAAATGGCCCAAAACATACTTTTGTGTGTAAATTTTCCATAAAGGAAGGTGGCAGCCCTAACGTAACACCCCGTCTCGATCTGCTATTGGAACGAATCACCCGATCTTGGATACATTTACCAGTATACTGGAGATCCTCATTTCATACCTCTAAGACTTTGTGTTATTTAAGAAAGAATGGTGAACACTACATATATATTATACATACTGATGCAATTTAATTGCAAGCAACTTTAAAAGTACAGGCACAAAAAAAAAAAATATCGGGCATTTTACATTCATTCACTTAAGTGAATAAAACTTGAAAAGAGCACAACACTGCTAGGGTGAACTAAAAGCACCAGCATCGCTAATATTGTGGAATCACTAGTGTTCATGGGGGATCAATGTTCATGGATTTCGTGGATACCTTTTATTAACAAATTTACGTCCCCACCAACCAGTTACTCTTTGCAGTAGCTTGTACAGTATAATGTTGTATATTTTCAAAATGGCATTAACCCTTGAAATTCAATCCCAACAAAACAGTCAATATTTGACTAAAAATGAACATTGGCCCCCACGAACATTAATGATTCCACAGTAGTTGATAAAGTGAAAATGAGATTTACAGGCTTAAGTACATCGAGTTTAACAGTGGCATCTTGTACACTAAAACTCTTTTGACAGGTTTTACATGCTCTCTTTCAACATAAAAAAAAATCCAATACAAGTACACATGAATTACATTGAAATTTGTGATGGACAGTGATATCTTCATGTATTATGTTCTTGAAGTGACTTTTTTTTTTAGCGTGAGACAGTTATTTAAGAACTAGACAAATTGATACGCTGCTTTCAACTTTTTTTTCCCCTTGATTTTTGCACACAACATACATTTACTAACATATAAGGAAATATTCTATTATCACCAATTGGATTAAAGCTCAATCAGATGACAAAAACATGAAAAATGTCAAATTGATGAAAAACTCAAAGTTAGGAAATATTGCTGTAATCAAAATTGCGAACAAAGAAAAAAAACATGCTGTAGAGAAATATATATATATATATATATATATATATATATATATATATATATATATATGGGGAGATCTGTACAAGTTTTAAAAAGGCCTTAGTGTTTGGCCTTATTTCTTATGAATAGAACTAGTATGCTGAATAAATGAATACAAATATTGATATATATACAAAGCTTTTCAATTAGTCACTGGGTGACAAACATAAAATATACAAAACTTGGACATTTCACATGATTTACATTTAAAAAATTATTATTTACATACTATTTTAATGCCATCTAGGTATATACATATTTTCTGCACTAAAATCAAAAGGTTTCATTTCTTTAAATGGATGATAATGAATAAAACAAACTAATGCAATGTTTGTCAATCACTACTGCATCAGCTATCTTTAATCTCCAGTTATGGACATTTTCAAACATATAACTTGGATAAACTCCACTTGATCATATGACTGAAGCCCCTCAAACTGCAGACTGAACATCTGTCATTTAAGAGACTTCCACAAATGTATTTAAGGATGAATAACACATCATCTTAATGGCTGAATTCCTTTTGAACAATAAATGGAAAAAATAAATATCAGTAACATATTTTTTGTCCTTTTAATACCACTTCCAGCCAGATAGCTTGGTGGATTACAGAGTGAACAGATTTGTAGATCGAAAATTCAAATCTTGAAGGAGTTTTTTAAAGTTTTCCATCTGAGTTATTTTCTCCTTAACTGAATTTTCCCACTGAATAAAGTAAATTTTTAAAAGTCTTGACTTCAAAATATAATTGTACATATCCTCAACCTTCTATTCATAATAGTTTACACGTGTGTTACACATCCTTAAAACAGCAAAAGTTTACACATGCACACAGAATTTTTTCATACATTCTCTATTATTTAAGTAAACTAACCATGTGAAATATTGCATGAAAAACTTTAAATGTCAATCATTTATGAATGTTAAATGCTTATAATTGCTGCAGACCATGCAATATGTTAAAGCATTTTTATCATCATGATAACATTCTAATTCCAAAGACTGAGCACAGTCATGTAGAAATAAGATTTCCCATTAATAAACATTAAAACTGAATATGCTTTTCTGATAGTACATGTTTAAATTATCTATATGTTTAATGTCTCTGCTAGGTATAACGATACTGTACAACAGGTTCAAATTATTCTAGCATCATAACAAGTTAGTCTTCATCATCTTTTATCTAAACATACAGTTACTGCAAATTTTTATGGCACTGTACAAAGTATCTCCATTCAACTTTGTGCATCTAAGGGCAGTAGGTGAAAACACCTGATCAAGTCTGCACTACAGGTCCACAAGTCACAACACTTGTTTTATACAGCATCATAAGCCCACTGTCACAACACCCAAATGAGACTCTTGTCCCAATTCATGATAATTCCAGATTAAAATGGCTGCAAGTGTTTCTTTACCCAACTACAAGGCCCTAGAAGTACGGAACTTGATTGAAAAAAAAATCTAAACATATTTTTGACAAAATCTGTCCTTGTAGTACTTACATAAGCTTTGTATCACAAGAGTATCAAATGCTTCTATGTCAAAAGATAACAATCTGGACAAAAGTATACATTTCTTTTCTGAAGTTTTCCAACTAACCTAGATCTAAGATCAAGGTTTACACAGAACACAAAAGCTTTGTGTGCAGTACGATTGTCTACGGTTGCTCTATTCTAAAGATTTGGATCACAAAAAAATTTAACACTTTTTCTCCCAGTGACTTTGACCATGTTCAAATGACTAATAGTCATGACAAAGACTGATGTCATAAGGAACTTTAGTGTGAAATATGGGCACATTATCTTTGCTACAAAGTTGTTGCCTTTATTTATTATTTCTTCTGGTAATTTTCACTTCACTAAATGACCTTGGGTTATGTTTAAGATGCAGTCTCAGGTTATACAAGACATTTGTGTTGAGTATGAACATCTAAGCTACATTGTTTCATCTGTAGGGGTATTCCTCACCTTTTTCCTTTCTTAAATAGACTTTTTTCTGGACAAACAAATAACACTTTACCCAAAAGATGATTTGAACTAATTTAGGTGGTTCAAAATGTCCACATGAAGAAATTGGGTGTACATGGACATATTGATGACTAATTTTAGTAAGAAATCCTCAGAGAGCTCTGGCTCAGGTTAGCTAAAGAGGCTGCAATGAAACAAACAGAAAACTACACTTAGAAGAAACACATGTTCTTGACTACCTGTATTAATTCACCTTCAAAAAGACTGATAATCATAAAACAAATTTCCTATAAAAAAAACCAACCAAAGTCTTGGACTCAGGGGAGTTCAATATCACAAATCTACAATTAGGGCAGATGTTACCAAAATATACATACAAGTACAAAATGCTTCTGAAGCAAAATGAGCATCACAGGAACAGCAATACAACTCAACTGCTACAGTAACTGCATTTCAGTATCAATGTACATGACAACAACAAAACGTAATAATAGCACTATGCAAATGCTTACAGAATGACACAGATCTAATGCATCATGCATCTCATTAATTGTTTTTATTACAATGGGAAACTTCAAAGAGTACCACAAAAATCAGATGCACCAATAATGTCTTACATCTCAAACATCAATTCTTATAATTACACAGAAAAACTTATTCAATCTGATGTTAAAACATGACAATATGATCATACATACTTTTTGGCTCTACTGTCTATGGAAGAAGATAAAAAAAAAATGTGGAGCTGTCTGAGCAGATTAGAGTGAAGAAATAAACATGTTGTACTTAATACAAAGAAATTGACATTTTTTGTTTTGCACAAATCTTCGTTTCTATTCACTTCTTTCCTGTGTTTAATTTCCAAATATAACTTTGTATTTTATAATACAAATTGAACGATGACGTCTTAAATATATGACAATTATATGTGCACTTCAACATTCAGAAAAAGTTTCATAGAAAATCTATTGCATTTTTCCAAAGAAAATTTAAAGATCACAACACAATGCCCAGACAGAATTTAAACACAAGACTTGCACAGTCACTGTGAGGCTTACATACTAAGGCCAACCCCAAAGTTCTACACTTTATGTCTAGTTTTTCTAAACCTATGCAAGAGGGTGTAAAAAATACAACAACAAAAAATTTTTTAATCACCTGGATAGAATAGCCCATTGTAACTACCAAGCAAGCATTTTAAAGGTGGAAAGTTGCTTTGTTAATGTAAATCAAAACTCCCTAAGAAATGATCTGAGAAAGATTTAAGAGCAGACCCAAGATCTGACAGACTTAGACCAATCATATCTGTATTAATAAGTCAGAAACATCAACTCCTTTTATTTCCCAAACCATAAAATCTATTATTCAATTTTAGCTTCATAATTTACTATCTGTTTGTTATTTCAGTTTGCCAGCTTTTACTATTCCCATGCAAATGGTTGACCTATAATGTAGAATTTATTTAGATAGGCCTAAAGCAACACTAACGAGAAGATTAACACATGATGCAAAATCCTCATCACATTTAAAAATGCCACTTTTTGTCATGTTTTTTCTCATCAAGAACAAATAAATGAATAAACTACATATACAGTACTGACCAAACCCAACCTTACAGAAAACTAATCAAAAACAAACCCTGGTTCTATGAATCCCAAGTACACCTAGAGTTGGCCCTGAAGCCCTGAAGTGGTTCATGCATTCGTTAATTTTTAAAGCTAAACAAGGAGGCAGAACTTATCACTTAGTTGATAAATACTGTAATCAATTTCCATACTTGGATTTCAATTTAATGTTTACCATGCACAACTATCATGAAATTAATAGGAAAATTCTATGGACTATCATTGTAATGCTTTTTAAAATACGTACTACTAGTCATTTTCACACTGTTTAATTATCAGCAATGTCAATGATTTGTATAATTATTTGTTTATAAAACAGTATTTAAGAATATATAGTTATAAATTCCATAATATCTTTCCCATTAAACTACATGGCAAGCATTGTGCTTATTCATTTAATATGAATTTTATTTATTTTAAACATACATCCATTGTGCAAATTACATGAAACCTAATGCAGATATAAAATCATAACAGATTATTAAATTGTCAACAAACCATTCAGTACCATTAGCACAATGGATGTAAAAAAAATTTCAATGCTTTAACATTAGTTTCTCCATAGATATATACATGTAACTTAAATTATTCTGATGTATACAAGTATCATAAAATGCGAACAAATAATTCAATTGTAATCTAACTTGCACATTTAAGGAAAATTCAAGACTTTATCTCCAGAATTCTGTGCTTATTGTCTCTTGCTCAGCAAAGAATCAAATCTCTCAGAATTTTGTGCTTTGTTTATTTTGTGTTTTGTTTGTTCTGTATTTTGTGTATTGTTTGTTTTGTATTTTGTGTTTTGTTTGTTTTGTATTCGTAGTTATCATCAACAATGTACACTGTCACAATTTCTTCACGCATGTACACTGTCACAATTTCTTCACGCAGAGAAAATTTTACTATGGAAATAAATGTTTGTGTAATCAGAATACATAAGGGACAGGTCTAAAACAAACCCAGCCCATGCTTTACAAACAAGTTAGATCCAAAACCTAACATGAAGTCTGGGGTGAATCCAAAGTGAACCTGGAGTACACGCTTGGGGTGTTTGGGTAAGGTTGGGTCTGGTTGATATTGTATGTAGCATTAGTGAAATCTGGAACAATTCAAATGAATGACATAAGTTTTGTTCAAAACAATATATATGATTGATATTTAGAGTTCCGTCTTCACGTTATGTGAATCTAACAAATAATAGTAACCAGCAATTTGGAATCAAATAGGAAAACAAAATTATTTTTAATTTTGAACTTCTTTTGAAATAAATTACTTTCTGAGGACATGATAATGAGTTAATAATAATAATACTGTGAAGGCAACAGGAAAATAAACCCTCAAGGTGATAAGACTTATTTTGTACATATTTTCATTTACAAGAAGTGTTTCAAAATGGGATCAGACAAAGGTTTGATGCATGCACATGTATGTACAGAGAATGAACTTCAATAAACACATAATAAATCTCATTCACATCTTATTAACAACTCTGCTCATTGGTGATAACAAGACCAGCATTGACATCATCTGCCAGCAGTCTGTACTCTTTCATTGGTTTCTGTGCAAATTCTGGTGTTTCCAGTATATAGTGAGTCATCAGACGGTCATCATACAAGGACAGACGACCCTGCATGAGGGTGACAGGAGTCTTGACCCGCTTCTTAATTTTCTCTGATGAATCATCCTTCTGAATTTTACTATCCTTGTCTGAATCCTTTACTAGAAATGCAAAGCTTTCACATGTATTTGACTTGGGTGGTGATTTTAATTTGTAGTTATGTCCTCTCAGAGAAAGAGAATTGGGTCTCCTTCTCTTTGAGAACACATCATCTAGTTCTGTAACACTTGAAAATTGGCTCAATTCTCTGTGAGGACTTATGTCTGATGCACTTTTGGAATGACCTCCTGACCTGGTCACCACGACAGCTGACCTTGGGCCAGGTGTCTCTGTCTTAGCCTTGCCTATCTCTGCCATGTAGATGATATTACTCTGTTTCTGAGCTGATGATTGCACAGTTGGTCTACCATTCATCATTCTGACCTCTGTCTGTACAGGACTTGTAGAACTTTCATGACCAGGGTTGTACCATGTTGCTGAACCTTGATCCTGATCCACTTGGCTGAAATTTGGAGTTTGCTCTTGATCTTGTAGCAAATTGCTGATTTCTGATGCATTGTCTTGACCAACTTTACTCATTTTCTTCTGAGCATGTCTCCCTTTCTTTTTAAAAAATGGCAATTTACTTCCAATATCTTTAACTTTTACCAGATTCTTAAATCTACTTTGATGTGATTTTTCTTGTTCTGAATTGTGTATTGCTTGAGGTGTGTTGGCCACTTTGGGCCTGACACCACGACTGTCATGCACTTGATTTTGTAGATATGGGATAGGGGGATTTCTGTGTTGTCCTAGAACATCATTCTGAACCAGTGATGTTTCTAAGCTGTCACTGAATGAGTGTAAAAGATCATCCAACAAAGGAGGTACCTGCTGTCCACCCTTTACATCACATCTCTCGTTGTTGTACACGAGTTTATTCCCAGCCACACTGAGCTCCTCATCACTCCTTTTATGAGTGTTCCTTTCAACTGTGGGGTTTCGCCCTTGGTGAACAGGAAGCACCATATTATTTTTAGCCAGGTTAACATTTAACAGTTTAACTGGAGGAGGGATTTCCTCTTCAGAAGGTGACATCAAGACAAAAGTTTCAGTTGTGGAACCAGACGTGGTCATGCCTGGTCGGTTGTAGCATGATGAAGAGCTTATGTACCCATTGGGTGGGGAACTGATCACCATACTGGCAGTACTGTTGTCAGCAAAGCCAGCTGCAGTCATTTCCTCTCTGGCAGAAGCCACTGTCACAGTAGTTGTTTCTTGTGCTGTTTTCTCTGGTTCAGAGGAAATTTTTAATGAGTTGCTCGTTGTTGTTATCGTTGGAGTCATGCCTGTAAATGAAAATTAGGAGAAAAAAATCTCAGTGTAAACCATGGATTTATACATTTTCTGTTACAGCTCCATAAACTAACCAGAATTTAAGTTATTCCAAATACTGTACTGTCACTCACTTAAGCTACTACATTTTTCAAATTTAAAGTAAGATCTCAACTGTTAGCCCTCTTTTTAGGCATCCTTGAACTTAAGGGTCTTAGTATGAACAGACTTTTACTGAAACCATAGTGTTATTGAAAAATTTTCAGAGTTTTCCTGTATATTCCTATGTGAAACTTCAAACCTCTTTTACAACTTCACCCTTGACCTAGTTTCCATGGTGTGAAAAAAACTTAAGTCATGTAAATGGGAATGCTTTCATATCAATTTAGAACATTGACCCCTTGTAGTTCTTGGGAAAAACTAAAATTCTTTTGTAAAACTTCAATCCCCTAACATGGCCCCATCCTGAAATTTACGGATGAGTGAACAAAACTTTAGCCTGAATTGCATGAGGCTGCTTGCACATTACTATGATAAACCGTGTCCTTGGGCTTTTTCTCAGAAGATTTCGTTTTTAATTTCTATATACATCATGTATTCCTTCATAAAACTTGTATGTATATCTTTCAACCATTTCTGTGATCCTGGCCTGGAAGTCATGAACACATAAAATTTGTATCTTTATCATATAAAGAAGCTTTAATAAAGTATTTGACTTTTCTGTTTCTTAAAAAGATCTTTTAAGCAACCCACCCAATTTGAACTTTTTCAACCCCCCCCCCCCTCCTGGAAAATTGCATGGCCTAATTCATTTGTGCAAACTTGTATTCTCTTTACAAAAGTGAAATGATGCTTTGTGACAAGTTTGGTTGAAACTGCCCCTGTGGTTATTGAGAAGTTGAAACTGTGAAAATTTAATGGACAGACTATGGATATTCTTCAATCACAAAAGCTCACTTACATGTGAGCTAAATATAGTCCTTGCTGCCTTAGGAACTCCCTGAATTAAGTATCTCTCTGTCATATGTGACTGTTTAATATTGCCAAACATTATTTTTTTTACATAAAATGCCTGTATCAAACAATTCCCTATTTTGTGCAACAAATGACCATGCTTTTCCACTACCAAAGTTTCACTCAGACTATTTTCAGTTTTTATTTTTTATGACAAATTCCTGAGGAAATTGCACCTTTTAGCTTGGTTACCATAATCATCCTTTAGGCCTAATCAGAACACTGTAACAAATTCCAAAGCTTTTATTTAAACATCAATTGATCCTGGCCCATGTGAGTTCGCTCCTTGCCCATGTGAATTCACTCCTTGCAGTCACGATGATGCCCAAGGCATGACTGCATGTACATTACCTCTTTCAGCGTTAATCATTGACGGATATAAATTACACTTCTTTGTTTTACCCAATAACATATGCATATAGTTTCAAATTATTTAGTTAATAAATGAATTTTAAAAAGAACAAGCCTTTCAATAGAATTGGAATCAGAAGTCATAATATTTATATATTTTCAAATGATTTAATACTGGCAGCAAAATCATGTTATCAGAAACATGTTACTGAGAATGTTAATCTATAAAGTTTACCAAGTAATTTGTATTTGCAGCACTGCAAGTAACAAACATTCTATGATTTTTTTTACAATATGAATTAATTTCTAATTTTCTCTAGCTTTTTCCTTTCATAGTTTCAGTTGTTCATAGTGCGATATTGATATCTGGCATTATTAAGTATTTTATGTATTCTGTATAATTTTGACCTGCATTTTAGTATAGCGTAAAGCTCTTTGGAGTTTATTTAGATAAGGCGCTATATAAGTGCATTATTATTATTATTCCAAGTCTTTGATTTTAAATGAGCATACATTCACTGTATGTAATAAAAACTGACAGAAGATGCCAATGGGCCACAGTGCTCACCTGAGTCAACTTGGTTCTGCTGTTCTTCAGATTATTTAAAAAACAATTATCTTCTTTTTTCCCAATGAAAAATTTTGAACCTCTATTATGATCACATGTAAGCTAAATAGAGTTATGACTTATCCAACATAGGGATGCCTTATATTCCCTATATCCGTGTATCACGTAAAATTTCATTCCCAATTTTAGCCCTACCACAACCCAATAGTACATTTCAAATAATAAATAAAAGAAAAAAGATTTATAAAAATTTTCCTCCATACATTTTCATGTAAAACTTAAAGATTAAATCCAAATTGTGGCCTACACCTTTTATACCCCAAGGACATTGATTTGACTATGCACACTACCCTGGAATGCTTCCATATTCCATATGTAACTAAACCTGGCCCTGCTTCTCTTGAGAATGAGAAGTTTTCTAAAGATATATTCTTATGTAAAACTCTGATCCCTTATTAAGCCCCCACCCCACCCCTTCAAGGATTTGAATCTGAACTACCCAAGAATGCTTGCTTACTAATACCACTGATCATCAACTTGCTACTCTGAAGGAGAAGACTTACAGTTTTTTTGTAGATATATAAAATTTCCAACGTAATCCCCTCTTGTGGACCCACTCTGATGGCATTGATTTCTTAATTATCTGACAATGCCTGTCTATTAACATGACTAATCATGGTTTAGCTGTTAATAAGATATTTAAACGTTTTATTGTATATACCCATGTAAAACTTTCATCTCCTATTATGACTACATCCATCCCCAAAGGAGAAACAAACTTCACTCTGCACTACCTGAGGATGCTTGATTATTAATATGATTAATCAGGACTCTGCTGCTCTTGAGTAAAAAAAAAAAAAAAAATTGTGATTATCTCCCCTTTGAAGGGGCATGGCCCTTCATTTGAATGAACTTGAATCTCCTTCACCCAAGGATGATTTGTACCAAGTTCGATTGAAATTGGTCTGCTGGTTCTGGAGAAGAAAATTTTTAAAATTTATCAGTGTATTTTCATATTTTGCTATTATCTCCCCTTGAAGAAAGGTGTTGCCCTTTATTTGAATAAACTTGAATCCCCTTCACCCAAGGATGCTGTTTGCCAAATTGGTTGAAATTAGCCCAGTGGTTCTGGAGAAGAAGTAAAAAAATGTGAAAAGCTTATAGCCAGATGGACAATAGACAATGAGTAATCAGAAAAGCTCATTGAACTTGCAGTTCAGATGAGCTAACCACAATTTTTCTTTATATCCCTACATAAAACTAATCTGCTATTGTGACCTCAATCTAATTAAAATTAGATGTTATGTTAGATCCGCTTGCATGACATCTAATTTTAATTAGACTGTTGCAACCCCACCCTTCATGTCTGTCAAACAAAGGGTTCTCTTGATATTGAGTAGACAATATTTACTGAGTCTAATTTGGCCCTTGACCTTTGACCTTGTGACCTCAAATCAAAAGGGGGACATCTACTTCTTCAGAGAAGTCAGTGTACCAAGTTTTATGATATCAAGCAAATGGTCTAAAGATAATGACAATATTTTATTGTATCCAATTTGACCCTTGACTTTTAACCTTGTGATCTCAAAATCAATACAAATCATCTACTTTTAAAGTAGAACCAGATTGTCAAGTTTGATGCCTGTCAAGTTTGATTGTCTGTCAAACAGAGCATTCTCATGATATTGATCTGAAAATGACCTTTGACCTTGTGATCTGAAAATCATTAGGTGTTGTCTACTCTTTAAGGGCAACCACCTTACCAAGCCTGGTAACTGTCAAGCAAATGATTCTTTAGATATTGAGTGGACAAAACTTGGTCTACAGACTGACCAACAGGTGAAAAACAATATGTCCACTCTTTAAAAAAGGGGGCATAAATATTTCAACCATCTGTGTGAAATTTGACTCCTTTGATATGTAACTCACTCCACCAAGACAGGCAAGTATACTGATGTTGAATGGATTGTAATGTATACTCATATGCCAGCCGTGAAGAATGGTATAAAATTTGACATACATTCAGATAGGGTTTTTTTTTCGTTCCTGCTTTGTGTCTCTATTAAGTGGTATAATTTTTTGGGGTCATCCTGTTTATCACTGTGTGGTTACCTTTCTGTTTGCTGTCCTGGGCCCACAGTGCAATCATATCATGTATTCTCTCTTCCACACAAACAGCTGTAAGGCGCGCATCAGAGTCATGGTCCCAGCATTCCTCAACCGTCTCCTTCAGTATATAAACAGCCTACAAACACAGCATTATTTATTTTACAATTATCTTGTTCACAGAATCTCATTTACATGCCTGATGTGCATAAAAATGATGATAATTGTACCTATGCATATGTATATGTACTTTGAATTAATGACTTCTCTCTTAAGTCCATGCTTGAAATACTTGAAATTTTCAACTTGGTTCCAGTTACCATGGCTCATATACATGCTTTGGATGATTGTGAATCCTATTACTTACCTGATTAAGGCTTTGCCATACTTCAGGGAACTTGGGTCTAACTTTGTTTCTAGACACCAGGATCTGCATCTCTTCAAATGTAGGCTGTGATCCTGCCTCTTGTTGGTATGGCATCTGATAGTCAGGAACAGGACAACCTGTAATGCAAAGCATCAGAAGTTGAACAAACTCTCCTGCTCTGTCATTTGATGTATCACTATGTCACACAACCACATATACACAATGTAAAGGAAAATATGTTATCTTCCTCAGATGAAACATTCAGTTTTACATGGTTTCTATTAGCAATAGCAATATGCAGTCTAGTGGCTTTTTTTTTTTTTTTTCAAATCCAACAATAAAAATCTAGCAGCAAATCTTTTGGGTCTGACAAAATTACTGTACACACAGAAATTTTCAGCCTGTTTTATTGTCTTTCAGATGCATTGAAAAACAATTTTCTCCTAATTTAAATTTTTAAATACCATTTATTACCACATAAGAGTTATGACTAAATTCAGAGTCACCCAATTTTGAATTTGCAACTTCAGGATAAAGATTGAATGGGACAAAATAAAGGTGGAGTAAATAATAAATTGTTATTTTTTTAATGGCTCACCATGATACATATCCTGACATCTGGTAGCAAGTTCCCACAGCACTAGTCCTAGTGAGTAGACATCAATCTGTTTTAAAGAGGCTTCAGACTCTCTCAAATTGGCAGCACCATCAAGCAACTCTGGGGCCATGTACCGTAAAGTGCCAACCTGTCAAATCAATAGATCAATAATTTACTGCAAACCTGCAGTCATCTAAAAACATACAATGTACAATCATTTTTTTTTGGGGGGGGGGGGGGGGGGGGAGCGGAATGGAGACCAAGATATTGCAAAAGAACATATAGTTTTTAAGATGCTTCATTATGTAAGCAATAAGAAAATGATTACTGTCACATGCAGTTTCCCTGATACTATAAATTAATGGCATTCCTGTACATATATATGCTAAATGACCTCAGTATTGACAGTGCTCAGTCAGGCTTACATATTTGGTGGTCACAGAGTTGGTTATACTTACATCTTGGAGTGATGCCTGCTCGGCATATTCATACTGGCCATTCCTGATCAACTTTGACCCCATAGTTGTTATGGCAAATCCAAGGTCACCAATAACACATGAAAGGTCATCTTGTACAAGGATGTTTCTGGTATTGAGATCTCTGTGTGCAATTGTGGGTTTGAATTGATCTGCTTAATAAATGAAAACTTAAAGAATATATGTTAAACACATGCTTGCATGCACATGCAAGGTAAGAAACATACATGGTTTTCCCTGCATTTACAGGAAAATATGTATTTAAAATTCCTTAATTTTATTCCATTATGTTTGAAATTAATGGATTAAAAAACAGATTGTTTGGGTATAATTTTATTTCTCAATGTCATTAAAAATGAATTTATATATGATAAGGCCTGATTTGACACAGCTGACCATATACCCCCAGGGGCATAAAAATGCCAGTGATTTAAATAAATTACTTTTCCTGTAAATTTTGTTTAAAAGTACACACATTTTCCAATTCACTATTTTTGAAAATATACAAAAAGTGTTTTCATGAACATCCTTCAAAGATACATCAATGTCAAAGCAAAAAATAAATCTTGTTCATAGTGTCACTAACATCATACATTACCCCAAACAGAAATTCTGACTATTTCAGTGTCAATAAATTTCACAAAAATCGAAAAAGTTTAAATTTCAGGGCCAGAAATGGCTATCACATAGCACTTAGTGCCATCAAGTAATGACACAAAGAATGTTGGAAATACTAGATAAGAATCATCCTGGGATCACTGTGATTTCCACTCGTCAAAGAACAAATGCTTGAGATATATCTATACATGGGAAGTTCATGATCTGGCACATTTACTTCAAATCAACCTCATGCATTAACTTCAAAGGAATCAATACAATTGGAAAATTTTTGAAAAATATTGCAATACATATTTTGCTTAGTAATGCTCACCCTCATCTCGAAGATCTGTGTGCAGATGAACCATCCCTTTGACAATACTCAAACACATCTTGCAGAAAGTCTCCCAGTCTATGGTATTACACTGCAAGTATCCAAACAAACTCCCCTTGGGTACATATGACAAGACAATCATATATTGCCAGAAGCCCTCCATACTCTGTCGCTCATCGGTACCATAAAATTTCAGCAGATTTTCATGCTCAATAAATGGTAATGAGTAGATGTATTTCTCATTCTGGTAGAGATGTTTATGATTTTGGCTGAAGACTTTCACAGCAACAGGAATATCACCAAGATGGCCTCTCCAGACCTCCCCATTTTTTGTTTTACAGATAAGAGACACAATTTTGAGATCCTCCGACTTGAAGCCAGGGAGAGGTGGTTGTTCCACAACATCTAGTGGGCTGGGGGGTTGTTTCCGTGATGAGAGACAGATCCGGTAAAGTAAAAAGGTTCCCATGATAATCAGAGAGATGGAACATATGGACACAAGAGAAATGATGATGGTTTTCTCCTTATACAATCTATAGGAGTCCACTGAAATATAGCTGGATGCTGAAATTGTAAGAAGATACAGAGTTTGTAAAAAGTTGCTTGCCATTAATTTAAGAAGTCATGAATAATTTGCATGCCTGATGAGCACTGCAAACACTTAATGATCACTTTGTCTGGTATTTAATCATTCACATTTACAATGACGTACCAGCAGGTAACATTTTGTGCTCCTTGAAACACTTTAATTAGTTACATACTGGTAATTATTTGTTCAAAGCTTGCATATTACTACGACGATTCTATCCTTATGTTTCTTGAAGAGAGTTTGAAATATTTCCATACCTATTTAACATTTTTAAAACCTGTTACAGCCCCATCCTGATCCCAGGGGTCATGGTTTGAAGAAATTTGAATCTCCATTTTAAGCTTTTCTGGTTCAGAAGTTCTAAGATTGCTTTTAACACCCCACTACTTCTTAAACCACCCATCCCCTTCCAAAAAGTGACAGTCCTTCACTGAACAAATCTGAATCGCCTTTAACCTTTGTGTCATGTTTAAAATTGGCCCAGTTGTTTTACGAACAAAAATTTAAAGACTACAAGCAAAAGACTCATCTAGCTGTATTAACAGGCAGGCTTTATTGATGAAACAAGTGTTAATGGAAGAATTTTTCGAAGTAGACAAAGTTTGCAGTCCATGGAAGCTAATAGATTTTTTGATTAACAACATTCTTAAAGGATTAAGTGGGTGTATGTCCAATTATAACATGTTTTGGAGCACAAAAACTTGCAAGAAAGTTGCCAATTTGAAAATTTTCAAGAAAAGACCAAAATTACTAACTTAGTGGCATTATATTCCAATGTAGAGAAGGCTTGTGGAATCTTCATTTTTATTTCTGTTTCAAAATGAAAATTCCTAGAATTTCACAAGGTCAAAGATGGCTGTCATCAAACCTATCCTTTTGCAATCTAAAAAAACGTATGAAGAAGCCCTTTGGACTTTGAAGTGTTGGTGAAATAGTACAAGTGTGTATCTTTAAAAATCTTGAGAAATGGATATCTTCATGGGCAAAATGGATGCTTAATTTTTCTGATTCTGGCCATAATCAATCTTGGAGTCAAATACAAATGCTAATATATCTCTCAAATACTATGATGTGGCCCAAACAAATACTTTTCCTTTATAGTTTAAAACAACAACAAAAAATATCTGTAAATATCAACAGGCACTATTAAGAAAAAGTGATTAAGTTCACATATTCCACAACCCCACAATGAATGACAATGCTACACATAATGATTGATAATGCTATGCATAAAATACAAATTCTTGTCTCTGTGCTATGCTATACTATATTCATGCTTGTCAAATTTTAAAATGAGGCCACAGTGATCTATATTTCTTATATATGACACACCTCCCTCCAAGCTGCATCAATTAACTGACCAAGTTTGACAGTCCTAGGGTTCACAATGTGCAAGATAGGATCTGGATATAGGATCTGGATATGATTTTTGAGTATGTAGAGCTATAAAATTCCAGAAGGAGGTCACAGTGACCTACACCTGATTCACAACACACTTCCTCCTCTCCCAAAATGCATCAACTAACCAAGTTAGATGGTCCTAAGCCTCGCATTGTAAAAGATACGATCTAGACATGATCTGAGTATGTATGGGCATAAAATTCCAGAAGGAGGCCACAGTGATATATATTTAATTTACAATACACCTTTCTCCTCAAGTTGTATCAACTGACAAAGTTTGATGGTCCTAGGCCTCACAGCGTGAAAGATATGATTTAGACACAATATTTAAGAAGGAGGCCACAGTGAACTATTTTTGGTTTGCATCACACCTTCACCTTAAGATGTATCAACTGACCAAGTTTGATAGTCCTAGGCCTCACAGTGTGAAAGATATATGGACATGCAATAGCTAACAGACAGACATACAGATGGATGGGAAAGTAAATGAGTAGACCCTCCCCCCCAAAAAAAAATCTCTGGATGAAACACATCTATGGGTAGACCCCCCCCTTAAATTTCAAATAACAAGAAGATCGCAAGCTTTATCAGTCACCTGAGTATTACTTAAAAGTATTACTAGTGCCAAAGGCAATGAAATTTTCATGTTCTACGTATCTAAATTCTAATATTCAGCATTAGTAGAAAACTAGATGTGTTCTAAGCACACAAATGCCCCCCGAAAGTGCCCATACAGATGAAAGACTTTACATGATATGTTGTATTAACACTATATGACTATTTTGGACCTGTTCTAGAGTCAAAACCCTGGAGTTGCAAAATTTGCAATTTTAGTACATCCCTTTCTGCTTTTCCTATATACACATTTAGTTTTATACAGTATCAGTGCATTTAATCACTGATCATTTTGGCCCCAACCTGGTACCAAAACCCTTACCCATGGGATCATCAATTTTGGCAAAAGGCTACCTGCTCCTTCTAAATATGCATTTAGTTTCAATCTAGTATCAATAGCATTAAAGAAGATGTTATTTAAAATTTTTACACATACACACCATGTACCAAGTTTGGCCCTGCCCTCTACACCTCTACACCATGGGATCATGAAATTTACAATTTTGGTAGGCCTTCCTGCTCCACATGATTTTGCATTTTGTTTTTCTTACACATGCACTTGTGAGGATTTATGAAAATTCATCAATTTTCGGCAGTTTTTGCCCCATTCCAGCTTTACCATGACTACTGATTTTTTTAAAATATGCTATCAATGATGGGTACTATAATAATTAGACAGATCTTACCAGTACTATTTTCCTGTAGCAAAAACAATTCTTCCATGGCCATAAATTAAACTTCAGATTCTTCACAATGTGAACAAGCAGGATGAAATGTTAGACTGAAGACTTTCTCCCACTATTTCTTAATTTCATAACTTTGTTGTTTTATGTATAAATTAACTCAATAAATTCTACCCAATCACAATACCCCATAGAGCCTCTACATGTCACAATTAAAGAGTTTTCACATCCACACTCCCTGATTGGTTGTGATGCCTTAATGTTGTTTAATCCAAGATAACATCTTTACAATCCTTGACTACTTTTATCTTTATAAGCAGTTATTATACTAAATATTAGACAGACAAAAAGAGAAGCTTAACATGACATGTTACATATAACAACAGTTTATAAATTGAAGAAAACATGCCAAACAACTGATTAGTTGTTTGGTTGGTCATGTTGGTTGTTTGGGTTTTTTTTTATATATCACGAAATTTAAACTATATGTAAACTTTTTGAAAAATGTCCAAGTACTTCCAAAAAGTGATAAGCACATCTTCAATTTGATCATAATAACTGTACAAAGTTTTGAGAATGTTGGCCTAAAGGTGTGAGAGTTGATTGCACAAAGTACATACAGTCTATTCAAAAGATGCTGAAAAAATTACAAATTTCAACTACATGTAAATTTTTCGAAAAAAATTCCAAGAAAGTTACATGCACATTTTCAATGGGCAGAGTTTGGGGAAAGTGAGGCTAGAGGTGATTGAGGAGTTGATTACACAAAGTAGGTACCCTATAGGAGGATGCCCACCTGCCTGGCATTCACCTTCACCATACTATAAGCCATATGCACATTGTGCAACATGCCCAAAAATGATACATTTATCAATATAGATTTTAAATAATTTTGATTGTATCCCCAAGGATACATACAATCCTGGAAATTCTTTTAATTAAAAGTATTTTCAGAAACTACCCTATGCAAAGTGTCTACATGCCTGTATTATTCATCTCTTCGTGTACTACACGGATAAATATTATAACATTATTCTATCAGATACATACCTGACTTGTTAGCTTTTTAAATAGTAGTTTTAAGTGGCCAGTATAAATGTTAACATTTTGTGCAACATGGTTCAATTCATCGCTTCAAACTTAATTTCCACAAGCATTCATTACTGCTACTACCATAAAGGGGAGGAAGAGGGGTCTAATAAATTGAACTTCACATGCAATAATTATGGAAAAACTACATTATTGTCAAAAGAAACTGGGGCCAAGTTCCCCTTTTGCTATGTGTCTGTAATAATTTGTTTTTAGATTCATATGCACTTTATATGTGTCAATAAACTGGAACACATGTTCTATACTTATGTCATAGTCAAGTAGTAGAGTATGATTTTCACACATACGGAGGCCTTTCCCTCCCTGCTTTAACACTCTAACTATCCCACCAACTGTTCACTTAGCATTTATTTGCATATGGAAAAAAATCACTAAACTATATCCGAATCATGCACGAATCTAGAGAGGGACGGGAAGGGGGGGGGGGATTCCAAACCCTCCACCTCCCTCTGGAATTGAAAGTTATTACATTTGTGCATTAAATAATGAGGACAGAATCAGATCACAACATTATAGTGAAATCATCTGCACTGACTGGAAAGATTCTTTAATATCCTTCCTTCATTTTCAATTTCCATAAATACCAGTGATTAATGTAATAATTCTCCTCAAACTCAAAGTTTTACTATACAGATATGTTAGGATTTGAAATACTGATTATATTTGACACCTTTCACTATTTTAACAACTAACTGCTGGACAATAGAAACCTTTGACCAATGGTATCATATATGATAATGCAACATCATGAGGTTATTGACTCGGTACTATTTATTGTCTCGATTTTGTTCATCACTTGAAACTGGCTAAAAAGGAATTGTAGAATCATTTATTTGGCAGGGAAACTTGGACATGTAGCAAGAGGTAGGTAGAAGTGGGGGGGGGGGGGGGGGGGGGGGGGGGGGGGTTCTTCCAAAATGTACGATCCTCTTCCATGCAGACTCCAGAAGTGGATAGACATGATGATACTGATGTATAATTCAAACTGTTTCAGTTGCGTAAATACCAATGCATTGAAAGATTTGTTATATAAAACATAATTATCCTTATGTATAATTCAAACTGTTTCAGTTGCATAAATACCAATGCACTGAAAGATTTGTTATATAAAACATAATTATCCTTATGTATAATTCAAACTGTTTCAGTTGCGTAAATACCAATTCATTGAAAGATTTGTTATATAAAACATAATTATCCTTTCATTTTTTCACATATGTGCTAAAACATTGAATAATGCCTCCAAGCATATTTTTAGTTAGCTTTTTCATTGTGACAGTGTCAAAACAAGTGTAGAACTGTTTGGATTTTAAAACTTTTCAAAATCATTTTTAAAACTTAATCTAATGTAGTCTTGTTTAATGTGTATGTACCCACATGCCACTTACATAATTGATTACTTTAATTCAAAATGAAACAATACAAAATAACCCAAATGTAAGAACACAACCCTGTTCAAATCATAGACCATTAAACCAAATGCTGAATTATAAAATTGAATGAATATAGATTGCTCCAAAATTTTTAAATACAATTACAGATATCGTCATTCAAACCATACAACTATTTAAAAATTTTGGAGAGAGTCAATTAAACTTTTCAATTTAAAACCATAGTGTACATTTATCAAAAAAAACTTGAAACATGCTGTGAAATAAGATGGATTATTTTAATCATTAGTTCATTACATCGTATAAAGTAATGTCAAAATGGCACATTATTGTAAACTATACTGTATTTATGTATGTATTATATAAAAATAAAGCTTCCTATGAACTTATGATAATCATTTTATGGAAACATACATCCTATAAAAGAATTTTGTGGAAAATCATTGAAACAGGGCCAAATTTGGCACCAAATGCACCAAGTCCTCTCAATGAAATCTGACAACACTGAAATACTGTTTTTAGTTGCCATTTTTGAAAATTTCAAGATTGTGGTGTTATTTGACATCCCTAACTATCCCTACATACCAAATTTCATTGAGATGGGAGAATGTTGAAAACTTGACACACTTTGGTGACCATTTTGAAAAGATAGATATTCTGACAAGAGGCCCTCAGGCATAATTGGTCACCTGAGTATTAGTAAAAAGTATCACTAACCCCAAGGCCTATGGAATGTATAATAATTTTCCTACTCTGCATTACTAACCTAATTCTAATATTCAGCAGCAGTATAAAACAAGATGTGTTCCTAAAACACCTGATAGTACTCATACTGCTGGAAGACTTTACATAATATATGTTACATTAAAACTATGTGACTGTTTTGGACCCCACCGTAAGTAAGAACCCCGGGGTTGCAAATTCACTATTTTGGTCCATCCCTTTTTGCTTCTCCTAAATATGCATTTAGTTTTATATACTATTAGCAAAATTAAAGATGAAGTTTTTCATAATCACTTATTTATATTTTCATAAATACATGTTTTTATGTCAAGCTGAAAGGTCACTTGTGTGTCAATGCTTTTATCAAGATATAAATTACAATGATACACAATGAAACACCATAGTTTCATTACTGGCACTTCACTGGTAATTGTAAATTATAATACATCACATACAATGACTGTTTACAGTATCTACTACTCACCTGGTGTTACAGTATCTACTACTCACCTGGTGTTTACAGTATCTACTACTCACCTGGTATTACAGTATCTACTACTCACCTGGTGTTTACAGTATCAACTACTCACTTGGTGTTTACAGTATCTACTACTCACCTGGTGTTACAGTATCTACTGGAGATGGGAAGCTGACATTGACATCGGAGATGTTGTTATTACAAATGTCACCAAAGCAGCAGCAAAATTTAGCTCGTTTGTGAGAGCCTAATATTTTAGAGGGAGTGCTTGATCTACAAACACCAGGACTACACAAGCCTTCCTCAGGCTTTGACTGGAAGCATCCTGTGAAATTATACAGATTAGTAATGAATTTGTTTTCTCTTGTACATACAACTGAACTTCAGTATCTCTCAATTATCATGGCTATGTCAAAGTGAGATGAAAGTCCCAACTACTTTTTCTTCAGATATTTTAACCTCAATATCTTGACCCCTTCAAGGCCTTGGATATCTCAAAGTTTCTTCTTTGCCCCATTAAGTTTGAGATCACACGGTTTGACTATACTTTTCCTTCTATGATTAATATCTCCACTGGTGATTTTTTCCCATAATTTGTTTACATTTTCTGAGGTAAAGTATAAGTATTATATCCTTATCAATAATCTTTCTATACAATAAAAGCATTACAAGATCAATTTTGTAGTAAATTTTACTGTAATCTGTTTACATTACTACAAATGCTACAATGTACTACATAAACAATATTATGATCACCGCTTCAACTGCCATAAACGAAGAGATTAAAATTCAGCACAAATTTACATGTATGTTTACAAACATTTCCTCCATCAGACACTGGGAGGGTCCTATACTTGCCTTGCTTGATGATGATCAGCGACTCTGTGTCATTCTCTTGATCATATGACCAGATGGTAAAGCATGAATCATCCCCTTGATCACACCTCTTCAGCTGTTTTCCCGATTCCTGGGTAGTGGAGTCTTTTCCGTCTGTCAACATTGGGGTGCTAGATACCTTAGAGGTCTTAAAGTTGTTTGGTTGATCATAAAACGCACAAGTGATAGGTGGTCCTAAAATTCAAAAATCAGAATGTAAAAATAATTTTAATGCATATTTCCAGTAAATCACAAAATTTATGAAACTCTCAATCAATTTTGTCTCTGTTGAACACATTATTAGATACATGGTTACCAACAACATGTTAGATTTATTTCATATCGTATTGATCATTTAAATCCGAAGTGAATTGCAATTCTTCTTCGGAAATACAAATTAATGGAAAATATAACATGGAAATGCCAACCATTAGTCATACATTTTTCATCATAAAATTGATTGATATCAAATAGAAGACATTAGTACTATAATAACTAAGTAATTTTCTATCCTTCTTCACTGTTAGTGACTTTCAACCCACACTTCAAACATACCACATCATTTCATAATTTACATAATCATTTGAAAATTACACCATAAAATCACTGAGTGGGTCCTATATGAGTTTCTAGACAAGATTGACTATAATTGCTTACAGTATCACTGGTAGCCTGACAAATAATTACAAATTGACAGCCATCCTGAGCCCTGCAAATAAGCTAATGTCAGAAAGTGCATCGTGACCCTGATCTTTGATTTTTGCTCCAAAATTTATATTTGTTTTCTTTCATCTTCAACTATATTTGGACAATAAGTCTGTTGCTTGACTATACACCTATTGTCATATCTTCAATAGTAAAGTCATTTGCTTTTTGTGATATTGGTATTTGATCTGGTGACTTCAAAATCTAAAGCTGCCTCTAAGTGATATGCAAGTAAAATCATCCAATATTGTCAGGTTTCACCCAATTTTTTCACAGGAAGGGAGAAAACCCAGGCACCTTTAATCTCTAATCATCAGGTGTTCTGAGTTATTTGGTCACTGGCTATTGAACCTGTCTGACCACCACATTCCTCTCCTCTTAAATGTCTTTACACCTTGAAAACATCAAACCCATGATCTTGATCTTCTGGCAGGCATTTTCACCTGTCAGTTCTGTAATATAGGATAATCTATGGCTGGACCAAGAACCAATGTATTACTAGTCTGGTGCTCTAACCACTGAGCTACCCAGGTCCATGGTCCATATAGCCCTAACTACTACATTTTCCTCATTCTTTCAATTGTCTCTGCCTTCAAAGACACACCACCCAGATTCTTCGACCCTTAGCAGGACTTCAACCTGAAGTCCAGAGCTGGTCAACAGCACCAAATAGAATATAGGAAAGGAGAAAATTTATGACTGGACTGGGAATTGAACCCAGGACCTCTGTTCCAACCACTGAGCTACCCAGGCTGATATCCATAGTCCATATAACCCTAACTAATAAGAGCTGGTCTACATTAGCAGGTTATGCAAATTTTTTCTGAATGTTTGTGATCTTCATTTCCCATTTAACAAACCAAAGCAAGACATTTCATTATTTATATTTTTTTGTATTTTCTTTTTAATATATATACTTTCAAGTACATACACTATAGATAATATTGACCTGTAAATTACTTAAACATAACAGCTGAAAATCACCTGACTTTGACTTGTCCTAATATTTGATAATGATTTCCACAATAGAACAATGGTAAATGGAAATAGTCCAAAGACAAACTCTAAATGCATAAAATTAGCCATCATAACAAGAATGAATATTTATATTTCTTTATAGAATTGCAAGTTGATCTAAATGTCATTACACACTGCTTTAACATGTTTATTTATTGTTAGACATTCAAAAAGTAGTTCATGAAATGTATATATTCATATGCGGACAGATTGTATATATATAAAAAAAAAAACCAACAGATCTTCTATCTTTCTAATAAAAGTATGTCACTTCGTTTGATTGAAAACACAAATTCCACTCAATGACTGACCATAATGTTTCAATAAAAGTGGGTATAGATGACCAAGCTATGCTAATTTGTGCAATGTGATTAGTTATCAAGAACAAAAGGAAATCCACTATGAGAAGCCTCACCTAAAAATTTGTACAGTCAATCAAGTGAAGTGACACCTGTTACTGGAAAGATAGTAAATAGATTGAGATAAAATGTGTCTTCATTGTTTCAAACATCCTTGGAAGCCAAGGGTGTTCAGTCCACTCAACTCCCCACAACCCTTTGGCATATTAAGCCACAAAAACTGTGGCCAGCAGTGGTGACACCTAGTGAACGTTCTGAATTTGAACTTTATAATCTAGCCAATCGGGTAATGGCTTTCATGATACTGTTACCGGTTGCAGTAGCTCAGTGTTAAGCATTCACTTCGTAACCTGGAGGTCATGAGTTTGAGCCCTGCTCATGCCATGGCCACGTCAAATCTAAGACATAAAAATAGGTAGTGATTGCTCCTTCGCCAAATGCTCGGCATTTAGAAGTGAAAATCTTTTGGATATGGCCTTAAAAACGGAGGTCCTGAGTGACGGTAGGCATTGACGCATCAAAGAACCCTCACTGCTACGGCCCTGAGCACTAAGCATAGGTTTAAATTTATGGTACTTCACCTACAGCTGGTGAAGTCTCAATAGGAGTGAAAATTCTCGACGGGACATAAAACAAACAAACAAACAATCAATCAATCATGATACTGTTCATTATAAATGAATAGTCTGAAAATAGTTTTCTTTTATTGCGGAGTGTGTGTGGGGGGATCTCTATCATTGTTACTAACTTTGTTCTTTTTTTGGAATGAAAATTGTTTCATTGCAATTGTGAAGTAAATTGTATCACAAAAAATGGCTGTTTGCATCTTTGAATTTTGGAAATTATAAAAACCATCTGATATGAAATTCTTACCTTTGGTATTTTTTGGAATGCCCAGTGCAGAATCTTCCTCACTCTCTGCGTGAAAAGGCCAATTATTGTTGGTCTGCCTGTATGGCTACAAAAAATCACAAATGTCAAATGTGGTGGAGATGTATATTTGTCGTTATTTAGTATAAAGTAACTACTTTGATGAAATTGTGAAAGTATACATCAACATATCTATAAGCATACTGTTGCTATATATATATCAAACTATACCCATTTCCTGTTCTTCCTTTTAAAACATGTACCAAAGATTTAACTAGTATAATAGATTGATTATGCACAACTGTCATTCTGGTTCTTTACATGCCCTCCCATTCATCCATTTACTTGTCCTCATAAACCATTCCCTATATTTAGTATAATATCAGGAATTAATCAAGAATGGGAAAGTAAAAGTCACCTTTGGTCGAACCATCCTTTAATTTTAATACGAGGCTAGTTCACTGTTGAAATGTTATTTCACAAAGACATAATAACTTACCTGCTCAAACAAAGAAGAGGACTTTCGAATGACAGGGGGAGACAATTTCGCTGTGTTGTATGTTTTATACGTCACACTAACTCCTTGATTCTGGACCACATTACATTTATCTGTACTACAGCAGCAGAATTTGTGTTCTGATTGGCTGGATTTCACATTCTGCTGACAGGAACTGGCTATGCATTCAGCCTTATGACTCCCCATGCAACCTAACCAAAAATAACACAAGTACTATGATAACACATACTGTAAACCAAGAAAATTTCACCCCGTTTCATTTTTGCAGAGACATATATAACAGAGATTAAGAAACTTGTATGGTGAAATGTTTATCGCTTAAAATATGTGACAGTCCCTCATATAAATTGAATATTCCCAGTTATTGCTATTAAATATTGATGCTGATTTAAGTTTATTTCACTCCTATCATAAATCTCCCCATGGGGATCTAGTTTAGAATAGATCCTCAGTACCCCTTGCTTGTCATAAAAGGTGACTAAATGGGGCGGTCCTTCAGATGAGTTTGCAAAAATTGAGGCCCTGTGTCACAGCAGGTGTGGCATGATAAAGATCCTCCTTGCTCAAAGACCATAAGTGCCGAGCATAGGCCTAAATTTTGCAGCCCTTCACTGGCAATGGTGACATCTCCATATGAGTGAAAAATTCTCAAACGGGATGTTAAACAATATAAAATCAATCCTATCATAAATCAAATGTATTATGTTTTTAAATGATTTGATGATCAACAAATATATTGTTGACAAAAGAGTAGGTAAATCATAAATATTTCCTGAAATTTTTCGAAGTTTGAGTCATGTATTGCCTTTAGAAACTTCACTTTCATTTTACTTTGAAGTGAAACACCTTCTGAAAATACTGCATCTTGAATGTTTAAGGACAGGATTTGGAAGTTTTGAACTTGATATCTTTCATTCTTTTAAAGATGTATACATAATTTAAATCAGTATGTGTGCATTTAAACCAAAAAACAGGACTGCGAGATAATACCAGACTTTGAACAGTTGCTAAACTCCGTTATATATGTCTCTGATTTTGTCCATTCTGATAAATTTCCATGTGCTGGGTTAATTTTGCAAGATTACCGAATTAAACAAATTCAAAACAGATTGGGATTTTCCAGGAACAGAATAAAGTTATAAAATATATTATCATAATACTAGAATGGGAAGGGGAAAATCATCTGCTACACTGGGACTTGAACCAGTGACCCTTACAAACTACAAAAACAGCCAACTGGCTGATTACTTTTATTTCAATATATACACCCATTTGAATTGAGGTTATCCACTAAAACACCCAGGGATTATTTGTTGGATACAAAATTACAACAGGAGAAAAAATTACGCCTGTCCTAACAGGCATTCTACCTCCTACAGTATTTAAACTGTGTTATATCTAAAATGCTGCAAGTTTTAGTGCCACATTTTAAAGTAACAGGCAATTAAAATTAAAATTCTTATGACCTTGATCTCATATAAATGACCTTGGATAAGAGTTATGCCACACATTCAGGTTATAATCAAACTTAAAGTGTCAAAAATAAGGATATATTATTTCATATCACAAAGATTTAACTTTAATACACAATATCACATTTTTTACCTTCACAATGATCAAATGACCTTGAGATTATGACACATCGTTGGTGGTCTGTGCAACATTTGCATTAACTGTGACTGTCAAATTACAATGATGTTCACTCAAGACCCTCATACCTTTTCTCCACATGACCCAAATGACTTTGGGCTAAGATCAAGATATATCTTCATATCATAAGCCATCTTTGTCAAGTATGAGCATTTTAATCATTCCCTGTTGTATAAATATATATTGTAAAATAATTATAATATACTATTTTTGTAGTGACTTTCAAATTGTCCAAATGACATAGAGGAAAGATCAGTACACATGTGCAAGTCATCAAGCAACCTTTGTGTCAAGTGTGATTGTCTAGATCTTTCCTGCTCAGTGTTTACTCCTAATGACCTTGACATTGTACAATAGATATTAGGTTGGGATTAGGACACACCCTCATATCATGAACTATGAAAAACTTTTTCTCCCTGTGCTGTACAAAACTGTAGTATCAAGGATGGACTCTTGTCATAATTCAGATAAATTAGAAGATATGCACAACATGTCTTGATGCATTTTCTTCAGTTGTAAAAGATACAGTCAGGTTGTCATATTAATCTCTCTGGTTCACACTAGGCCTAATCTAAAATGCATGGGGTTAGTGGAACTTGAATAATAGGGGACTATATTTTTGGTTGAATCAGTGGTGTAGTAAACTATCACTTTAATCCCTCACTCGAAATCCCACACATGAAAATTTTAATACTATAAATGACTTACCCTTAGCAGAACAAAATCACAGAAAGAAAAAAGTTTTCAAAACTATAGGAATAAGTCTCAGTTGGCAATAAAAACAGATTGTAGATTAATTTCATATTTTTATTTCTTTTTTATGGTAGTAATGAGGAAGTTCTCTTACATAACTGATCCCATACCCCTACATAGTTTCCTGTCATTATGTATTTTATTATATCAATTATTCTATGAAAAAGTCAGTTTTCTACACTCTAAAATTATGAAATAAAAAAAAATAATGATCACTATGCATAAGATTTAAAAATGAAACCGTGAAACTAATGAACAGTGATTAATCTCAAAATTCCTAGAAAAAAGACAAAATTAAGAGTAGGGCAAATATGGACCCCTGGACACACCAGAAATGGGATCAAATGCCTAGGAGGAGTAAGCATCCTCTGCTGACTAGTCACACCTGCCATGAGCCCTATATCTTGATCAGATAAACAAAGTAGTCCATAGTCAAAACTAGTATGTAAAGTCTAAAAACACATTGGTACAAAACATGTCAAGACATCATTAACCTAATGAGAGATTGAATTTGTAATTAGATCATCATAAACATCACAGAATTTATAAAATGCTGACTTTAAATGTGACTGTTGAAAACCCAGTAACAGCAACTTGTTTGTCACTAGTCTGCCTCAATTTAAAAACTAATTGGAACATGCTCTTGCATATCAACTCAGTCGAGAGACATGAACACCATATGCAGGTAATAATGGAATATTGCTACATAAAATCTTAAAGGAAATTCAGTCTGTCTTATATATATTATTGAATTTGCCCAAGTTTGCTGATTATGCTTTGTGAAAATACAGAAATGTTTCCATTTATTGTCTTTATGCTGCAAAATTAGGACAAAATGTGATTTTATCACAAGTAATTTCAAAGTCTTTTGACATGAAAGGATTGTGGCCTTGAACTAATCTTGACACAAAAGCAAATATATATGTCAAACTTGGTTTGCACTTTGCAACTTAAATATAATCACTCAACTGGACTTGAACCCAAACCCCAAGCAAATAAGAGCTTGATCCATTTAGTTCTAAATCTTAATTTGTCTATGTATAGACAATGTACATTCTAGTACTGCACACACTTCATTGAATCATCGACAATTATTGCACTGTACTCAGTACACAGCAATGAGAAACATATTATATCTCTATGAATCTTCAATTATCAGTTTATATGGTAAATCTTTAATTTGACTTTTAGACATCAGTTTGGATTCCAGTGACTCACCTTGTTGTAGAACTATCATGTGATCTGGCTTTTCCTGTCGCCATGATGCAAAACAGGCAAATGGGCAGTCCACAATCTGGTTGTCATGGGAATTACCAGGCAGTGATTCTAATGACACATACCTCTGGCACAGGATACCAAGAGTGCACCCTGCAGATATATGCAGAAATAACTGAGATTCAAGTAAAAAAGCTCACAATGTGATGAATATTCGACATTAAAGGGGATATTGCTGGTAATGTTGTAGTCCCAAAGTTTTAAATTATTTCTATTGGAAAATCAAGATAACCAAGTTCTAATGCATAATCAATAAAATCATCATTAAATAAAAGCACTACACCTATCCAATAAATAAGTGTTCACTGAATAAAATTTGATAAGCATAGATGATGGTTTTCTCCTGCACAGCTCAAAAGTTATGACTAATGTTAAAGACAGTCCAACAAGACACTTATAATTATAGTCACACAGACAAACAATATGCCCATAAACTTTACATCTCAGGACAATATTAAAATCCGTCTCAATAATCCCACAGATCTTGATCTATATTATTAATATATTTCTGATTTGTCTTGTGTTTTTTGTTGTTGTTGTCTTGTGTTTTTTGTTGTTGTTGTGTTGTTGTTTTTTTTGGGGGGGTTGGGGGGTTGGGGGGGGGGTTGTTTTGGGGGGTTTTTTTTATGCCAATGAATGAAAACACAGAAAAAATATTCAAAAAATGATAAAATGTGAAGGCACATGTATGCCATCCCTGTAAGATCTGCTCCCACCAGGGTGGTACCCTATAGCCCAAACCTGAGTGGAATATTCCACAATTTTGTGATTGACCCTGAATGAAAAAGAGAAGTGTGCATACATAATGATTTCAAAATGTTTACATATATGTATCCCCCAGGCTTGATGAACCAATTTTTTTTTTTTTTAGTCTTCTTGTATTTTGATTCATTGACAATATTCATCCAACATTGAGAGTGTGAGTGACCTAGTTCTGATGTTCTTTACACTAACCAAGTACAAACACCTCAAAGCACAGGATCCTGCTAAAAATACCCCAGGATTATATTGTACAGGATAGATAGCCCATAGATATGACATGTGGAAATTGACAGAATGATTGGCACTTCATGATTTCACAATTATAGGTGCCTCAACAGGTATGAGCCAAAACACAATCAATTAAATTAATCAAAGAAATTCAAGACTTAATTTTTATATTCACGAAATTTCCTTTTCAGTCAGTCCCAAAGCAACAGAGCCGGTGCAGATGATTGGCATAATAATTATCACGAGTGTCACCAATGTATATCTTTAACATCAGCAGGATTTTTGTCATTGCGACAGAATTTAAACATAGACTAAAATATCTTACAAATCTTTAAAAATCATGATTGTTGTCTCCCTTTGAATCCATTTATTTTCTGCCACATTTTATAATTTAGACATTTATATCTCATTAATGTAGGTAACTGTGAAATTATAATATGCACCTGTTAAGAGTCAAAAAGGTTATTTTCATTAATAATCCTACAATGTAACACCCTGCTGAATCAATTTTGAAAAAACATGAATTTAATTAAGGTCTTTTTATCACAGTATTTTTCCTGAATGCAATTCAAATGCCTATGAGATGTCTTAAATAGAAAACAAGAGTCGCCAATTATTAACAAAAATTTGACATAATAAAAGCTTAGTATTAACATATCATAACTTCATAGAATGCGATTTTTGTTGATAAAATATGATATAAATATAACAAATATTTTCTGCATTACTGACAGTTGTGAACTCTGTGTTGATAACTATCAAACATAACAATCTAATTTTCTTCATTGCTGTGAATGTTACTATACTCTTTTTCAGCTAATACATACACTGAAGGCCAAAACTGTGAACTTTAAACTACAGTGAATACTGTCTAGCCTAAACATTTACTTACAATTTGAATGGCATGAAAATAAACAAACTCAATGCTCTATATACAATGATTGACTGACTGATTATTATTTTCCGCCACAATCAACAATTTTTCAGTTATCTGGTGGCATCCAGTTTTTATTGGTGGAGGAGAGAACCCATATACAATGTACCTGGGGAGAGACCACCGACCTTCCAAAAGTAAACTTGCAAACTTTCTCTCTATATACAAGTACTGAAATACCCTGCTATATATAAATAAATGCACATCTAAATCTTAACCAACCAATGCAGCAAAACAATACTAAAGTAAACTTCATTTTTTTTTTACATTGCTCAGAATGACATTTAAACAATCATTGACATTTTTTAGATTAATAAGATGCTTAGAAGTATAGTATGAAGTATAATATTCACTGAGCCCAGAGGGCAAGGCCAAAACAAAACATATGTTTGTTTCCTGTTATCTGACCTACCTCAGGACTCAAATCTGCTGACCTGGATTTTTCTAACCAAATTTCCAGGGACAAAAAATCATTTCTGAATCAGAATTTGTTTTAATTCTGATCTGAGTAAGCTTATATATTAAACAAAATGGCAGCTCCTATTGGCATGGGAGCTAGCTCAGTTATTGTGATTAACATTCAGACAATGCAGTCATCACAGTGAGAACTCTGTTATTACATCATTTAGTAACTCAAGTATTTTCTTAGATATTTATGGTCAACAGTATGAAGCTGGACCTCTGTTTTTAAGGTTATATCCAAAAATCCCATGATTCTCACTTCTAAATACCAAGAGTTTGGAGAAGGAGTAATCACTACTTACATTTACACCAAGGTTTGATGCGGCCATGGTACAAGCAGAGCTCACACCCACGACCTCTTAATTACAAAGCAAACACTCTACCACTACAAGGATATTACACCTGTGGTTCAGGGTCCGATTTCTTAACTTTAAGGTCTGACACTGTGACCTATACTATATGCATGATCTACTCTTGTTATATAGTTCTTAGTTTACGTCCATTTCTTGAAGTTGTGTCAACAACCCCCTAAAAAAAAATAATTTAAAAAAACTGCCTATCTACCTGAATTTTTTTTGCCTTGGTAACAGGAAACAAACATACTTTTTGGCTTCAAGGATAGCTAAAGCATACTATTGACTGAGAAAATATCAGTAATTATTTTACTATAGAATTAAATAATTCAAAACATTACAACTGAACCAGCTGGAGCTTAAGAAACAATACTTTGTCAGCCATATATTTGTTTACAGCACAGCTAAAGTGAAAGACCTAGCTGATATTGATTAGAGATGCAAGTTTATATTAGACCTCAAAAAAAAAAAAAATAAATAATAAGAGGCCCATGGACCTTGATGGTGACCCAAGTATATTACCTTATTTCTCAAGCTATGGCCAGGGCCTCCGTGGCCGAATGGTTAGAGCAATGCACTCAAAATCACAAGACCTCTCACCTCTAGTTGGCACGGGTTTGATTCTCACTCGCGCCAATATATGTGAGAAAGTTTGCCAGTTTACTTTCGGAAGGTCGGTGGTCTCTTCCCAAGTATATTGTATCTGGGTTCTCTCCTCCACCAATAAAACCTGGACGCCACCAGATAACTGAACAATTGTTGAGTGTGGCGGAAAACAATAAACAATCAAACAAGCTATGGCCATTTTGGGCCCATCCCAAACTGCATTGTTGCAAGCCATGGCTGAAATGTTGACTCCTCTCCCTTTTCACCCATGGCTCTTTGTGTGAAAATTTTCTCATTTCTCATAAATATGCATGACGCAATCCGGCCAATCACTAAGCTTCCGAGCACAGGTTAATTGGAGATTTGAACAGTTTATAGAATGCAAGCGAATTACTCTTGACCAATCAGAATGCTTGTTTTTCTACTTCTGCTGTAAAATAACCAAAACAGAACCTGTATGTATACAGATATGATGATTTCAACATTGAACAGTTAACAAATGAATAAACAGACTGATGTGTTGGGGTGTATGATTTCTTGTCAAAGATAGTTTCATTGCATAAAACACAATTAAGTCCTCATGATCACAGCCATTACTGAGTTAAATGCGGCTGCGCTATTCATAAATCAGATCTTCATATTTAGGATAAGCGTGAATTCTAGTGGTCAACAAATTACATCATTCTCATCATGCATATTTATGAGAAACAAGAAAATTTTTACGCAGAGAGCCACGGGTGAAAAGGGAGAGGAGCGTACATTTCAGCCATGGCTTGCAACGATTCCCAAACTGCAACTCTTGACTGACCTCTGAACCCAGACGACATGAATTTAAAATTTGTGTAGAGGGCTAGCTGCTTATTACAAATCATGTAAAAAAAATTTACTCATTGGGATGTCCATGAGTAAATGAAGAACATCTTCAAATGTGTAATGTGTTTTAATATATGAGCAACTAAGCCCCACCCAGAAGCTTAAACCATGCATTTGGGGGCTTGAGAGCCATGAATTTTACAATTTTGGAATAATTGTATGTATTTATTATATTCACAAATCATGAAATAAAAGTAAAGAAGATATTCAAAGATGTAACATATTTTCAATGAATGACAAACTTAACCACCCCTAGGGCTAAAACACTGGACCAAGTAGCCATGAATTTATCAATTTTGGTAAAGGGTTAAGTACTTACAGTATTCATGCAAACTTACAGTATTCATGCAAACATGTTTGCCTGCTAGATTTCCATCGATAAAGGAGAAATTTTCAAAGGTGTAATGTAAGACAAACCCAGCCCTGTCCTTGAGTCTGAACCATATCCCTGGAGGTCATCACTTTCAAAATGTCAGTAGAGGTCTAAGTGTTTATTATAGTGATAATCATGGAAATAGTTTGCCTGCTAAATGTCCATGAGTAGAGAAAAGATTTTCAAAATTGTACACATTATCAGTGTATTACCATCTACCCGGAAATCCCCACCTTATGGCCTGAACTCTGAACCCAGGAGCCATGACTTTCAAACTTACTATGTGCAGGAAAGAGAAAAAGGTTATTAAGTACGTGTTTACAATATGACCATTTTGGCCCCATCCTGAATGCAGAACCTCTGCTTCATGAAAAACACAACATTCATAAAGGGCATCTTGCTCTTCCTAAGCATGCATTCATTTGATCTTCAAGATGAGCAGAAGAGATTTTCAAAATTTAAGCACATTTTCACTATATGACTATTTTAGACCCAACCTGGAGACAGAACCCCTGCCTCAAGTGTCAAGAAAAACACAATGTCAGTAGAGACTCGTGCTCTTTCTCACCATTCATTCAGCTTATCTTTCAAAATGTGCAGGAGTAAAGAAGATTTTCTAAGACCATTTTGGCCCATCATGGGGGCAGAACCCTGCCCTGGGGGTCATGAAAAACATAATATGCATGAGGGCTCTCTGCTCTTCCTAACCATGAATTCATCTAATCTTCAAGATGTGCAGAAGTAGAGAACATTTTCTATGATTGAGTACATTTTCACTATGTGATCATTTTAGCCCCGTCATTAAGGTAGAATCCCTGCTCTGGGAGATCATGAAAAATACAGTATTTATTGCATTCAGATTACCTTCAAGATGTACAGAAGTATTAATAACTATGATATCATGGCACTCTTGTTAGTAAAACATTATGCCAATCATATTTGATTATTTCCTTCATTTAAGATTTTTTACCTTCCTCAAATACTTTCATACATCAGATATGTGCTCCGTCCTACAGAAACATTCAAAGTATAACTAAATGATCATCTAATATATTTCCCATCTTAGTGGTTAAGTATATCAACTCTTGTGCTTTCTATTATTTCTTAAAATGTCAATTTGAAGATTTCATACTTAAGAAATGAGACAACAGAAAGAAGCAGTTTGATTTTAAAAACAAAGAAAGGCCACTCATCATGCATATATTATATATATGTAAGCATCCTGACCCAGTCATAAAACCACACACACACACACACATACATAACTTAACAATGCAGTTATTATCAACCGGGGTGTAGCTACGATAGCATTAAGCCTAATAAACACACTTCATTCACAGATTCCAATCCCCTACCCACTTTTTTCGTTTTAAACATCATTATATACTATACTGAGAACAAAATTAATGCTTATATGTTTGTCATTTTACATGCCATTCATTATCTTTCAATCAAGTCTGTGTTTACGAACTATTATGTTAAGTTTTGTGTATTGCAAATTAGGGCAAGTCTAGAGGTGTTCCTAACAGCCGTCTAGACAAGCGACATAACATGACCTTTGGTGCACGGTTACTGGGCCTATATTTACGAGTGTCACTCTGACATGATTATTATTCACAAAAGTAACTATCAAAATTAACTCAATTAATGAGATACATATAATTAAAAATGAATTCTAAGCCGAATGTCTTTTGCATGAACTAAAAATAACCTGCATTTATGATAATTATTTTAATACTGTGTATCAATGTCTGTCTGAAATATAGAGAATTTTAGCATTTCATTGACAATTTTTCAACGAATTATTTTGTTAGATGACCTTACCTGTGAATGATAACAAAATCAACACTATACAGCCGATGGTTGGTTGGAATAAAGGCATTCTTCTCCTGCAATTCCAACCCAGACATCGGCCATACTATATTCCTGCTTCACCGATATTCTGAACCTATGGAATAGCATTCGTGTCAATCACCGGCAGCGACTTTTTTAATTTTTTTTTTTCAAGTCAAACACTGTCACAATAGGTTATTGTAAAATATACGACAGTGTATTCGTGCCATTGTAATATTTGAATACAATAGAAAAAAAAAATTAAAATCGATAGAACGATTTTGAAAATGCGTGCACCGATCATGAGAACGATTAGTTTACTCAAATAGTTAGAACGATTCAGAAAATACTTTATAGATCGTTTAAATGATTTACTCAAATCGCTGTTTTACTGATTTAAAAAAACATTATAATGATTTGATTTAAACCAAAATAGGTGGAACGATTTAAAGAAAAGGTTAGAGCGATCAAAAAGAAAATTATTTGAAAATGTAGGAAATTACATACAGAACTGGATTTTTGTGCAATATAGGTCTATGCCTGTCTACATGTTGTGCTTTTTCAAAGTTTTAACTTGGCAAAATACATACTTGTGTAGGTCTACATAAAATATGAGTTTGTTTTAAGAAGGAAGTGTCATGTCCTCTCCAGTCTTAGCAAAGTGGAAAAGTATTTTCATATTTCATTTGTTACAATCCTGCAAAGTTTGAATATCTATTTACCTCCTTCCGGAGGCTGGGTAATTTTGTAGAATTCATTATTGTATATTGACATTTCCAGTGCTTTTGTCTTCGATATCTTTACTAATTGAAATGATAGCCATTTCCTCATGAATGGGAACATTGTGCTTATGAATCTTGATTATAATATGACCATTTTAACGACTGGGAATTCCAACAGAAATGAAAGTAAATGTAAATATAGAAAATAAATTTAATTTTTAAAAAATATATGAGGATAATACTAACTCTTCATGCCAGCATACTTTTCATGAAGCGGTATTTTAAGCACTTCACGAAGAGCATTCTGGTTAAAGCGTCGTAGTTGATGCCCTCATGTATTTTTCAAAATAAAATTTACTTCTTAATGACTTCTTACCACCTTCAGTTTGATATATGTTGTGTGATATTTCGGTGTTCATCAAAATCAATGGTGTTAATTCTCTTGTATTTAGTGTAGATGCAAGTTTAATAGATCCACTTCATGAATAGTTTAAGACTACATGCATGTGGATACCCGGACTATATGTTCCTGCAATTATACCTCAACAGATCGATTTCATTTTGTTCTTCATCTCACTGTCTGTAAATTTCATGAGTAATAATTAAAAGTGTTTGAAATGGAGCGGATCAAATAACTTTTAGAACCATTTGATATGAACGTCTCCTATCAATCAAGGCTGCATTACACATAAACACTTCATGTAACCTATTTTTATTTGAGGAAGGGAGTCCCGATGAGTAATAATAAAAGTCTAAGGCATGAAACATAAGCGGATCCAGGGGAGGGATGGATATGATACTAACAAATCTTACTAGTACATCTATAATCTTATCACAGTATAATTACGACCTATAATAAACCACCCAAACGCTTTACTGAATCGTATATACAAATTAATACATAGATCGTTCAAACCGTTCCTAGATCACATTATTGATTTGAATAAATCATTGTAATGTATTTCTAACTTGTTCTAAAGATTTAAGTAAATCGTTATAACGATTTGATTTCATTCTATTATGCTAGGTATTCAATGACATGAATACGTTGTCGTCAAAACCCCGTATGTAAAATTGTAGAACTTGTTACGTGGGACACACAAGGGTTGAATAAGTTACTTGAAAATTTTAAATATGGAAATGAGAATATGGTAAGCATTAATATATTAATACTAGTTATTATTATGAACGACCCTTTCTAAAAGTATCTAAATGTACGACCTTTCTTTAGGACCGACATTTTACCGGTCGCGGTAGCTCTGCGATAGAGCGTTCACGTACCCGGGGAGTCGTTAGTTCGAGCCTAGCTTGTGCCATGTCCGTGTCAAACCTAAGACATAATGCTCCTTCGCCAAACGCTCGGCATTTAGAAGCGAGAATAATGGGTTTATCTGATATTACCTTAAAAAAAAAAAGGCTCCGAGTCGCGGCAGGCGTTAACATGTTGAAGAACCCTTATTGCTACGGCCGTACGCGCTAAGCATAGGTCTAAATTTGTGGTACTTCATCTATAATTGGTGACGTCTCGATATGAGTGAAAAATTTTCAACGGAACGTAAAACAAGAAACCAACTCATTTTATTTTTGTCTATTTCACCCTCGTTGTTAGTGGACGAGTTTAAGACTGGGTGAATTCACATTTGATTATTTAATTCCTATAAAATGACTGTTTAGGCGAATAAAACAGGGCGAAATTGTCTGCAAGTGTAGAAGAGCGAAAAAACACGAAGAGAAAGAAATCCTGTTTTCAATATCAACATGACTGGAATGCAAATCCAGCAGAGAAATGCAAACTCATACGCAACAAAGGTTACTGCGGCCACAATTCTGCACAGGTTCAAGATTTGGAGAAATATCTGGTTCTCTTTCCTCCTTAAGCTTGCTTTTCTGGGTGGCATGGCAGAGTAGCTGCTAAAGACTGCATGGAAATTCCAGAGCGATTTGGCTGCGATTGGTCGCAGGTCGCAGTGATGGGTCTTGCATTCAAATGCAGGTCATAACGATAAATCACGGGTTACTATGGCTGATTGCTCCCTGCCATCAGTCCTACGATTAAATTCGACTGATCTTTTGTAAACACATGACCATTCGCACCATCTAGAATGTCACCAACTATCGCATAATGACCTAAACATATTGTTTTACCAATCATAGCTTGCGACCGAGATTTGAAGTAGAAGAGAATTCTGATGGGTCATGATGTCACAAATCGCTATAATCGTGAGATCCGGTGTGATTATAAAGCACACACACACACACACACACACACACACACACACACACACGCGCGAGTTCTTTATGTTTCAAAACCCAGTTTCATAAATTTATAGAACCAAATTCTTGACAGTCCAGGATTTCGCACCCATGTTGAAAGTCCTAGGTATTTACACACCGTTTAGGGTGTCCTGGTATTCGCATCCCCCTACCTCCCACCCCGTCTTGGAAGTCTTAGGTATTAGCATGCTCTGAAAATCAATAAAGACAATATAATATATCAATTATGCTCTCTGATCCAATATTCACCTTTATTTCACTTATTCTTTGAATCTTATTTTTATTCGATGATTTGCTATAATAATTACACACCTATAAATATCTCTGTCATGTTACAATTAAATATTCCATATATGACAAATACTTGCATATCGTTTCTTGGTTCGGCAAAGTTCATAATTTGATCGTGTACGCTTTGAACTAAACGATAATGGTTGTTTGAATTTGGCAATTCGTATGTTCACCTTAATGATCCATAGATGATTAAAGAGACTCTCCGGATGACTTCGGGGTACATGTATTATTAAAGGAATGCAACAAACCCCCGAACCACATCGCTCACCTGTGCTATTGTCTCGATTTATTTACATTTTTAAATCGAGGCAAGCTACCGACAAATAAGTTGATGTTGTAGGGATTTCAACAGTTTCGTTTGAAGTCAGCATTTCGCAAATTCTGTGGTCGTTATAATGATCTTATTTGTAAATACAGCTTGTCGTTAGGTCGAATGAACATTGTCTGGCGTGTTTCATACCAGTTCTTGACTACAGATTGTTCCGTTTACCCTATCAAAATGGAGGGGTCACTGTGGGGGTGACCAGTCAACTCTTCCCAGGCACCTGATCCCACCCCTGCTGTGTCCAGGGCTCTGTGTTTGCCCTGCTTTAACATTGGTATTGCTCATTGGTCATTATCTTCACTTTTTCATTTGTATTAACCCCTTGGGAGTTGCATACTGGTCCTCAAGGGTTTGAATAAACTTGAATCCACACAGCTGGATCATGTCTGTAAACTAGATTCTCACAGAATATCAAAATTTAGTCTGATTGATTGATTGTTGTTGTTTTCCGCTACATTCAACAATTTTTCAGTTATCTGGTGGCGTCCAGTTTTTATTGGTGGAGGAGAGAACCCTGATACAATGTACCTGGGAAGAGACCACCGACCTTTCGAAAGTAAACTGGGCAAACTTCTCACATATATCGGCGAGAGCGCGATTCGAACCCAAGTTTAAACCATTTGTCTCAAAAGTTTTGTCCTACGTCAGATGTCGGATTGAACATATTTTATTGATGTAGTCAAAAGGATCAGAAACAATTTCTACAACTTAGAAGTTTTTCTGTACAATGGATTTCCATGTACATGTAGATAATACCCCCCAAAAAAGGGGGGGGGGGTAGATCAACTGGAAATATACATGTATCATAGCATTAGTTACACGTATAATTAGCTAAACCGATGTGCGTCATGAATAAATCTATGGACTGAACAATTCATTTCATACGTCGCACATAGTATGTCCAGATTTGTTTTTACAGAATATTCCTATGCACGAACCCTATTATGGTGCTACACTGGTCCCAGGGCTTGGGTCGAACACATCTACATAATAAGATAATGATCGTTTATTATATTATGTATTTTTATGATTCCTGAACTTTAACCTATGTAAATCTTCAAACTTTTATTGTTGACTCGTCCTGACCTTTGTATTAACTTGAGTGAATCTATACTACATAAGAATGCTAGCTTGATATTGGATTGATTGATTGATTATATATATATATATATATATATATATATTGTTTAACGTCCCGCTCGAGAATCTTTCACGTATACCAAGACTTCACCACTGCCGGTGAAGGGCTGCAAATTTAGGCCTATGCTCGGCGCTTATGGCCTTTGAGCATATATATATATTGTTTAACGTCCCGCTCGAGAATCTTTCACGTATACCAAGACTTCACCACTGCCGGTGAAGGGCTGCAAATTTAGGCCTATGCTCGGCGCTTATGGCCTTTGAGCATGGAGGGATCTTTAACGTGTCACACCTGCTGTGACACGGGACCTCAGTTTTTGCGGTCTCATCCGAAGGACCGGCCTATTTAGTCGCCTCTTACGACAAGCAAGGGGTACTGAGGATCTATTCTATCAACCCGGATTCCCACGGGGCCTTGTTATTGGACAAAGTCCGTAGTGGGCGAGTCGTCCTTAACGGACCTTGTTATTGGACAAAGTCCGTTAAGGACGACCCGCCCACTAAGGACAACTGGCTCCTATAGATCTTGAGAAAATCTGCTCCGAGAAATCTCCAATAAACCCTTTGGCTCTGACGTCAGTGCACTGACCAACGGGGTCATTATATGAACAATTTGATTTTACACTGCATGAGAAGTACTATACCATGCATTGACCATTGCAGTTTATGAGAATTTTATTCATATGTTCAACTTTAAAACCTTATTGCACCTCCGGTCTTAGTCAGGGGGCACGACATTAACCATTTCTACTTTGATGTCTGCATGAACATTTTTGCATATTTTATTTAGACAAATTGTACCCTTGAGTTTCTCGCTGACAGCATATTTAAAAAAATTACTGTTCATATTAGTGTTAAATTCAAAGTTATTTCGTAGCCCTGGCCATGGAGGGGGGTGTAATGTTTTGCAAAAATTTGAATCCGCACTATATATGGATGCTTGTATATCAATTTTACATACTGCACCTCGAGGTTTTTAAAGAGACCCTGAGTAAATTCTTAAACTTCCTTTGTTGTCTAGCCTTGCATGGTCCCAGGGGTCATCAGCTGAACAAATTACCAGGATCCATATTGGCATAAGTTTACAAATTGTACTCTAGAAGTTCTCGAAAGAGGATTCTAAAGGAATATTTTCTAAGGGAAAAAATTTAATTTCTGTTGCGGCATTCTGATTCCAAGGATAGTATTTCATCATTATATATATTTACATTCACTGTATGGTTTCCACTGAATATCGTTAAAATTTGCAACTATGAAGACACATTTTGTTTCAATCTGGTTAAATCCGCCCTTTTAGTGCCGTCTGTCTTCGTATGAATGTACGCTGTAATGCGATTCATGAATTATGCCGGCGTAAAGTATCGCATCCCATACTCTCATGTATTGTCAAATACGAAACCTATTTCTCAATTACCCTACAACTTAACAAATATATGTACATGGTGTTTTCGAAAGACACCTCCCCATTGTGAGATTTCTTCCGAAAGTCCTCTGTTAGAACAAGCCCTCCCCTCAATGGTCCTGTCCTAGATTGAATCTTCCTTTGTGTTTATTACACGTAGTTCTGAAAAACTGTTTTATGAACTCCTTTACATTACATGCATTGATATCGATATGTACTTTAACTTTACAGAAACTTAAAATGCTGCTGGATAAATCCTCTCAGACAGGCAGATTTGGCAGTTTTGCATGGACACACCCGTATACTGATGGGTTTGCTATTGTAGATTTCACAAATACCAAATCTGTTCGTTGAAGATTAGTATTTCGGTTTTTTTAATCCATCCCTTGAGAATATGCGTATTCAGATTTATTCTAGAATTTGTAAACAATACATTGTATGAAAAGGTGAAGATAACGAAATTCCTATAATGAGATTGAATACTCTTCGTTATCTTAGCCTTTTCATAAGGAATACAAATTAAAAGAGGTGGGTAAACACGGACCCTGGATATATCAGAAGTGGAATCAGGTGCTTAGGAGGAGTAAGCATCCCCTGTCGACCGGTCACGCCCGCTGTGAACCCTATATCTTGATCAGGTAAACGGGGTAATCCGTGATCAAAATTAGTGTGTAAAGAACGGCCTAGCAATTGCTATGAAGCAGCATTTGACCCAGTGACAGTTTGTATTGGCAAACTAGATCGTTATAACGATCATACAATTTGCGAAATGCTTACTTTAAGCGAGACTGCTTTAAATACAACTTGAGGATCATGCATTTCTCTACAATGTGACACCGCTATTGTGTGTGTCTAATACCACAGTTTATGATGCTATAAGCGTCACGTAAAGTAATATCATGCACAACGTCACACTCCTGATCAGTTAAAGGTATCCGTTATTAAGTAGAAAGTTTTCAGATAAGGTACAGTGAGCCACTTTTAATCATTAAAAATAGTAGCCTCTAAGTATATAAAACGACATTTTATACACAGAATGCGAAGAAAGGGCTCTCGTGATTCTGTTCTGCTTTACATATGATGAAGACCTGACGCCATAGTGTTTACATTTCCAATGCTTTTGTCTCTGATATCATTACAAATTGTAATAAAAACCATTTCCCTGGTGAGTGCGTTATAGTTGTGAACAATGTACGTATGAATCTTGATAAACATAGTACGTCTATTTAATGGATGGAAATAAACTAACGTGCTTCATGAAGTATTCGGGAACGAAACGTCGAAAGTCACCTTCAAAACTGAAATTCATTCCCTCACGACTGAATTGCGTCCTGTTTTATATTTCTAAATTTAATGAAATAAATCTAGGTTAAATTTTACTTTAAAAGGGCTGGTTCACGTTTTTTGAAGAAAAAGTAATAAATTTTTTTTGTTAAACATTAAAGGTATAAAAATTTAATGTTGACAACCAAACTTTGAACGTTTTGAACGCAAGAATAATAGCAATGTTGTAGCCTTAACATTGTGTAATGTAAACAAAGACTCGAGTCTTTTGATGTTTACAAACAAACCAGTGAAAAGTTAATTTTGTAATTTACAGCATCTTAATTTCGGACAGTCACATATTTTAACTTTTAAATAACACAGTTTGCCTAACGATTACTTGAAATGTGATATATCTAATAAACTTTGATCGATGTTCATTTATTTTGAACTTCGTAAACAATTATAACAAACTCAACCTTTGATTACAAAACAAATAACAAACTCTCTACAACGGGGTTCTGTCAGAATGCATAGCGTTAATCTTTTGTTTAAACAGTCTAAACACATTACACAGGAGATTTTGATCATTAAAAGTGAAAAAAAAACAACAACAGGATTTGGGAGAAAATCGTGAATCAGCCCCAATTGAAATAGCTTATAAACATCTTTCTATGTGTGCTATCAGGCCTTTGATGATTTTTCTTAATGGCTGCAATCTTCCAAGGGCCTATTAGTTGCTATTCAGTAGTAGCAACACAGAACTAAATAAAGAACAGAGAACGTTGACCCCAGTTACCTACGGTTTATACTCCCCAGAAACTGAAGAGTTCCCAGCAAAAGGTTCCGGGAGAAGGGGGGGGGGGGGCTCATATTATAAAAATATATATAATACGTTTCCCCTTTATGAGACTCCTGTTGGCTGTCCAACTTTAATATATCGGGAGAAGGCCCATTTTAAATAGAGCACGACTTTTGGGAGTCTCACTGGATGACAGCAGCTGAGTGAAATTTCTCCCTCCAGGTTACCACAGGGGCTTGTCTTCCGGATTGTGGAAAACAAAATATATAAATAAAAATATGAATCCCTTAAAAAACCTCCTTTGGAATCGTTCTGATAACGATGTCGACACGTTTTGCTAATTTATATATCGTTTAAAACACCCCTGCAGATATGATACTCTCTATTCATATTTTTATTTACTTATTATTTTCCCACAATCCAAAAGACAAGCACCTGTGGGAATTACATGTAGTTCCTCTCTAAATGTTACTGAAGGGATTACCTAGCTCTGAAGCCCGCCGCCCCTTCCGAGCCTCCCTTTCCTAAAGCTGGTTATCCAAAGGAAATCCTTTGTGTAGATGATCGATAACATGACATTGTGAAGATGATGTAAATAAACATGAGAAATATCCTGCATTTCATTGAAAGTTTCAGAAGATCCAATAATTCAAAATTATATATATATATATATATTTTATATATATATATATATATATATATATATATCATAGTCAAACGGTGACATCAATCGTGATTTCTTATAATTTAATTCGAAAAGATTTTGTATCTCTGATGTGGATATTTTATATGTTTAGTAAAAATGAACAAACTATTTGCTCTAAAGAAGTAATTATGACTTCCTCGGGCGCACATTGGTTATATGCATACAAACACACGGAAAACACATGGATTGACCATGTGTCATTTTTCGTGCCCGCAGAGGAGACAGGTAACACATACATTGCTGAATTATTTGACACCAATTCGATAAACTTGTTTTTAAGGACCCCCCCCCCCTTTCTCCTACACTGGAATAAATTGCGAAGCCAACTCTTACTCGGCTTTTGTAATGGAAATCGGATTCCATTCACGAATTTAGAAGTCATTCTTCATTTCCGGTGTTGAAAGTGTAAGTGCAACTTCAAGTCGGAAAAAAAAAAATAATTTGAAGAAAAGGTGGAAAAGGTAACTTTTTAAAATATTGGTACAGTCTGAATAAAAATGATTAGATACTTCTCATCGTACTTGGAAAAATAACGTAGAGTCACTACCGTTATATACAGTCATTGGACAAAAGTATTCGTCGCTGACGTCAAAATTTCTCGGGGACTACTAAACAGAGAACCCTAGAGAACCTTAGAGAACCCTAGCAATATTTAATAAATTTGAGCAAATACTATGCATAATTCAGTTAAAAATTATCAAATATATATTATTTTGTTAAAAGCATTGATAAAAACCATGATTTCCCAGAGTTATTATAAAAAATTAAGGAGAAAACAGTACTTCGAGTGGTAATCAATTTCGGTAATCTCGATCCCGATTCTATTTCCATTGTTTTGTTTTCAAATATCGAATGGAAGACTTGTTATTTTGTATCTAATAATTCATTCTTACAGTGTTTTAAGTTTATTTATTTATTTTATATAAGCGTAGAACTCTTAGCCATTCAATCTGGTGCAAAGCAGTCAGATGAATGTTACCGGATCCTACGACAGGGACGTGGTTCTACTTCAGGATCCATCTTTAATTTTGTATTTGTTTTCATTTTTTCTTTATTTTCTTGTTGGTTTTTTTTCTTTTCTTTTTTTTAATTTTATTTTTTTCATTTTCATTTTTTTTTCTTTTCTTTTTTTTTTTCTTTTTTTTCTTTTTTTTATATTTTTTTTTATTTTCTTTTTTTTCTTTTTTGTTAAATGAATAAATAAATACAATGCATCATTTTCTTTTTTTTTTTCTGTTCTTTTTCAGAAATATAATTTGACATCATTGTTTTCTTTCTGTTGGCTTCTTTTTTCATCGTTAGTCAACTCTGGCCTTTTTGGTCATGGTCTTTGTTTTAGATGATTTAACCCTTTTGAGTTGTCCTGGCTTTTTTGCTATGTTAGGCACTTTTGGAATTTTCAGACTCCCATCAGTTGAGATAACTGTTTGTGAAGGTAACGTGAAATGCAGGAGCCGATAGAGCCGACGTTGCCTTTGCTCTGGTGTCATATTAACCCATACTTCATTTGAAACTTTCTGATAACTTTAGTATCGCATATTACACAGTTATAGAAAATATTTAACAAAACGAAATCAAGGCAGTGACAATCTAATTATAAAAAGAACTGGAAAATATTAGAATATTTTTTACGCTATTGTGAAAACAGCTTAAAAGATGCAGATGATATATACTATATTTAAAATATTTAGTATTGTTTTTTTTTTAATTTACTTTTACTAATTCATGGTCTATATAAAAATAAAAAAAATATTCTAACTAAAAAAATATTCTAACTATATAAGCAATCCGCGTACATTAACTTGATATGCTTTTTGCTCTGTTTTATCGTAAGTGGAGTGTCGTGAAGATTTATATTTACAATATTACATTCATACATCAATTTGATACAAAAATACATAAAAAAAAATCCCCAAGTTAGTAAATGGGCCTAACACATTAGTCTCCTTTCCTTGTAATACCCGGCTGGGAGTTAGGACACATATGCAATGGGTGAAAACTTCATATAACATATACAGTTATATTGCAGTTAACCCCGAATGTCCAGCATTATCTCCTCCCAGAAGCTCCCGAAGGAACTCAGACACAGATATGAAAGGAGGTGTATTTACATGTAAAAATAAATAAAGACATGTACTTAGTTGTCACCGTTAGGTATCCGTACATGTTATACTATACCTGAGCAATTCGTAAAATTTTGAATTAACATTTTAAAGTTATTGCAAACGATAGTTATATATAGATAGACACATATATTTTTTATTAAAATAAATTTTAATTTTTATGATTAAGTATAATTTATAATAATCATTTATAGGTATATAGATGAAAGTCAAAAAGATTACGAATTGCGTGTTTCTGGTACAAAGATATAAAACAAAAATAATTTCGACCCACATTTTTTATTTATTAACAGCAATTACCTCATGATTGCAGAATCAGCTTAACCAAGTAAATTATAACGTTAAATTACATAGAAAAAACTGATAAAACAGGGAAAAAATCAAGAACTTTTATACTTACTGATTCTTTCATGTGCTTGATGATGAGACGATAATGGCAGTTTTTTCTTTGATGTTGCAAGCAAGAAAAACATTGTCTGCAAAAATCTTTAGAAATATTTTCAGCAAATTGGTGATCTTGTCTAAAAATATCCATATCTTTGAATTATACCACAGCGAATTAGAATTTAATTGTGCGGTGTTTATTTAAAATAAAGCGTAATTTATGTCGGCGAGTCACGGTAAATATTGAAGTGCATGAACTAATTATCTGTCCTTGCTCACATATCGGCAGATAAATTACCAAAGCTTAACCTAATCAAAACCAAAGAGAAAAGCGGAAAAACTAAAAAAAAAATTATGAAATAAAAAAATTAAAAAGTTCTCTTTCGTAACTTCTTTAATTTATTTATAAGAATTCTGCTTAGTAGTAAATTGAATATGTATTTTAAATGAATTATAACTGTGCTGAAAATTTCTTTAATGGGTGATCACAATATATAATTTTTTAGTCTATATCTATTACATTTATTTGTCTACAAAAAACCCCAGATACTTTAGGATCTTGAGATTTTTGAAAGAAAATAAATGAATAAATCAGCCGAAAAATAATATTCGTGTTCATTTTGGATCGGGATCGAGATCATAGAATTATTCGAATCTATATTTCGGCAATAATCAAGAAAAAATCAAATGTAAATCAGATTTTTACAATTGATTTTGATTTTAAATGATATATATAATATATATGTATATCCATATGTTATTTGTGTGCAATAAATAATTAAATATTGCTAGGGTTCTCTAGAGTTCTCTAGGGTTCTCTGTTTAGTAGGACCGAAATTTCTCTGGTGTTGTAAACTCGTCACGGCTATTTTTGTATTGCGCTATTTATAGAAAGCATGTCGGGTTCAGAAATTCTTCCCATGAATACGTCATAGTTTTTAGATTACATCATTGTTTACAATTTTTGTCGACTGTCAAAATATTTTATAAAGAAAGGTCGGGAAAATGCCCCCTCGTAAGTCAGAGGAATTTCCGGTGGCCGTGAGACTAAAAGTTATTGAAGCTTACAAGACAGAGAAGAATAAGGCTAAAATTGGGAGGTTGTTAGGAATACCTGGGACTACTATTGTCAGTATTATTAAAAATTTTGAAGTTCATGGAAGTGTGGAAAACAGACGTCGAACCGGCCGGAAGCCAAAATTCACCGTGCGCGATGAAGTCCAACTTTCAAGAATCATGAAAAGTAACAGGAGCGGAACATTGGATGATATAACAAATGAAATAAATGAAGCAAAGGATTCTATATTTTGTTCAAAAACTGTCAGAAGAAAATTATTTGAAATGGGGTACAATAGACGGGTGCAGAAAAAGAAAATGATCGTCAGAGTATGTAACAGGAAAAAACGTGTTTCATGGTGCAGAGAACGAAAAAACTGGACTGTTGATGATCACTGGAAGAACTGGATATTTAGTGATGAGTGTCAAGTAGAAATAGGTAACAACAATCGCGTATATATCTGGCGAAGGACCGACGAAGTTGACAACCCCCATCTCGTGTGCGCGCCATCGAAACGCAAGCTGTCTGTTATGATCTGGGGTTGTATTTGTTGTTGATGGTGTTGGAACATTGACCAGTGTAAACGGTAATATAAACTCTGAAAAATATATTGAGATACTAGAAAACAATTTGTGGCCAGTTATTGTTCGGCATTTTCCTCACGGAAATTATGTATTTCAAGATGACAATGCCCCCGTACATAGATCGCGATTACTCAGAGCCTATATGGAAGAAAATAATATAAACACTACATCATGGCCAGCCCAATCTCCCGATATTAACATAATATTAACATAATTGAAAATATTTGGTTAAAACTTAAAAGACACCTACAATCTACAAGAAACACCATCGAAAAGTTACACGTTTCTGGCAAAATCTATCGGTAGATTATGTTCGCCAGCTGTATGCCACAATTCCAACCCGACTACAAGAAGTAATCAAAATGAAGGGTAATCTCACAAAATTTTAAGGTAAGACAACGAATATTAAAACCAGGAGAGTAATTTTTATGAAGTAGTTAATGTAAACAAATCGTCGCCATTTTGACGTCAGCGACGAATACTTTTGTCCAATGTCTGTAGTTTATGTACTGTATATAATGCAGTGTATTCAGAAATCTCGCGCAGGTCGGCTGTTCGTGTTGATTGGACTTTTCATTGATTCGCATTTTGTGCAGATAACTGAAATATATCACTGTCACAACAAAATAAATGTTTCTATTATAAAACGTTAATATTATCTCTACTATCTCATGTCCAGCACAATCTCTATATTTTATTATTTCGCTATATACATAAAACTATTTGAAATAGCTTGATTTTAGATTGCATTGACCAGCATTCCATTTATACCAATATAATATGTCTAATGGCATGGCCATGTTTGAAGGCAAATGCTAAAAGTATAGCAGATTTTCAAACCCAGGAAGCCTTGTACAACTGAGGTGTGATTTTATCATTGAGAAAATGTGGTTTACATGCTTTTACAGAGATTATATAGCATCTCAGAATGATGTGAATTTGGGTAGATGAGATTCAAAATGGAGAAGTACGTGTCTGTGTGCTTGTGTTCGAATTAATGCCATTTTGACCAAAATTTTCAAGTTTCATGGGTATGGTTTAAGTTTTCATTAGTCTACTATATTTTCCTTTTAATCATGTATTTGTGTTACCTATAGTGGGAGCTTCGCTCTTATGGCCCTTTGGGCAGTGAAAGGGTTTTGCCCACTATTAGAATTTATATCCAACAGGATTAAAACAACAGACCCAAGTTATCCAGATGTGTACAGACAGGTGTCAAAGCATCTTGTTACACAATTTTAGATATTTGATCTGCCTATTCATTGAATGCAAGAAATATAACACAGTTGATGCAAAAAGTGCATAGTGATGTCATATTTATTGTCGGCATTTAGCAAATTTGCAAACATAAGAGACCTGGTAAAATAAAGGAGTGATTATGCAGTTGAGTAAATATGGTTTACATGCTTTTACAGATTTTATGTAATGATTTCAGAATGACATGAACTTGGATAGGATTCAAAATGTGAAATACATGTACTCATGCTTGCATTTGAATTGATTACATTTTGACCAAAATTTTTCAAGTTCCATAGTTATGGTTTAATTTTTCCTAAGTTTTTCTACATTTTCCTTTTAAACATGTATATATATATGTTACCTAGATACAGAGAAAGCTCTGCTCTCACAGCCCCTTGGTCCATTAGAGGGCTTCGCCCTTTTATAGTTCATTGAAATTGTCAGATATTACATGTATTTTTCATAGATTATTATATTGACAAAATTTTGCTCTGGTTTCTAACATAGAAAAATACTGTTTAGTGTGGCACATGCACCTGAAGTACAAACCCTATGTGGTTTGTTACTATGTGGTGGATTTTTCTCAGGAAAATACTATGATTTTTATGTTTCATGTAATGAGACTGGATTTGAGCTTTTTATCTTCAATTTACTTCAAGTTTATAGTGCAGTAAATTAATACAGTACATTGATTTTGAAACTTACACTTACATTAACTTTTTCCATATCTATGATAGAAATATAATAAATGTATTAGTCAGTAGTGTGTAATACATGATAATGTAATAGTTTGGCATTCAGCCATTATTATTGAGATGCTTTTACTTCATTTTGTGTTGTTTTTCAGTGATTTTATGTAGAGAATTTAACCCTTTAGGTAAGTGTGAGTCCGTCTGGAGTAAGGCTAGTAATTAGGTAATAAATAAAGTTTTAAATCTTTAATATAGTTTAACAATGGTATGACAATATCAAATAACCAAATAATAATCTAGGGATTGAATGTGGCTTAGTAGAAAAATATAACTAAATAAGAAAACTGCAACTAAATAAGAAAAATTAAGAAATAATAGTAAAAAAAAAACAAAAACAAAAAAGAAAAACAAAAAAAAAAAAGAAAAAAAAGATGCAACTCCTGATATTTAACTTGTTGCAAAGTCTGGTCCAGCAGATTCTCCGAGTATGGTTGTGCTCGGGTTTAAATACCATTTTTAACAATAGAATGAAAGTCGAAGATAGCTGTGTTATAATTTGATAATAAATTTAGAAGTAACCAATGAAAAGTTTAGTAATGAAATACATTTGAAAATAAAGGATAACTCTGCTTACGTTTCATGAAATAAACAAATTGAATATGAAGATAGGAATTTACATTGGCATATAAGTAGAACTAAAGTTGAATAAATAATGAAGTAGAAATAATATATATTGATACTTCTACTTTCGTCCCCCCTTAGACAATTACTGTATTTTTATCTACAAAAATATATAATTGAACAAAATATAATTTCTGACAAGGATTCATTTGAAATTTGTAGTGTAGTTTCAGAGTGGCAAATTACAAATCCGGTTCAAATTTTGCAACGTTGATGGACAGGTGCGAAAGAAGTTATGTTTTACATTTTTAAGGTGTCGAGCATGCTCGAGAGCCTTCTAGCGATCGTGCAAAATTTTGCTTGCACCGCCTTTCATCTGAATGGGCAAAATCAAATAGTGCCTATTGGTTTTGAATGTTTCTTATGATTCAAGACTTTGAAACATTGAATTTAATTGATATTTGAAAGGCACAATACCATTTCCATTGTTGATGTCATTGTTTAATGTTATATCTTTGTCCAATAGTAAAGTAATGATTGTTTGGTAAGAGAAGTTCATTATTTGCAGATGGATTTACTACGAAACCGATTTTCCTGCGAAATTTGTGTCGTACGATATCATTAAGTACTTGCAAAATAACCTGCTCAAATTTGGTTTTCATTTATATTTGTAGTCTCATAGTTGCACCAAGAATCATTATTTCAGATCAGTAGAAACAGATAAAACAAAAGTGGTCATGGTTAGGTTGCTATTCCAAAAACACAAAGACTATTTCCAGTTTTGTTTTTGGTAATCCCAATCTCAATTTTAAATAAAGTAAAACGAAAGTAGCATGTGCATCACAATGAAAATAACAGGTTATTTTGCGAAGAAACCCAGGCTAGGTAGCATTTGTTGGAAATTGAATCTTATTCAGAATTCCAATATCTTTACTACATATTACGTTGAACTTTTGAATTGTTAGATATTATTAAAAACAGAGAGTTAATACCGTATTACTGTTACATCATACATGAACAGAAGACATAACTTCTATAAACAATTAGTCTCACTTTGAAGCAGTTATATTTTTTCAGCATTTTTTGTCTGCAATTTCAAGTTATTTATTATAGCCTTTGTAAAGTAACTAGTCTTGAGGGAATATTATCCAGTAAGAGGAGGGTACATGTATGAACATGTTAGGATAATTAACTTCAGCCCAAGCTCTCTTCTTTATTTTTTTTTTATATAAATAAACACATATTGCTGACATTTTGCAAATGATTATAATGCTTTATTTATGTACTTAAACATGAGGAAATGTCTCCTATGGCACTCAACATTTCTTCTCTTGCTTTCTCTAATTTACCTGTCCTCTAAATTTATTGAGAACTCTAATGTATATGATATTACACTCAACGCCTTTGTGGCCCTTCAGGCCTTTGATTATATTCATCGGGATTGTGTTCCGATGGAAAGACTGTAAAAGTAAGACATCTGAATAAAGGCAGTCAATGAAAATGATCAGATTGTGTAAATAACTACTTCATTAATTTAACATTTCAAGCTCATTAATCACAATTAAAAGGAACATATCAGTGAAAATGTATATCAGATCTATTAATCACGCAAGTATTTTTTCTGTAGTCAGTGAGCAAAAATCTGATTGGTCGACAGTACTCAATTTACTGCATTCCTGAACTGTGACTGAAATTGCGGGTATTTGAAATTGGTTTATGAACAGTTTAAAGTAAGTAGTATTATGAACAGGGTTCAGAAGTCCTTTATTAGTAATTAAAATGCAGATATGAATGTTATATCGGTGTGTTGTTTTGTGTATCACATGCATGATTATTTCTCCCATATATTTCTTGCAAAAACGGGGATCTAGATTTAAACTGCATCAAAACTAGGCAAACGATACATTGCATGATGACGGAATACTAAATTATCTTGGTTGTTATGATAATTATAGTTATCAAACCCAAATTTACTATGTGACATCTAGGATATGTGCTACATGTTTATGAATTCAGTTTAAAAATTGCAGAGTTCTGAATAAGATTCGTCCCTGATAAAAACTACATGTATCAACTGTATGCACAATGAAATATCAAACTAATTCGATACTGGTAAATATGGTGACTTAGTACTAATGTTTAAAGTCACAGATCAAGGTCAAACAGTGTTAAACGTATATTTTCTCAAATATTACATCCGTCAATTAATGGGGTGCTGGTAGGGGACATGCATTGCTTATACAGTACTCTCACAATGCTTGTTTGATCTTGCCATAATGATCACATTCATTTGATCTGTATTTTGCTAACATTTCCATGAGGAAGACATCAATGGTAATCTGAAATGAACTTTATTTTTTTGTAATGTAAAACAGCATTTGTTCCCTTATATTGAGAATCAGTGTTTTAGATCAGAAATCCAAATGCTTATACATTTTTACATATTTTTTTTTTTTGTTGAGTTTATTTGCATAGGTTAGGTAGATTAAATTCTATAAATTAAAGGGCAAATCAGTAGTCAGTGACTCAGAAGTGCATTTAAAATGAGGTAAACCATAAAGTGTGTGCAATTGCAGGGCTAGAAATAATTATTTTTATTCACTGGTCACATGGACTATCAACTTAAATTTTTACTGGTTAATTGAGATCTTTTACTCTCCCTTCAGACCAGTGGATATGAAAATGGTTGGTCCAAATACCATGATTGAATTATAAAGCACTTTTATAAATTATTCTTGATTTCAAATACATTTGTTATTCAACTAACAATTAGTGACTGTATTAACTACATAGCAAATAGTTAACAAAAGACCTTGATAAACTTTAGAAAGTAAGTAAAGTCTTTTGAAAATTAGTTTGAAGTCTTGGTTTTTCACATAAACTTAGACAATAGTCTGTGGTGTGTGTGTGTGTGGAATTGTGGAATTGTAGCATCATGAGATTATGAAACTGTTGCAGTAGTAGACAAGAAACTTACAGTTGATGACAATTCACTCTTATAAAGAATACTCTGCTTAAGACAGCTCATTTGTGAATTTATTTACATAGTGTTACTTCAGAGTACAACTTAACAAAAGTGAAATCAAGAAATTATTTTGCATTCAATAAAAGCCTGGACACTCACATGTATAATTTAAGGCACATGTTCTTTACAAAACATTAGTCCAAATCCATAATTTACTGGCCTCAGAGCACCAGGCCATCTATAATTTGAGCCATGAAGTGGCTGTCAGTTGTGTTTGGTTGCTAATAGCCATATCCCAGTCTGGTACAATGTATTTCTTTTTTGTTAAACACAGTTTTCTTCCTGAATTTTGATCCATGTTTAAATTAATGTGTAGATTTTTTTTCAGTTCATTGCATTTTATTCAGGTATAAAGTATCACAAAATGTCATGAATATAAATTCAAAAATAACAAATGTAAACCTGACACCATCTATAGCACTATGCAGTTATGATAATTAAAGAAAATACTAATTCTAATTAAAGAAGAATATTAATGAATGTATTTACAGAATGTCAAACATAGCTGTTTTGACATCAGCTCCCCCAATTAGCAAGAAGTAAAGTGTTCTTAACTAATTTTGGTACCTCAAATTGCAGAGTGCTCAATTTGTGATGAAAAGGTTATGGGTTCAAACCCAGGTCATGCTAGACCTAAGGCAATAATGAAAGTAGCAACTATTTCTTTGCTGGGGGATTGGTATAACAAATAAAAGTCTCATCAGATCTTTTGTATGAGATATTATTAAAAATTGAGGATCTTATTAGTTTGTGTCAGTATGATAGAAATGGTCCAGAGTGCCAAGCACATGTCAAAATTTGTAACACTTCACTTTTAGTTGATGATGTCTCTTCTTGTCAAGAGTATAAGATTAAACCTCATACAACAATGCAACCAACTCTATGTAGTATACATGTATTTATTATGTTAATTTGTAAAATAATTTGAGCAGCATGTAGATTTGGTTTTAAAACAAGAGTCCATTGCTAATCTAATTCATTTAATGGCAAGGTGTCAGCATGGAGTTTTGTGCATCTCTGTTCTTGCTTTTGTGTCATATTTACAATCAAGTGGCGAGAAATTTGTTATATCACATCAGATTTTCATGAAACTTTAAACTTCAATGAGAAACAACACCTCAGTGTTGAAGGTTCACATTCAAATTTAGGTCATAACATCTGCAAGTTATTTAACACTGTGGTTAAATTTTGTATTTTCATATTTTGCTGCTTTAATATAAAGGTAATATCATATTGATTTGATTTGATCCCCACTTTTCATATTTTCACTGCCTGAATTCTGAACAAACTTGCCACAAAGCATTCTTGGATAAAGAGAATTCAAGTTCTGTTTAACTCCTCTCACAGTTTTCAAGTAAGATCCTTTTTATTCACAGACAGTTTGTATGGATATTAAAGATGTGTATGTGATGAGGATTTAATTTTCTTTAATTTTGGAGAAAATTACAGGTCGTTGGACTTGGTCAATTTTGAGGAAAATCTTATACTACAAAGTGAGTGCATTGTTTGTCCATTTAACTCCTGTCACACATTTCAAGCTAAGACCTTTGTAAACAACATTTCAAGGATTTTTATTTCCAACAATTTTCTGATTTTCTTTGATGTTTGAAAAAAGAGAGAAGGTTTATGTCAGTTTTGTGGCGTTGGTGGCCTAGTAGTTAGGCTGTTAGACTTTCGACTGAAAGGTTATGGGTTTGAGTCCTGGCTGCGACAGGGCCGATGTTGTATCATTGGGAAAGGCACTTTACACAAATTTCCTCACTCCACCCAAATGTAAAAGGGGTACCTGGCAAAAGACAATGAAAGATATTGTTAGAATGTTAGTAATCTAGCGTCTAAACGGCAGCTTGCACTGAGAAAGCTCTGGAATGTTATAAGGTCTGCTGGGATAATAATGTATTGTGAAGTGCTTTGAGCAGCATATGCTGGAAAAAGTGCTATATAAAAACCAATTATTATTATTATTATTATTATTATTATGATTTTGGAAAAATATATTACACACAGAGCTCATAGTTTATCTACATACCTCCTGTCACAGTTTTTAAAGTTAGAACCTGTTATTCATACATTGCAAAATAAAGTATGTTGCAGCTTGATGATAGCTAATACTACCTACAGTAAAGTTCTACAACTCTTGGCAAAAATAACCCCCCAAAACACCCTACATAAGCAATCCAAGATAATCAAAATCAGATCTTTTCTATTCATTACACTGGAGAAGATCTGATTTTAATTAGATAATGGTAAGCAATCAGATTACGCTGTCAACATATTTTACAAAAATCTCATGTGCTTATGGAAATGGCCAAGGTGTTATAATTGCCTACATAAGCTTGTGACGGGTGTATTATGTGCCATTTCTGGTACTCTTTTTACAATAAATGTTCATTTTTGAGCATACATTGTAACCTGATTTGACTCGTAATGACTGCTAAATGGCAGAGTCAAGATGACTCAGCATAAAATGCTGTAACTTTGGATGAAATTGATGCAAGCTATCAAAACATGATAAAATTCACTGTAAAATTGTTCGCATTTGAGACAAATTAAGGTTAAATTAATGTGATGCAAAAGTTTAACTTCAAATAGCTTTTTTTGAAAGTGTTTTCATTTAAAAGTCCTGCTGACTTCAACATATTGAGATTAAACAGTAGTTGCAACCCATACAAATACAGGAAAACTAAGATGATATAAAACATTATGAATTCTGTTCTGTTTTATATATGCAAGAGAGTTGATGAAAGGATGGAATGAAATCTAATTTGTTTGAAGCATAATGGAATATGTTCTGGAGAGGCATTTTCCTCTGTTCCATGAGGGTTGATGGTTTCACTGTGACACAATGTCTTACAAAAGTTTTCAACAAACATCTTTCACATTCTTCAGAAAGGTTGTTGTTTACATTGTACTAAAGGAAGACACATGTCTAGATTATGAGCATCTGTCCATCTGCTTGCCTGTTTGTCCATCATCACTTTCATTGTGACTTGATATCTTGAAAAATTTTCAACAAAAACTTTCATACTTTATACAAAGGTAGTTCATCATTAAAAATACCTACAGATTCTTTGGTTATGAGGTTAGAGGTCAAGGTTACACCAGATTTCCCCACTTAGTTTACTCTATTTGGGACTAATTCATATTTTATACAATGAACATGGAAATGCATATTTGGAAAATAACAGAATAACTCCTCTCTGTCATTTACAGACATTAATGAATTTTGTGTTATAAGCACTGGTTCACTTACGTTAATTCTGCAGGACCTTCTTGACTTAGTCAGTACTTTTAGTACACCGAAGGAGAGTCATTTGTTCTAGGTGTGTATGACATGTTGACTTAATGTTGCTAAAGGGAATTCCTAATGATGTATTTATTTAGTTGGGCTAATTAATTATTGATCAATTGTCTTGGGATAGTATTACAAGAATTCTTTTTACTTCCTGAATTTGTGGAAAGTAGTTAATGGGTGCATGAATATTTATTGTGTGTATTATGCATTTGATGTGATTTGTTTGGTAGATATTCCATATGGATTATACACTAAAATCATATACATGTATATATAATAGGAATATATTTTTCATATTCATTTCATTTGAATATGAAATGTAATATTTTAGTTGCATGTTGAAGAAAATCAAATGTTAATATACTTATATGTGTGATCTGATGGCTGTATATGTACTATTGTTAGACTTGGTCATATTTGAGGAATTTCTGTCAGTTTGTTTTTGACACAGTTACTAATAGCTGAGTGATACTACACACCTCTTGATCTCCCTGGTGATGTGTGGTTTATAGTTTCTTCTGCCTGTGGCACAGCCCCAGCTGTGTTTGTGTATATACTGAGGCGGTAATTAACTTCACTCTGTACCTTTGTAGTGTCATTTGTAGGAAAGGAATGCAATGACATGCATTTGTTCTATGAACTGTTTTAATTTTTGCAATATATTTGGATTCTTTCAACATAATTTGAAATTTCCTGTACTATTTTGGTATTTAAAGGTTTGTAATTTTTTTTCTCACTTGTCTTAAGGGCTCAAGTGAGCTTTTCTGATGAAATTTGTTTGCTGTTGTTTCACAACTTCTTTCCCAGAACCACAGACCATTTGCAACCAAGCTTGGCATATAGCATTCTTAGGTTAAGGGGATTCAAATCTCTTAAAATGAAGGGCCTTGCTCCTTTTAAAGGAGGAATGCTACATGTATATACACCAGAGAAATTTGATGTGGATAAAAAAAAAATTGGAGGATATGTACAACAATATTTTGAAATTGAAAACTTTCAAATTTACTTAATTTAGTCAGAATATGCAGTTTTAGAAGAAAATAATCAGAAAAAAATTTAAAACCCCTGCTGGACTTGAACCCGCAATCCACAATTCAGCAGTCAATGTGCTGACCAACTGAACTACTCAGCTAGGCATTGAACTTTGAAATAAATAAACAAATATTGGTGATATTTATATTTTAGTGCTTAGAGCATTCGCTTTGTAACCAGGAGGTCGTGAGTTCGAGCCCCGCTCATGCCATGGCCGTGTCAAACCTAAGACAAAAAATAGGTAGTGATTGCTCCTTCGCCAAATGCTTGGCATTTAGAAGTGAGAATCACAAGTCTTTCGGATATGACCTTAAAAACGGAGGTCCCGTGTCACAGTAGGTGTTGGCGCCTTAAAGAACCCTCACTGCTACGGCCCTGAGTGCTAAGCATGGGTCTAAATTGTGGTACTTCACCTACAACTGGTGACGTCTCAATATGAGTGAAAAATTCTCGATGGGACGTAAAACAAACAAACAATAACAATATATTTTCATTCATAGTTTCAGAGGAAATCAGCCATTATGATGATGTAGAGTACCTTCTTAAGGAGAAGTGATTGGGAAAATTGTAAAATGGGGTTGTGTGTTTATGAAATCATCTTCTTAAAAACCATTAAACCATAAAAACCATAATTTACAGGAAAGCATCTTTAGATAATATAGATTCAAGTTTGTTCAAACCATGACACCTTACACCTGGGTGAGGCTGCAAAAGAGGTTTAAATTTTACATGGAAATATATAGGAAAAATATTTAAAAGTTTTCATCTTGTTGACTACATTGGGTCTGATTTATTGACAGACATGCAATGTAGATTCAGGAGTGATCAAATCATAACCTTTCGGACCACAAAATTTATTCAATGTTTTGTGGGGAGAAAAATGTTTAAAAATCTTTATTAAAATCATTTTATTGAGAACCACAAGGGCAGTGTATGTCAAACTGATATGAAAGCATCCTTCTGTAATGTAAATTTTTAATTTTGTTCACATTGTTACCCTGCAAGTAACTTATTTTATTTTTTGTAAATTTTTAGTCCCCTTTTGGCTTTGCGGGAAGGGGACTATTGGTTTAACCTCAGTCTGTCTGTCCATCCATCTGTCAGTCTGTCTGCTTGAGGTTTTTTTTCTTTTCTCAGCATTTGATGAAGATATTCAACTGAAATTTTATACTTGGCTTTGTCTTGGATAGTTTCAGATCAAGTTTGAGTTCTGTTACACTTGACCTACTTTTGACTGAATTATCCTCCTCATGGGAACTTTGTATTGCCTGCAATAGCTCAAAATACTTGTTTACATTGGAATGTTGGAGAAAATCTCACAAGTGCAACAAAGGTTCATCTTGTCAAATCAATATGAAAACATTCTTTTGCAGTATAGATTCAAGTAAATTCACACCAAAAACATTGGGGCTTGGGTGAGGCCACACTAGGAGTTTATAGGTTTATTCTGGAATATGTATGGAAGCTTTCTTTTCAATTCTCCAAAAGGCAACAAGGGTACTGTATATCAAATAAACATGCAAGCATTTTTGTGATGTAGATTCAAGTTACTAGCATAATGAACACATGGATCACAATAAGGTTTAAACTTTACATAGAAATATAGGAAACATTTTGAATTCTTCTTAATTCAATATGTGCAAACATCTTCATGAAGTGTGGATTCAAGATCCAACCACTTCCTCTGGGTCCAGAACAAGGGCACATAGGGTTTTAAATTTTTTTCATTGGTACATCTAAGAATTTAACAAAATATTTTTCCTTTCAAGAACCATAAGGATACAGTTGGACTAACTGATAAAGAAGTTAGATTCAGTTTTCTTCTTACTATGAAGTCCGAGGTGTAGCAGTATACTGACATATCAATGTATGCTGGTATTATATCCGATACAACGAGCACTAGATACAGAGTAAGGTTTGACAGTGTGCAATTAGTTGGGATCAGCATATGTTGAGATTTACGTCTGTTAGGAAAAACAAAGTGTTCAGATAGTTTTTAATTGGTGAATGTATAATAGTAAAAATGTTACATGTAAGCTGTATTCAGCAGCCATTGCAACTTCCAGTAGAGCAAAGAAATTATTTCTTCATTTTAAACCTTTGCCGAAAACTACTCCTAGCAAATTAAAATGAATGACCATGATGTTTTTTATTGTCCTAATGCTGCAAAATTGACAGCAAATTTAGATACATTTTTTAATACTGGTAAGTTTAAATTGATGTAAAAAAAATCTGAAAAGAAGAACTTTTTGTCTAACTGGCTACTTTCATTTAGCATACTATAATTAATACTCTTATTGACTGAAAAGCTGTCAGCTGCTAATGAAATGGGTCCATGAAATACTGTTATGCTGAAGAAAAAAGGTCCTATATTTTTGTTTGATTTTTTCACTGGAAAATTAAAATCTAATTTTTTGCATACTGCCAGTATAAATAAAGTGATGTACATATCATAAAATTAGGCCAAATATAACCCTGTCAGTGTTTAAAACTTATGAGTATCTATCCTCATATAAAAACAAGGCAGCTCAGGTGAGCAATGTGGCCCATGGGGCTTTTCTTTTTCTTTTGATCTGTTTATTGATCAAGTTGTAGTGTTCAGATTGCATTGTACAAATACTGTAAATCACATGTTTTGTGAGACTTTATTTTCATTATTATTTCATCATATTTGTAAGTGAGACCAATTTTTGGAGCAGTCAGTCTTCATCGTTTTGTATATATACAAAATTATTCACAAGGACTTCAATGTGTTGCCAATGCAACCTCGCAAATTTACACTAATATGGAGTATTTATGAATAAAAAATGTACAGTACTGTATTTGTAATAGCTTTGTGCTAACAGAGGTACAGTATTATACAAGCACGTGCATATCACTCTTTCTATATAAATTATGATATGCCCTTGTCAGAATGTAGTATTACTACGAATTGGTTGAAGAAATGTTATGTAATTCCATATGACAGACAGAGGAAGAAGTAAGAATTATCTATTATACAGCAAACTAATGAATTCAATTCACAGTTTTATGTGTATTTTCAGATTTATAGAAGAATATTTTGTGTAGACATACTTTGGGATAATGTCATAGAATAGAAACAGAACCATCTCAACTTCTGCTACATTCCAGTTGAAACAGACCTTTGTAAAGGTATGTGCAAGAGAGAGAGAGAGAGAGAGATACTTTGGGATAATGTCATAGAATAGAAACAGAACCATCTCAACTTCTGCTACATTCCAGTTGAAACAGACCTTTGTAAAGGTATGTAAGAGAGAGAGAGAGAGAGAGAGAGAGAGAGAGAGAGAGAGAGAGAGAGAGAGAGAGAGAGAGAGAGAGAGAGAGAGAGAGAGAGAGAGAATGACTCAGTGCATGTGTACCTGTGCATGAAATGTAGAAATTTGTAAATATTTCTGCACAATATCCATTTCATGTTCAGACTAAAGAAAACCCTGATGCATCTTTGTTCATCAAGTGTCAGTCATGCTGAACTGTCTTTATTAATCCACATCAAATTCTCTCAAGCTTAATTGTTTACTCTGTAATAAAATTTACTGCCAAGGAGGTGAAGTGAACTTTGGAACTCATCAAATGTAATCAAATATCTTAGGAGGTAATCATTACATTTTTAAAAAGCAAGTTCCTTTGATGTCCATGAAAATGAAATTTTATAGTGCTGGAGCATGCCAGGCACAAATGGTAATTACAAATTTTGGCCAAAGATTAGTTTCTTATCTTGTGATCTTTTTTCATATCCAGTGTAGCCTTCAGACAGGGTAGACTGGGGACTTTAATAATTAAGGTTAGGGGATGGCATAATTATGTACTTTTATTTATGTCTTTTCTGGAAATTATGGTAGGGGTTTGCATCTTATCTTTATATTAAATTATTCTATGTAATATATCACAGACTGATGTATTAGATTATTCTGCTGTATCTTAATGAGCAAGAACTCACCTTGTATCTAACTAGTGTAGCACAGTGAAGTGGAAAGTATATTACACCTCACTTAGATAGGTATTGATATCATTTTACTGGAAGAGCTTAAAAGTGCTCATGGAATTCCATTCATTTTTCCATTGTATGAATTTTTTATGACACATTTCAAGCCAACTGAGAGTCTGTTAACATACTTGACTTTGACAACATTGTAATACAATATATGTTCACTGTTTCCACTCAGTGTTAGAAACAGAACACTTATTTTAAATTTATAAAGGTAAGAATTTCTAAAGGCATTTGATATCATAAAATATGTGTACAGAAATTTCACTGATTCATCGCTATATGCAGTTGTTTGTGGACAGATATTGCTACACTGATGAAAACTTTATATTGATAAAAGATATTGGCATTTTACACAGGTTAACTGTATAATAAGGTTAGTAAAAGTTATTCATTTGTGAGTCAAATGTTATGCAAACATGTTGCTCAGTGGTAGTATTTCAAAATCTGAGTCATATAAATAAATATTTGTTGGCCAAAACTTTGGACCAACAATTTCTAAATATTCTGAAATGTAGCAAAACTGGCAGCCTTAATTGGGTCAATTGTGTGTTAACTTCAACCTATCACACTGTTGACTTCCTTCCAAGAAGTAGCGGGCTCTTTGCACCAACAACTTGGCTCAAAGTGTTCTTTGGTAAAAGGAAAATAAGTTTGTTCAAATGAAGGGTCCATGTTCTTTCCAAGGGGAGATAATTAGGAAATAGAATTTAGATTTCACAGAGCTTTGCAATGTTTCAGAGGAAGCAAATTAAAATTTGATTAATATTGCATTACCACTACTGATATATACTGTAAGAGGAGTGGTAAAAAATCATTCATTAGAATACACACATCTTATTCATTCACAGAATCAGAATGTGTAGTTTGATTTAAAAGGTAACATTAGTCACTCAAATAATCTATTGCTATCTGATTTTGTCCATCTTGATGTGTCCATTATGCAATAGCATTTGAATATTTTCAACTTCTCTGTTTCTATTTATTCCAAATTTGGTATCCAGCATCTGTTAAGTAAAGTTATTAAGAAAAGTAGTGAAGTAGTGAATTCTGTGGTCTGTGTGACTTGGATAGGGGGGGGGGGGTGGCAAAGGCCCCTCCCCTACTCCTCAACTATCCAAACATTAAAAATCTCTTCTTTTTAGTCCTCTACCAGCTTTGTTACTTTACCCTTGATCTGTCTGTCATGCTGTCCATCTATCTGTCTGTCAGTCATTCCACTTGAAGTTTTCTAGACTTTTCTCTGTATTGGATGAAGATATTCAATTGAGATTTGATATGTGGTTTTGTGTTGGATAGTTACAGATCAAGTTTGAGTTTTGTTATGCTTGACCTACTTTTGACTGAATTACTTACTGGTAAGGGACTTTATATTCCCTGCAATACACTCAGAATGCTTGTTGTCTTTAAACACAGCAGATAAAATATGTGCCTAGTCATCATGAGGTCTCTACCAAAAGTGTACTTCCTGATTATCACATATTCATCATCTAGTTTGTTGGATATGGCAGGGGATTCACTACAGTGGAAAATGTGTTAATTTTCATAATGGCAAATTATGATTAACTACAATGGAAAATGTGATAATTTGCATAAATTATGTTTTTCATTGTAGTTAATCACCTCACATACCCAACAAACTTAAGACTGTTATTCCTTATATTTATATTTGAAATAGAAATGAAAATAGTTATCAACATGAAATATACTGCCCAATAGAAATTGAAATCATATGGCATTCTGTGTTAATTTCCACAGTTACCGGCCCACTGACATCATGACAAGTTGGTAATTTGCATACAAATGAGACATGGGGATGTAGTATGTGTGGGAAATTAAAACATTGGTGCTTCAAAGGGTTATCATCAAAAAATAAAAAAAAGTTTAAAATATAAATGTTATCAGATATTTATAGATCGAGGTATTTAGCTTTTGAAAAAGGAAAAAGAAAATATGCCTGACACATATAGTTTTTGGTGTTTAATTGAAAGGTTATTTCAACACTGTTTATCACACTTGTAGTTTAATTAACTCGTGTGTAGTGTGATACTTTGATGACAGTAAAGGCTCTCAGGTCTCTTTTCTTAGAAAGTGTGCAAAAATTGTAATGAATTAAAAGAAGACAAATGATGCCAGAATGTGTAACAAATACCCTTGCACTGTATGAAAAGAAGCAACATGTGATATTGTTTTGTAGTCAGATGTCTGATGTCATCATAGAAAACATCCCTGTGTAAACACTGCAGATATCTTTCTCTGTCGATACCTTGAGGTATGAATATTTTGACTTCAGACAGAGATCATGGAAGATAGTGATCTTACACTCATTTCTTCATTGCAGCCGCCATCCTTTCATCATGATGAATGGTCAAGCCAGAAACCGGAGAAAAAATCAAGAATTGTGTGGGAAAAATTTCCTCAAATTTGTGATCTATGTCTTTACTTTTATCTTTTGGGTAAGTTGATTGTTTAGCTTTAATGTTAAAAAATAAGCCTTTTATTGTATGTAGGTTTGATTTTATAGCTATAGATGTATTTGATTGGGGGCATCTACATTCTAAAAAGAACTGCCATTTAGTCATTAAATTTAGTATTAGAGGAATTTAAGGTTTTAGAATTACATTCAAATATAATTTTTACTAAGTAGAGAAAATTTAATGTGTGTCCTGTGAGTATTCAGTTTCTATCATTTTCACTAAGAAAGAATTTTGTGTGAAAACACAATCAGGTAAAACTCTTTTGATTTGAAGAAAAGTTTTGATGTTAGAATTAGATTTTAAAAAAACTATCCTGGTGGGGAAAAGTCCTATTATCCATGTTTTGTGCTCAGGTCAAAACTATCCAGTCAATATGACACATTTCATTACACTCCTGATCCAAAGGAACAGGGTTTACAATATGTTGACCTTTGATAACATTTCTCGCGGAGTTTCAATCACTGCTTTTTCGTATAATGCACCAAGCTTTAATCAGATTTAGCCCTACTGTGCAACACATTTTCAAATCTCTTCTGTTTGCTCCATTTTGAGGTACATGTATGTCCTATACTTGTAAGGCACATATTTAAGAAATAAATTTCAATTTTGAAAATACTTAAGGATATGAACAGCAACATTTCACGCTGGTATATTTCATGAAACATGCTAGTAGTTCATGCTCTCATGTATTTTCAAAATTGAAGTTTATTTCTTATATTTACATTCTACTTTCATTTCTGTCAAATTCCCAGCCATTAAAATAGACATAGTATATTTATCTGTATTCATAACTGCATTGTTCACAGCTGCAACACATGAGGAAATAGCTATCATTTCAATTTGTAGAGATATCAAAAGCAAAAACATTGGAAATGTAAATATTAGAAAGTGAAAGTGAAAGCATAATTTGATATTAGTTTTCACTTTTCATCTTGTTCATCATAAGAATTCAGTGTATTGTAAATGTCAAGAGTACATTTAAACTTAATTCTCAAATTATCACCATTAGATTCATCACCATTTTCGCTATACCACCATGTCATTTTTTTCTACTGTAATTCTCCCATTATAGCACTATCCACCAAACATCCATATCAGGGTGTTAAATGTCTGAATATATCGCTAAAGGTGTGTGATCATGTCATGAAACTGTTAATTAATAATTAATGAACAGTTTCACTGCATGATCAATTCATTGGTGATCTCAAATGACTAAGGCAAAATATGTAGGTAATTTTAAAGACTTAAATAAATGAGATAATTTTTTTGTTATTCTAAAATCCAGCTATGCATTGTCACAGAAGTGGATGCTTTGAATATCACACGAAACATTTGAATGTGTACATACATGTATCCTTTTGGTCATTCAAAGGATGATTCGAAACTGTTTTGACTTCTGTGAAAGTTGGGGTGAAGTAACTATAATCTCATTCGCGGAACTGTTTTTGTTTTTATACCCATTATGATAGAAAACTGGTGACTTTTTTTTAATATTTAGCTGATGTGTTTTTGTGTAGAACAAATGTTTTACCTATGAAAAATTTGGATATCGTAAATGTATTTTAAGGTCGTCAATAAATGAACGACAATTGAATATTTTTATTTTCATTAAAATGTGTATGGTCAAACTATCCATTGATATGCTCTACATTCATTGCCAGATTCATTATACTGCCACATTTTCCAAATCATAGAAGGCAGTGAAGAAGAATTAACTTTATATATTCCCATCTTTGTCATTTAGAAATATGCATTGTATCTGCATAGTTGACGTGTTTAAAATTAACCTTGATCATGCCCCCTACACATGGGTCGGAGGACTCATCATCATTCTAGGTCTTCTGGTCTCTTCTTAGTCTTCTGGAACCCTTGGTGAAAACTTCTTAGAAAACCAATGGTTTCTATCCTCTTTCATTTTATTTTCATGGTAAATGGTACCTACCAAAGAAAGGCAATTTTTGATAAACAAAAGAAAAAAAATCTACTTTATAACTGAAAACGTTTTTTAGTATGAATTTAACTTACCTGGCCTGCAGTGCTCTTTGGAGGACTCCTGCAGATCTGATTTTTGGCTTACATGAAAAAATTGAAAGTTTTAGAACATTGCAAATTGACAGTAAGATGAAAAAATGACAAAGTTGGGGGTTACAAAACAAAAAAATTTGTTGGACCACTGTGATGTGGGCCATTCTTGATTATCATGTTTCAAGAAAGTCTAGTGTTAGATATCTGATACGTGAACTGTTTGGTTTTGTAGTTGACTGGCTGTGCCTTTCTTGCCATTGGTCTGTGGATACTCCTTGCAAAACATTCCTATGCTAGCCTTCTAGGAAGTTCTACCTACCCTATAGCCACCTTTCTAATGATTGGTATCGGAGGCTTCATCATTGTGTCTGGAATTATGGGATGTGGTGGAGCACGTTCAGAGAACAGATGTCTTCTGGTCTTGGTAAAGTCCTACTAATTTTTATATCATAATACATGTATCAAAGTCTGCATTGCTACCTGTTATTGTGTAGTTTGAATTGTTGTCAAGAGAGTCAACACAAACTTTATTACAGTATGCTGTGTTTCTGCTGCTGATTTTCTTGGTAGAAGCTATAAGTGGAGTTCTTGCCTACATGTATGAAGGAATTGTAAGTTACAAGTACATCTCTGTAATGATTGTAATTTAGAAGTTTCCTGTTGTTCAAAACTCAAGTACCATGGAACTGAAATGAAAGTTTGTGCCAGTCATAACACTGGAATCAGAATGAAGTTGATTTTTTTCTTAAATCCATCTAGGAATTTGTGAAATAACTGTTTTGCATTTACAATTAAATACTTGTAAAACTTTTTCAAATTTTAGATTATGACTGCACTTGAGATACATTATTTATATTTGCATACATAAAAGGTAGATTTATTCAAATATTTATTGAATATTTGATGAAATAGCAAATGAGAAAAATATAAGTGCTCTTTTGTACCACTAAAGAATCTTGTACAGCTATTTGATAATTGAAAATTCAGAAAGATTTTAGCTTTTTCTTTGAAAAATTTACCAATAACACAAAATATAGCTTATAAAAAATTTTACCTGAATGAAAATCATATCAGACATTTATTTTTTCCAGATCAGGGAAGAACTGTCAAGAAGTCTCAATGACACCATGATGAAGAATTATAAATATGATGTTCATCTAACACAAGCAGTGGATGATATGCAGCAAAATGTATGTCAATATTTATAGCCCCTCCCCATATTTTATTTTGCCCATATCTAGGAAATTTTTTTGCTGTAATAAATTATTATCACACACGAATTTACAAATTATATGAAAAAAACCCTTGAAACTCCTCAGCCCAGTTGATTCCTGGTTAAATGACAAGTCGCTGAAATGCAAGTCCCTTAATCAGAGATCCTTAATTTGCAGCACTTTTGTAATGTCTGTAGTACAGTGATATAAACTAATCATCAAAGTATTTAGATAAATTTTTTTTTGTACCTGCATGATGCAGTACATATGTAATCTTTATAACATTGTATTAAAACTGTACCCAATCAAGGTGACCTTGAGTGATCTGTTTGATATGGTATAACCTTTCCTTGAATTTTTAGAATAATTCTTACACATTAAATGATATCAGTACATTTAACTGTATTGCCTGGTTTACAGTTTGGACAAGGAACAGAAAGCTTTTTCATTTATATTTTGTATGAGGGTTGTTCGATATATAATGTGTATTGTATGATATCTCAAAAGCATTCGACTCAAATAGTGAAATGAACATTACATCCTTTCAAAGTATTCTCTGCAGTTTTAAATACATAATTTCAATCTCTGAATCCATTTCTGAAATGCTTCATGGTATGCTGATTTAGGTAGACCTCTGAAGCACTGACTGATGAGTGAGCCAAGGGCTTGTCGGGACTTGTAATGATGATCAGATAAAAACTTTTAAGTTTTGGAAAAAGGAAAAAGTCACATGGGGCTAGATCTGGAAAGTATGGTGGGTGTGGCAAGATGGTAACCTTCTCCAACTTCAAAAATTGCTTCACAAGCTCAGATGTATGTGATGGATCATTATCATAAATTAGACGAACATGCGTAAGTCCTGACACAGGACATCGTTTATGATAGTATTTCTTGAGCTTTTTTAGTATAACATCTCGGTAATACCGACCTGTAACACTTGCCCTTCGGCACCAAAATTTGTACAGCTATACCATCACATGAGAAGAATATGCCATAAAGAACCTTTTCATTGGATAGGGTTCTTTTCACAACTACAGGCCTTCTACCATGTTTATTTAGCCATATTTTGTTTCTAATTTTTCTTACTGGTTTGAAATAGTGAACCCATGTTTTTTCAGCTGTAACAATATTTGCAAATTGTCTTTCATTGAATTTGGGAAACATTTTGAGCAATTACTTAGCGGTTTGTACTTGTACATGTTTTTGGTCATCTGTCAATATATGTGGTATCTCTCTGGCAGAAATATTCTTACTTTCAAAATACGCTTAAAAATGAAATGCACCCACGATGGCCATATGCCAACAGCTTTTGGCAATATCATGTATCGTGTACCTGCCATCACTTTCAATTATTTCCCTGACTTTTGCCTTGCTTGTTACAGTCACAGTTTGGCCAGATTATGCTGCATCTTTTACAGACTCTGTGCCAGTCAAAAATTTCTTTCTTCACTTATGAACTGTCTCATAAGATACCTTATCAGACCTATAAACTTCCCCAATTCAGTAAAAATCTGCATTACTGAATAACCAAGTTTTGTGCAAACTTTTATATAAGCTCTAATTTCTTCAATATTCTCAACCTGTTTTCCAACAGTAGTCAACGACTGGCTCTATTGAAATGACAATAATTATAAAACTATGTGGAGCTGAATACTCATGTTTATACCATTGGAAAGGTATTGAATAGAGCTATTCAAGAGTATCACCATCCACAAAATCGTGCAAAGTGGTATCGTGCTGTGGTACAATACACTTTACATATCGAACAGCCCTCATATGTTTATATAAGAAGGTTGTTTGAAAAGTTAGTGGAAATGTTCCATTTAAATTGCGTTATACACCTGAAACCAATGAAATTTTGTACACTTGACCTTTGGGTAGATTAATAATATGCAATATTTGATGTTTTTTAACAATTTTATAAATTATACTTTTGATTAAATATTTAAATATAAGCTTCATTTTCATAAAAGAGGGCATTTTATGTTTTGATTCATAGCAGTTTTTTCAGGATGTAAAAAATCATGATACTTGATTTGATGTCATGATAGTTATTAAACGTGATTTTGTGAAAGTTTGAGTTATATCAGGAATGTTACCACTTTATAATTGTTCATTATAAACACTATAAAGAAAAGTTAAAAACGGCAACATCACACAATGTCTTGGAGAACCTGACTGTTATAAATTTTGTGTATGGGCAGAGAAGTCAGAGAGTGAGACAAAACTGTTTTGGGGTGCTGCTGCAGATGGATCACATGCCTCTAAAATCATGGTGTATAGATGGATCACATGCTGTTAAAATCATGGTGTATAGATGGACCATGTGCCTCTAAAATCATGGTGTATGGATGGACTGCATGCCTCTAAAATCATGGTGTATGGATGGACCATGTGCTTCTAAAATCAAGGTGTATAGATGGACCATGTGCTTCTAAAATCAAGGTGTATAGATGGACCATGTGCCTCTAAAATCATGGTGTATGGATGGACCATGTGCCTCTAAAATCATGGTGTATGGATGGACCATGTGCCTCTAAAATCATGGTGTATGGATGGACCATGTGCCTCTAAAATCATGGTGTATAGATGGACCATGTGCCTCTAAAATCATGGTGTATGGATGGACCATGTGCTTCTAAAATCAAGGTGTATAGATGGACCATATGCCTCTAAAATCATGGTGTATAGATGGACCATGTGCCTCTAAAATCATGGTGTATGGATGGACCATGTGCCTCTAAAATCATGGTGTATGGATGGACCATGTGCCTCTAAAATCATGGTGTATAGATGGACCATGTGCCTCTAAACTCATAGTGTATGGATGGACTACATGCCATTAAAATCATGGTGTATGGATGGACCATATGCCTCTAAAATCATGGTGTATGGATGGACCATGTGCCTCTAAAATCAAGGTGTATAGATGGACCATGTTCCTCTAAAATCGTGGTGTATGGATGGACCATATGCCTCTAAAATCATGGTGTATGGATGGTGTTAATGACTATTATTTTTACTCTGGTTTTTGAAGTCTTGCAAGACAAAAACCTTGCTATACTAAAAATAGAACATTTATAAACCTAGACAATAAATGAATCTATTTTTTGTAGGATGGGATTGATAAATTTTTCAATATAGTAAGGCATCTGTTTTAAGGAATAGGCAGTATTTATTTTGTAAGCATTTAATAACAGAATTATAACCTTTTACTTAAAAAGTGTTTGGTTATGATTATAATAAATAATTGTAGGATTTTGATATTGCTGCCATGCTTTTAAGCTCAACTGAATTGAAGGCTCAAGTCAGCTTTTCAGATCAAAACTTTCTGTTGTCTGTCATCGGTGTTGTTGTCGGCATTGGTGTAAACTTTTCACATTTTCATCTTCTTCTCTAGAACCACTGGGCCAATTTCAATCAAACTTGGCATAAAGCATCCTTGGGTGAAGGGGATTCAAATTTGTTCAAATGAAGAGCAACACCCTTCTCCAAGGGGAGATGACAGTAAAATAGTGAACAAACACTGACAATTTTAACCCTAACCCTAACCTTATATTCCCTTGTCACACATCTATGGAACTTTTAACTTTGACCACTCTTTATATGCCTGTATTTAGATGGGATTTATAATATGGTAATATACAGATGACTTTATGTCTACCCATTTGGGGATATTTGCAGTTTAATGTTTCCTGAAAGGGTATATGGTTTATTTGCCTAAATTCTCCTAGTTTTCAAGTTAGGACCTTATTATTTAACAATGTTTGTATTGGTTTTGAAGATGTGCATATGGTAAGGATTTTGAATTGATGAGAAAATTACAGATTATTGGACTTAGTCAGTTTTGAGGAGTGTATGTCACAGCTTGATGGCTAATACCACCTCGACTTCTATCAACTCATGGCATTTTTGCCATGTTTGCAAATTAAAGTCATAGAAAACAAAACAGAAGTCTGTGATGGGCATATTATGTTCTGTTTCCAGTATTTTCTTGGTTTTTTTTCTATCAATAGTAGGATGGACTTTTAAATCAAAATTAAACTAAATGGAAGCAAATGTTTATGGTTCTGTTAATTAGAGAATGAATTCGTTTTGTTGTTTATTACTTTCTGAGCTGTAAGTTTGTTGTTTATTACTTCTTGAGCTGTAAGTTTGTTGTTTATTACTTCTTGAGCTGTAAATTTGTTGTTTATTACTTCTTGAGCTGAAAGTTTGTTGTTTGTTACTTCCTGAGCTGTAAGTTTGTTGTTTATTACTTCTTGAGCTGTAAGTTTGTTGTTTATTACTTCTTGAGCTGAAAGTTTGTTGTTTGTTACTTCCTGAGCTGTAAGTTTGTTGTTTATTACTTCCTGAGCTGTAAGTTTTTTGTTTATTACTTCCTGAGCTGTAAGTTTTTTGTTTATTACTTCCTGAGCTGTAAGTTTTTTGTTTATTACTTCCTGAGCTGTAAGCTTCTGTTTATTTATTACTTCCTGAGCTGTTAAGTTTCTGTTTGTTTTTGCTGTAGTTCCTCTGTTGTGGAGCAGTTTCATTTAAGGACTGGCAGAAATCAAAATGGCTGCAAGAGGACAAAAACACAACAAACAAAGCACCAGACACCTGCTGTATTTCGTACTCTCTGGGATGCGCAGAGAGTGATCACCCATCAAACATATACTACAAGGTACTGTCAACTGATTTTATTGTGAATTAATTAGCCTTTGGTCCAGGCAGACTACTAAATTATATCATAACTACATCCATGGATAAACATACGTGACTGTGTCAAGTTAATCTGGAGAATATCAGATTCTCAATAATGAGCACTGAGTAATTTTTTTGGCTATGACATCAAGATAGATGCTGGGTAGTTAAAAATTACTACTTCTTACTTGAAATATAGCTTTGTCTTAATAATTAGATATCAATATACCCAGTCCATATTTTTAAGAAATGAAACCTCAAAACACAACTGTATATTGCATGAAATAGAAATTTTATTTGCAGAATTTTCCTAAATATCTACTGGTTTGTCACTTTATCTAAATTGTTGAGTATTATCATTGCAGCTGTAAGTAATTTGATTTGCTGATGCAACACATTATGACAGTACTATGACATTATTTACAGGGCTGCAGCCCAAAGCTTGCCAAGTACACCAAGGAATCTTTAATGATTATTGGGGGCATCGGACTAGGGCTATGTTGTGTACAGGTCTGTAATTCATTGTCTGTAATATTATTAAGATTCAAAATTGCAGGGTTAAAAGTAACACTTTAAAGGATCCATAGGACAAGTGAAATATCTGAGGATAAAGTAGGGTACGGAAATAAATAAACAGGCCTTAGTGATGGAGCCACGACGTCTAAAAACAGTGATATCTTTAAACATTTTGTTTACTCCTAAACATCTAGCAGATAAACTAGATATCAAATCATAATGAGCATGGATGTATCTACCCAATTTATGAAAGTCATGGCCCTTGAGTCAATGACAAGATTGTGTAGATGATGTACTGACAATGCATTAAAACCTTTTAACCTCTTTTTCTTTACCCCGGTACATCTAACAGACAAACTGAATGAATAGCTATAATGAGCATAGTGATCTCTACCAAAATTATGAAATTCAGTGGTTCAGGCCTCAGGTCAAGACTAATTAATATATGCCTTATTTTCTGAGGATGTGATCAATGTAAAAATGTACCTCAGTTAGGTTCAGGCCCTAGCATTGGACTACCTGGATTTTAAACTGAAAATGCAATAATCTGTAGAAGAAGAATATCTAACATATATTACATGTAACTTTGATATATAATGTAAGTAACATGGAAACCTATACCAGAATGGTAAAATTTAAGAATCATGAGTCTCTGAAATTTATCTCCCACAAAGCAGAAAACTGCCTGGATAATTATGCAATTTTCAACAAAAATTTTACAATTGATGAACCGAGTCTGTAATTGAAGGTGGGGCTGGATGAATTGTGTATTAAAATTGCATCATACCTTACCATCTAACACACAGACTGAATATATGGTTATAAATATAATGTAGCATCCAGGCCCTCTTTCAGAATTATGAAAATTCTTGACTTGAGGTTAAGGGTTCAGGCCCCAGGGTGGGGCATATTAATTTCTTGTTATTTGGGTATGTGTCTCTGTGATACATAGGTGACTGTCAAAGCCCATGGACCTCTTGTTATACTCACTCACAGTGTTTCATTATAGTGGATACTAGCTGCAGAACCGAGCAGCATTATAGTTTTATATTTTAGTCTTTGACCATATTGTCAAAGAATAAAATACAAAACCATAAAGATACAGTTCTGCAGCTAAGTGGATACAGGGTTATTTTCACCCTATGGTTTTTTTTCCTGTTTTGTTTGTGGGTTTTTTTGGTTTTTTTTTTGCATTTTGGGTTTTTTTTGGTTTGGTTTCTTGTTTTTGTTTTGTTGTCATTGTTTTTTTTTTGGGGGGGGGGGGGGAGTTGTGCCCTTCTACGCATGTTATGTTTAAAGAGAGGTAAGATTCACCCAGTCTTCAATTCATCCACTGACAATGAGGTGAGAAAAGGAGCAAAAATACAAAGATGGTGAAACTTTCCTTGTGTACATTATCAGTATTAAATTTGATGACAATACTTTTCACAATTAAAGCATTTGATTAAATGAGGTATGCACAGCAATACAGGGATATTGACAAATATATACAGTCTACTTTTTTACTGCTTTCAGATATTTGGAGTTATATTCTCATGCTGTCTAGTCAGGAAAATTAAGGACAAGGTTTATAAGTACTGATAAGAAAGCATATTGGCAAATCACCAAGGGCTAGTACTGATTGAATGACATTGGCTGTGACAGTACCAAAATGGCTAGCCATGTCTACTTGCAATATTCATGATTTATGTTCATTCCATGTCAGCCAAGCAGTTCTTAGTGGTGCTCTTTTCTTCTTCCTATGAATGTGTGTCATATGGCAATGTGTCTCTGAAAATTTTGTATGTAATACATTTTTACAATATTCATTGGATAGATTTTGAGATTTAATACAGGTAAGATGAATTTATATATAAAACCTATAACTTTATGCAGATGTGTAATTGTATTGGGTAGACTTTTTATCTGTATTAGTTTCTGTGATAGAAAAAGCATGTAGATTTAGTAACAACAACATAAGGGCAGGGGCGAATTTGGCCCCCTAGAATGACTTTTTCTGATTTTTAAGCATAGTTTTTTTTCATTTTGAGAAGTGTATGCAATCTTCTCTGTTATTATTAGAAGAAAAATGATAGTCATAAAAGATAGCTCCATAAATGTTTTTGACCTTTCCAGGAATTTCAAAATTTGCTGCAAAGGTGCACAATTTTATACCATTTCCATCCCACAAATACAGAGTAACTTTGTTAAAAGATTCATGTTGTTATTATGTATCTTTCAAGGATTTGTCAATGAGAGAAATAGTCATCATCTTCGCTAGTTGTTTTTTTTTTTTTAAATGAAAAATAAGCACTCAAAATGACATTTTTTATCATAAAAAAGCTGACAAATAATAAAATGCATCATTTCTGATGCCAAATTACAAGAAAAAGTGCAAAGTCAAATTTGGAAATTATACATTTGAAATTATTTAGGCTTTACCTGAATTTTCACATTTTTGATATGCTAAATTAAGGCCTTACATCATGCAGTATGGGTTTTTGCTTTTCTTTGCATTTTTTGTTTTTGTTTTTTTTTGTTTTTTTGTTGTTGTTTTTTTTCGGTAGAGAAACTGATACAAAATATTTGTAAATATGTTAATACATGTTCTGATATCTATTCTTTTTATATATGTGGAAATGTCTCATATTTTTTTTAACTTTCACATTCAAGTTTTGATAGATTTTGATAGATTTACATCAGGGTATTTTTTTCATGATACTTTTGATTGATTTTTAGATCATCATAACCCCTGCTCTCTACACATCCCTTATTCTTGGTTTGTTTTTCAGTCTCAACAGAGTAATCACTCACAACTTCTCAGATTTGCCTGTAAAGAAATTTAGATTTTATTTAAAAGTTGAAACACATGATATATGCAAGTTATTTTATTTAGCTTCATGCATTAGATTTCTTTAACATATTTTGATGTTTACCACTGTGGCTCTGTAAATTGCCTGTATTTTCAAATTTGAAAGTTTTCAAGGTTTTTATTGGAGTAAACACAATTTTCAAACTTGTGTTAAATGTAAAAATAGGTTCCACAACACTTACAACTCAGTATCTTGTCATACATTTTTTTTTTGAATTGAAATATAAAATGTGTTTGTGAAATACCATGCCTCCCAGGAGTGGCCACATTCATTTGTTTCAAATTTTACCTAGATCTTGATCAATGTCTTGGACCCTTTTGGCCACATAGTTTTGACCTTGCTCAGTATTATGTTTCCATCTTTTATTATAGATTCAAAGTTTTTTGGAAAGGTTGAAGTTGCAGAGAGACAAAGAGACAGTCAAAATGCAAAATAGCCCCCAAATCTTGGTGGGCATAAAAGTATGAGAAAGACATATTTAAAAAAATTACTAAACCCCCACCACCACCACCGCCAATATTTGATAAAGGAGGCATAAAACATTATGAGACTTGGCATGTGTCTTTCTTGAATTTAAAAGTACTGTAGATACATGTTCCATATGTTCAAGAAACCTCATAATTAGCCATATTTGTGGAACTTGTAACTCCCATTACATTCTGTAGAGTGTTCAAATTTCAATGAGAAAATTGGTGTGGATTCAAAGAACACTTAAGAAATAAATTTCATGTTTGAAAATACATAAAGGTATGAGCTGTGATGCTACATGTCAGAATATTTCCTGAAGTATGTTAGCACTTCATGAAAAGTATGCTGGCATGAAGTGTTGCTGTTCATACCATCATGTATTTTCAAAAATTTTAGCGTATTTCTTATATTTACATTGTACTTTCATTTCTGTCAGGATTTCCTGTAGTTAACCCTTTGGCAGCAGGATAAAAATCTTTCACTGATTGCATGAAGGGGCCTTTGAATCCCAGCATTAAAAATTGCTCTAGTTTTCACCCAAGAATATATTTATGGACTAATTTTATTTTTGGTATGTTAAACCTGAAATGTAACTGACTATTTAGGAAAATTTGATTATTGTTATACAAATATAATCTTGTAAAATATCAGTTTGATATTTTGTTAAAATTTTCAAATATTAAATTTCTTACTTTATTCATAGATGAAATGTGATTTAGCAAATTTCATTTTTTATGAATAATTTTCAATTGTCACCATTGAATTTTTTTCTATTCATCCAATCCACATTCAGTGATTCAGAAATATGAGATACTATATAAAACAATATATAACAACAATTTTTTTTTTTCATTGCCTTTATTTGCTAACACTATGTGTTGCAGGGTTTTTTTTATGCCCTAGTCATGTCTTAATCCAGAAAAGGGGTTTGTGTTATATCAAAATAATTGTATCATTGCAAACCAAGAAATCAGTATTACTTATATATGTAAACTTTTATGATCAAACTTTGTCAGTTGTATGTCTGTATCTCTATAACTTTTCATCATTTCAACTTCTTCAAAACTATGGGGTTTATCTTCAGATCTACAGGACAAAAAGAATCCTTGGATTCTTTAAAAATAGGTCAGACTAAAAGTTGTTGTCTATATAGACAAGTGTAGTAAGGATTCAAGTGTATTCAGATCATATCAGTAATCGTTCATGATAATTAAAACCAGAATAGGAAATCAGAGAGAAATCTGTGTTTTAAGAACAAGAGGGCAACAAAGTGGCAAAGTTAAGTTAATGATGAAACCATGATCTTAACATCATGGCTGTGGTCAGCAACAGATGACTTATTGATCATCTTTTTAAACAGTCTTCTGGGAACAGTTGAACTACAATGTTGTGTGTGTGTGTGTGTGTATACATATGAACAGATGTTTATTCAGATGATGATATAGAATCATGATGTGAGCATTGTGGCATATGGCCACTTGTTCCCTGTGTTCAATGCCATGTTCACTGGGACATTATATCTAAAACTTTCAGTTATTGTTTACAAAATGCAGCGATGCAGTTTAGACATATCATAATTCACATGTATGACTTTGTTTGTGCAAGATCAGGGCAATTTTTTTTTATAATTTTTTTTTTGTTTGTTTGTTACTTGAAGCTTTCAAAGTTTTTAAAATACATTAAAGCATCCTACTCTCTAAACCTATAATAGGTCAGTAATTTGTTTATATTACAAAACTTGTTGTTGGGCTGAGCCTTAGATTAAGATTATATTTGTTTCCCCATTTTGGCTCACTATGAAAAAATACCCCCACCCCAAAACATTTATTGCTATTTCTTTCAAGATTACATGTATATTCATTTCAAAAAGCTAAAATCTTTTCTGTATTTTTTTGTTTTTGAAGTTTTTGCTCAATCATAAACTGGGTAATTAATTAATGATTTGTTTAGGGAATGTTATTATTTTGCATTTTTATCCCCAAAATAAATTATTTTCTACCCATCAGTTCAGAATTGAAAATGGTAAATCAGAAAGGGGAAACAATGATACTTCCATCTAGGCCTTGTAATATAAATTGTTGTTGTTTTAAATTTTTTTTAAAGCCAGTTCTCGCCTGATTTATACTGTTATTTGAATCCTTATTGTTTATTATAATTTCTTGTGTATCATAGTTTTATGTGTCCTAATTGTACTTCCTAGAAATATCATATTGTTCACATAGTTATATTGTCTTAATAAAGGAAATAAAATAAAAAATAGGGTTTGTTAATTATTTTTGCAAGGAAGTTATTGTGGAAAAGAACAGTATATTGTGAAATTTGATGCATGATCACTCTTATGAACTAGCTGTGGGCTGGTGGGAGGTACCAGTATTTATGATCACTCTGATGAACTAGCTGTGGGCTGGTAGGAGGTACTAGTATTTATGATCATTCTGATGAACTAGCGTGGGCTGGTAGGAGGTACTAGTATTTATGATCATTCTGATGAACTACACATGTAGCTGTGGACTGGTGGGTTGATTGATTTTATATTGTTTAACGTCCTGCTCGAGATTCTTTCACTAATATGGAGATGTCGCCATTACCGATAAAGGGCCGCAAAATTTACGCCTATGCTCGGTGCTCAGGACCTTTGAGCAGGGAGGGATCTTTATCGTGCCACACCTGCTGTGACACGGGACTTTATTTTTTTGCGGTCTCATCCGAAGGACCGCCCCATTCAGTCGCTTCTTATGACAAGCAAGGGGTACTGAGGACCTATTCTAACCCGAGTCCTCACAGGGCTGGTGGGAGGTACCAGTATTTATGATCACTCCGATGAACTAGCTGTGGGCTGGTGGGAGGTACCAGTATTTATGATCACTCCGATGAACTAGCTGTGGGCTGGTGGAAGGTACTGGTATTTAAGATCACTCTGATGAACTAGCTGTGGGCTGGTAGGAGGTACTAGTATTTATACTCCCATTTAAGATGGAACATACTGTGGTATGGTGTTTGTGTCCATCCATCTCTCCATTAGTTTTTAGTGTCTGGCTAATTACTTAGATACTATGAAACCATGCCACAAGACCATCAGCATTCAGCATCAATGGTGCCCCTTTAATCACTACCACTTGCAAAATCATTTTATGCTTTTATTTAGAGATCATTCATCAGATATGTGAATGCATCATAAAAAGCTGTTGCAATGCACTTTGAAAATGGTATAGGTTCCACATGTCTATGTTCTGGAATAAGCAAGTTTAATTCTGATATATAAAATCTTAATTAAAACAATTTCAAATCGGTGATTTGGTTCCTAAACAAGGTCAACATTATTGGTTGGTTGGCAACGCTGTATTGTACTCCACTATTTTAAAAACCAGAAATGAACTGTTGGACAAGATCAGCATTACTGTTCTGGTCCTTCACATTTTCACAAACGGGATAGAGTTGGGGAAGGATCTTCTACATTATTGGTCGTATGTCAACATTTTATAAATATGTACTCTATATGTTAAGAAACTGAAATGAACTGTAGGAAAAGATCAGCATTGCTGTTGAGTACTCAAAATTTTAACTTGTCTTCAAGACTGGAATCGTCAAACTACACTAGGTAGAGGGTGGGTTGCACTTTAAAGTTAGGTCACCATGACCTTCATTAAGATGATGTTGCAACCCCCTGTCTGACTCGTAATTCATATATTTGGCCTAGAATCATCAAACTCAACTCGGTTAATGCATCATGGGTAGACGGTGTGTCACACCCTATATCAAGGTCACTGTGACCTTTGATTAAAATGTGTCATAACCATCTTGGTTTGAATCCTAGAATCAATAATTTTGTCATCTGCAGAAAAATGTAAATTGCAGTCTGAAATCAGGTCATTAAAACTTCAAAAAGAAATAGTAAGTATTAAAAAAAAAAATGGTTTGAGGTAATCCTTATACATATGTAACTGCTCACAGTAGCTCAGTGGTAGAGCACTGGCATCATAATCGGGAGATTGTGAGTTTGAGTCTCACTCATAGCATGGCTACGTTAAACCCAAGATATAAACACAGTTGGTGATTGCCCCTTTGCCTAATGTTCAGCATTTAGATGGGTCTTTCAAATATGACCTTAAAAGTGGAGGTCCCATTCATGGGAGGCGTTGGTACCTGCATGTTAAAGAACACTTACTGCTATGGCCATGAGTGCTAAGCATAGGTCTAATTTTGTGGTATTCCACCTATTGCTGGTGATGTTTCAATATAAGTGAAAAATTCTCAGTGAAACTTAAAAACAACCAACCAATCTACATAATTATGTAACGGAGTAATGCAGTAACCCTATTCAAAGATGATAACATGAAGAAATGCACATTTTTTTTCATAAAATTTAGCTACATGACAATCAATATCAGTAATTATTTTGTTTCCAACAATAATGACACAAATATATGAATTTGCAAAGACTTAACAACAAGCACATTGCACAACAAAGAGAGTAATTGCGTTTGTCTTGTGGGAATATAATCTAAGCCATGCTGAAACAAGGTTTGATAAGAGCCAAAGTGCATCTGTCCAGTGAAGATTCCAATTGTCCCTTGGGAGTTGAAGATTCCAATTGTCCCTTGGGAATTGGAGATTCCAATTGTCCCTTGGGAGTTGAAGATTCCAATTGTCCCTTGGGAGTAATGGTTTAAGTTGGTGCTTCAATGAGTTCATTTGGACTTGTAAAGATCATTTTGATAAGAGTCATTGCATTTATTAAGTTAAAGATTAATTATATATCGAATATAATGTAAGAGGGCTGTGGAAATGATTTAATTGTTAGTCCTTTTGCTATGGGACATTTTTTTTTTTGTACATGTACAACCCAAAATTGTTAAGTAATTCATACCATGCCAAGGAAATCTAAATACATGTAATAAAATAAGATATGTTTTGAAATATCTTTTTTGTAGTTTAATTTTAACAATTCAAAAGATATCTTTTTAGATCTGTATAGCTTTATATTTGAAATTATATGGAAAGAATGAGAAAGGTGTCTGGGTAGTGTAATGGTGAACACACTCACTTCTCACTGTTGCGATCTGAGTTCAGTCCTCATAATCGGCAGTGGTTGTATTTGAAATGGTAATGCCACCCCCTCTGACACGTGGGTTTCTTCCCACATCAATGACCCCTTATCGCAGATACCTGAGCCGATGAGAAGCATTTATTTGTAGAACTTTGTTAATCATTTTTAAAAAGCAGGTGAAAAGGGAGAAAGGAAATTATGTTAACCATTTAACTCGAACTAATTGGGTGTGGGAAATGAAATTATGTGTTGTATATTCAGATTTTGAGTGTATCATATTAATTTCAAAGTGTTTGAATGTGGGTTAAAAGATTGGCAGATGTCTGCTCCATCATTTTTGACAATTGGATTGTGTAACACCCTCTCTCTATCCTTGTATTTTCTGAAATCATTTAACTCTTTTGTCTATAGTATTCAAATATATTATTATGCATTTATTTAAGAAATAAATTTCATTTCTGAAAATACATGAAGGCTTGAAATGCAGTGCTTTACGGCAGTTATATACTTCATGAGGGACTAGTAAGTTGTTAGAACTTCTTCCAAATCGTTTTGATTTGACCAATAAAATATGTTCAAAACAATACTGCATGAAATGCATATAGGCCTTCATGTTGTGAAGCATACCTGCTTTCATGAAGATTTGCTGTTCCTACCCTCATGTATTTTCAAAAATAATGTATATATATATTTTTTTTTTTACATTTTATTTTCACTTCGTTTTTGTCGGGACATTCTATATGACCATTTTTCCCTTTCACCTTGCACCAATCGGCTTCCATAGTTATAAGCAACTTGCAGTAGATTTCATCACAATATTTTGTTCGAAAATTTGCTCTCGTAAAGAATATTACAACTGGGTGAGAATTTTAAAATAAACCTTATATTAATCCGATTCCTTGAATTAATTTTACAATAATGTATAAAAGGCCTATCGAAATTGGGACAATATTCATATGATAGTAAACAAAGTGTACAGAAGTTCAGGTAAAATGAAAGAACGATACAGAAAGTTCAGGAAAAAAAATGAACAGAGAGGAATTACAGACAACAGACCGACGCGATCATTAAAAACATAATGTTAATGCAGTCCCTCGAGCCAGTGGGGCCAACATGTACCCCCTATCTTATGCCGCCCCACTTTGACATAACCCTGGATCCACCACTACTTATAGTTTGTATAAATTACAAGTATGAAGTTCTTCATTTCATTTTTCAGAGACCAGACAAACTTTCTCATTAGTTATCTTCACCGTTTAAAAATGAGGAAATCAATTTCAAAGAATTTGCAATGACCTGTATTTTTATTCCTAACGGATTAATTGAATTCATCTTATGATGGCACGAGTTGCCTTTCTTTACTCACGTGGCATTCTGTTCGCACTATTCGCGTAATTGGCACTGTTTGCAATACGAACAAGTAACATAAGCTCTACAGAGCTCTTTAACCAACTATCACAGACAAACTAAACCACAAAAATAAGCATGCAGAACACATATACATATTTACATGTATATTATATAAATAAACATTTTCAAACGTTTAGAATTAAATACAAATCAACAGATGCATTTGCCTATAAAATTTAAGCAATGAATTTAAACCACAGCTGTAAGATTGTTAACAAGCGGTTTAAAAAACCAAAAAAAAAACACACACAAAAAAACCACCAAAAAAAACAAACCCCAAAACCCCCCAAAAAACAAAACAAAACAAAAAAAAAACCCACCAAAAAACCAACAACAAACAATAATTATAAATAGATAAAAAATGATAACAATTTAAAAACAAGATGCCCACATAGGTCACCGGAATACCATAGCCCATACAAAGACCTGTCAGGGAGTCTCATATCTGCATTATGCCTTTTTCTGGAGTCTCTTGTTCACAGCTTTATGATCTTTCTAAATATGCATACTATTCCATTCAATTACAACAGAAGGAAAAATGAAGCTTGAAGCATTTAAATGAGCCCATATTTCCCAGACCTGCAAGGTTCAATGAATTTCACAATTTTTGGTAAAGGGTTTTATGGACATGATAACCATACATTTTTTTTAACCCCCCCCCCCCCCCCCCCCCACGTATTTGGGAGTAAATAAGATTTTTAAAACTTAAAATGAAAATGTTGTACCTTGAAAATACTTATATTGGGTAACAAACAGAGCACTGACGCAGCATATCTATGCACTAACATATCTATGAAATATTTGAAATGTAGGAATACAGGAAGTCTGTGCTAGTAGGCACGTAAATCCCTCATTTTTTTTCCTTTACTTCCACAAACAAAGTTAATTATTTGCGTATATGCAAAGTAAGATACAGTGTATATTTCCTGGTGTCCCCTTTTGATAGTAGTATTTAATTTACATTTTGGGGGCAGACGAACATCTCATTTTCCCCCCTTTTCGTTTGTTAAGAAGTTTAGAGAAATGTTGAATCTATTATTTTCCTCCGACTGCCTTTTCAAAACCAATGCTAAGTGCGTGGTTAATTCTACCCAGGTTGTGAAGGTCTGTTAACAATGAACGATACTCCTGAAAATTGAAATATTATAGTTGTAACATATTTTACGTGAGATAGGTATACACTGAATCATACCGACATTTGCTCGAATAAACCATGTAAAATTGAACTAATACCGAGTATCACGTACGTCAGCATAAGCTTACGATTAAAATTATACCATTCGAAAAAACCGGTCGCGGAAGCTCAGTGCGTTCGCTTCGTAACCGGGAGGTCGTGAGTTCGAGCCCCGCTCGTGCCATGGCCGCGTCAAACCTAAGACGAAAAATAGGTAGTGATTGCTCCTTCGCCAGACGCTCTGCATTTAGGAGTGAGAATCACGGGTCTTTCGGATATGACCTTAAAAACGGAGGTCCCGTGTCACGGTAGGCGTTGGCACGTTAAAGAACTCTCACTGCTACGGCCCTGAGCACTAAGCATAGGTCTAAATTTGTGGTACTTCACCTACAATTTGAGTGAAAAATTCTCGACGGGACGTAAAACAAACAATCAATCAACCATTCATAATCATATCATTATATTATTCAAAGACTTCAACCCAATCATCAATTATACCTGATCAACATTACAAATCTAGTTCATTCCATTATTCAAGGGAGAAAATCCGAATATTGCTGTAAACACATCGTATTCAAAATAAAGAAGAATTGTCATAGATCGTGCAGAATATCGGAAGGTAACATGTAGCGAATATGCCTAAGATCAATTCTTATTTGCAGTTCTATCAAGGTTTCACTAACTTTTCAATGAAAACAAGTTCCTAGAAATGAATCGATTTTGAATTTTAAAACAGATTTCAAAAGAAGAGCGAGGTGCACAATACCCCGTTTAATCCTTTCTGTCGGCCTCGCAGAAATAGTCATAAAAAGCCACTGTATGAGAGTAGATCTTTATAACATTGGTAATACATCTCCAAACACCCCGGATGTGATATTTCAATAATATCCCGGATCTCCTGCACCATACAAGACGAGAATCGAATAATTGAAGTTGTCCTTCTGCAGAGAGACAGTTTCCATGCCTTGCGTAAGACATGTATTTTAATTAAAATATAGATCTCCTGACATGCTTAATCTTCATGAAAGGTATTCCTTTTTACGAAATATAATATACCAAAATATTGGAAATGCCCCAAGACAGAGAATGGTCACTTCCGTAAATAAAACAAGCACTCTCGAATTGTCTGCGATGTCCCTAGAAAATATTACTGCAGTGATTGCGTGTACTAGTATTCAGTTTTAATTTCGAGCTGTCTGCTATGGAAGACCAAATATTTGAGAAATAGTACCACCTCAACATAAAAGATAATTTGATACCACTAATCTGAAATAGTAAACAAATTATTAAGAAAATTATAAGTATAAATACATTAACGTAAAAGAGAAAAGGGGCAAACGTTTCCTCCTTGTCTTCCACCTACATCATTTTAGAAAGTCATCTATTACAAATGCTTTGCAATGAGGAGTTTACAGTCAATATTAATAATTCTTTACTACTGAACAGAATTAAAAGAAGTCTGATAATTTATTAGAATCGCAGTGCATTTTTTCTTCTTCTGAACAAATACAGATTTAAGAGGCATTTAAAATCTAATCCAGAATAAGTCAACAATACAGGTATACCACAGCGCTCTTATTAAGAGTTTGCTCTTCATATAACGGGCCTAAACTTCCCAGGCAGTACAATAAAATGTTAAATATGAAGTTCGTATAAAGTCTGTGTTTTTAATGAGCAAAGGAAACCTCAAATCCCCGATTCCGAAATACTAATAACACCATTCCCGTTTATATCGACGAGGTAGTACTCTAAATTAAACAAGGCAAGTGACTTTTACAATATGGACAAAGTCGGTGAAAGAGCAGTGATCCAATATTTACATAAGAAAGGTTTAGCACATAAGGATATCCATATTGACAGGGTACAACACTAGGGAAAGATGCCCCTTCATATGCTACAGTAAAACGTTGGGTGACAGAATTTAAATGCGGCAAGCGGAGCCTTGAGGATGACACCATCCTGGAAGGCCTGTCACTGTTGCAACCCCAGAAATGGTCAATAAAGTCCATGATGTTATTATGATTGACGCGAGTTACAGATTGATTGATTGATTATATACTGTTTAACGTCCCCGTTACAGAAAGATATATAGCCAGTACAGCTGGCATTTCAGAGGAAAGAGTACATTCCATTCTACCAAGATCTTGCAATGAAAAAGCTTTCAGCCCGTTGGGTACCAAGACTTCTGACAGTTGATCAGAAGCACAACAGGTGCACTTTGTTATGTGCTAATCTAAACCTTTTATAGGTAGATCCTGCTACGTTTCTTCAGAGATTTGTTACTATGGATGAAACGTGGGTCCATCATTTCATCTCAGAGGCCAAACAGCAGTCTAAATAATGGAAGCACTCTGGTTCACCCCCGCAGAAGAAGGCAAAGCTGAGAAGGTCAATGACATACTCTGCATCACTTCTGAGGCAGTTACGGGAAAATATTAAACTCAAGCTCCGCAGAAAACTCAGTAAAGGTGTGTTGTTCCACTAGGACAATGCCCCTGTTTACAAGTCTGTCGTTGCCATGGCTGTCATTAACGATTATGGCTTTAAATTGATTGAGCATCTGCCTTATTCGCTTGATCTCGCTCCATCAGACTTTCATCTCTTTCCAAAATTGAAAGTGGCCATTTCCGGTACCCACTTTTATTCAGATGATGACGTCATGCGTGCAGTGGAGGACTTTCTGAACGGTCAAGAAAAGGACTTCTATAAAAGTGGCACTGGGGCCCTTAAACATCGCTGTCAAAAGTATACAGATACTAAAGGGGATTATGTTGAAAAATAATGTAATATATCCGGCAAAATTTAAACCCTTACATATGAGGCTCACAACATATTAATCACCCCTCGTATATTGCTAAACTTCCCGCTCGAGACGTTTTCACTCATATGGAGACGTCACTATTGCCTGTGAAGGGCTGCAAAATTTAGGTCTATGTTTGGCGCTTACGGCCTTTGAGCAGGGAGGGATCTTTATCGTGCCACACCAGCAATGACATGAGGCTTCGGTTTTTGCGCTCTGCTCCGAAGGTCACCATTTAGTCGCCTTTTACCACAAGCAAGGGTATTGGGGACCTATTCTAACCGGATCCCCATGGGGAATATATAAACAATCACTTTGGGAAACGTGAGAATTAATCCGCTAAGTATATCAATTTTACCCCATGCTTCCATTGTTGATACAACCCACAATACAATCTAGACTTTCAAAAGATTGGCATTGCAATTGTGTATTTATGGAATGATACATATACATACATGTATATTTATGTATTTGATAAGGGTAGAAATAACTTTAAGGGTAGATATAACTTTTTGTTTTGAGGATAAATTGTATTATTATATTGATGCAATTTAAACCTGTACTATGTTTTACCCCATCTTTGTTAGGGACATTGCAAATTACATACGACGGATGCAAGGACTATTAAAGTAAAAACCTTCGTACATTTCGGTTGTGTAACCAACTTCACCAATCTATATATGTGTTTGATGAAACTCCCAAAGTCCTTGATTGACTCGTTGGGTTTTAGGGTGGGTCAAATTGCCGTGTTGTACACAAAAATGCGCTAATTTTCTTTCGCATGGACTTGAGATCCAGAAATGCAGAGTGCTTTGTTTCTTAGCATCTTGCCGACAAATAAAGCATTGTCTTGTGTTTCTCCGTGAAGAGTGTGCTGATTTACACCGTATTTTACTTGTACATACAGGCGTCACCAGCTGTGGGTGCAGTGCCACAGATGTTGACCTTTGTGCTAGTTGTATTCGGTGCATACGCGCGTCGCAATTTTTTTTTTTGAAAAAAAAAAACTATCGCTTAAATGTCGGGCTTGATATTTCACCAGGTCGCCAAAGGGACACAAACACTTGGAGTATCGATCATAATATTTCATCTCTGTTACTTATTACATGTAGTGAAATTACGTTTTCAGCAGTGATTGTAAGAAGAACATCACTGATAGTGAGATTGTTTTGTACTAGGGACAATAAATAACCTTTCTGGATGATCTTTAATGTATATACTCTCCAGTTTATCTGAAATTTTATCACGCCCTTCCGAACATATCAATTATGCGAGGTTTCGATTTAATATGGCATTATTAGATGTAATTATGTTAAAGAAGCGAAAGTGATGTGGGGGAGGGGTGGCTCTGGCTTCAAGAAAAATAGATAGATGCTTAGATAGTATAAAATATGTACATAATAACTGATGGAAGTTTGACGGTTGACACGGGGTTTTCTATTGTTTAATGTTCCGCTCAAGAATCTTACACTCATACGAGACATATAACAGGGAGGGATCTTTATCGTGCCACGCATGCTGTGATAAAAGGAGCTTCCTGAAACTTTGATTGGGCTCGATATTCGCGTAAGCAATTTCGGTAAATAAACAAGCGATAAAGTTTAAAAGTTAAGATTGATTGATTATATATTAAGTAACGTCCCGCTCGCGAAGTTTTCACTCATGCATGTTTTGCATCATCGGCCGCTACTTCTAGATGCGAAGAATTGAGAGGTTTACATTGTTTGTTGCACAAAACTGTCTCCCCAGTACAGTGTCTTCATTTGCATCATTACGTCAAACCAATCACGTCGAAAACTTTTTGGACGTATATGTAGCTCGGATTTTCTCTGTCCCAATATTTAAAAGTTCGCTATAATCATTACAGAAAAGTGTTCTTCAGGAGTTTTAGATCATCATTGTTCAGTGTGCTTTGAATATTCATGGAAAGCTTTGAATTCCATATATTCATAGATAATCATCGAAAGTGCTCTTACTAAACAGTGTATCAAACTCAAAGAAACTGTTTAAGATAATAACTGTATTGAAACTTTGACATGAGGCAGATCACAAAACCATAGCAGCACAACAATGAATGAAATATGAACGCATCCTTATGTAGTCTAGGTTCAAGTCTGGTTTTATGACAGTTTATAATGGGAGTCACAAAGGGGATCTAAAGAAATAGGAATATGGGGGATGGAGTGTCAGTCTTTTTCTTACATTTGTTTTTCTCATATGAACAAATACAGCACAAGTAATGTAAAAATATCTCCACAGTAAGTCTGAATATCAAATTGGTTAAGATTTTTGTCCCTGTGGGTTAGGATGTGATCATGGCGATCCAAAGTGTTAATCAGAAATATGAACTAGTTGTGAAATTATAGGTCACATGTCAGCGAAATGCCCGTGTTCATTTGTTGTTGTTACAAGGTCCTCTTTTGTTAATGATGTAAATGATTGTACATCACAACAAACCTCGTTCTATTTTCAGTTTTATTTTGAGAGAACATTGTAACGATTAATTTAAGCATTTAATCTCAGGCACATGGCCTATACCAGCCACCTTAATTATCACTACATAATATCAGATATCTTAAAAATTCCATGTGGATAATAAAATATCCCATTCGATCGATGAAATTAAGTTTAGCACAGCGATATGCATTTTCTCAGGTATAAAGATTTAGTGGTGCTACACAAAACCACAGACTAACGGAAATGCAATATGACTTAGGCGAATAAGCTGCAATATCGCTTAAGTGTGTATTACTCAACATTCTGTACACGATAAATAAACATCACTATGTTTTCCACATTGCCTCGATCCCTTTAACCTATCATGAGTGAATCATGTTCTGAACGCGTGATTTCAACACTGAAATCCAGGTCGCACTTTAGGGCAATCGGCCAATTAGATGTAAATATATTCCCAGACATTGGGGCGTCATTGTCTATCAATTTACAGCCGGTTTTACATGAAAACTCATTTGGAGCTCCTTGCACGTCTGATTTTAAAACGACTGATATTACATGAACATGTCCGTGTGTGATTTAACAAAAGACTGACGCATTGTATTTTTCTGCCTGTCGGCGCATGTTTACGCCCTATTCCATTGTGTTCATGATGTATATTCCAATAAATAAAATTTCTAAAGCGATGATTCATTTCATATTTGGTTTATTTAAGTTTCGATTTAAATGACAGTGAAGGACGATGTTTAAACAAAACAAATTGATATATTTTTTCACGTTTATTTGACATTTGTTTCTGACAACTTGTTCTGCGTCCATGCAAGAAACATTCTAAAAATATTGAACTGTTATCAGCTATCAACATTTTACTCGGAAGTCAAGGCGCACCTTAGGTGCCAGGTGAAACATCAATATGTTATTGTCACAGGTGACTTTCGCCTGACAGGTTACTTTGGAGAAGTTAAACCAAAACGCCCATGGGCGTTAACGCTTCAAACAACAAAATTTGTTGCATATTTATGTGCAACAAGTGTACTTTCAAAGTTTGGGGGTCAAAGATGCCGACCTCTAAACTCTGACCATGACATTATTCTGGCCAGAACAAATGCATGTAATGCACACTTTTATCTCTGATCCTAATCTTCGATTCATGGTATAGTCATCAATAACCTTAGTGTTAAATATTATTTTTTTGGATGCTGCTTTATGTCCCATTCGAAAATTTTTTTGATATAAATTTGCCTTTGCTTGTTTCTTTTGCGTCCCAATTAAAATTGTAAACTCATTTAGATTGATTTATTGATTGCATATTGTTTAAAGCAATATAAGCTGTCAAAATTGTTATTTTGGGGTCCTAAAATTTAATCGAAAATTTTGTAAACATCTACCTTCTAATACCTGATTTTATCGATTAAACTTTTGACATGTTGTATTTTTTGCATTAAATACAAAAATGTTCGACAGTTGAAATTGGGTCTTCCCGTACCTTAATTTTCCCGACATTATTTCCGTATGCAATGACCTAAAGTTGAACTCATTCGGCAAAATCAAATGCACAAGCGCAATATTTCCGGTAATCACGAAAGATGTCTGACACGAAAGGTTCAAAGCGAGGGAGAAAGCCGACTTGGGAATTTTGCGTAATGTTTCGAGCGATCCTTTAAAACTATCATAACTAAAAAACATACTATCATAACTTAAAAACATATAACATCGTTAACAATGCCAAAATAATGATGGTAACTAGAATTTTATCTCGCCTCGCCGTCCATATTTTAATGACCCGGATACAACCCGATCCACATCAGAATCATTCGTGTCAACATCGGTTATCTTCGGGATTGTCGCCGACGATTAATCAGCTGCCATTGTTAGGGTCAAACGGAATGTCGAGGAATATATTTTTCATCACGAAAAGGTGTGTAAACGATGGATAAGAGAGGAAATTCGATGCAGTTCTTTTTTCCAATCATATCAACGTTCATTTAGCCTCTTTTAATGCCACTATAAAAAATTGCAATTTTGGCAGCTTATATTGCTTTAACGTCCCGCTCGATAATTTTTCACTCATATGAAAACGTCACCATTTCCGGTGAAGGGCTGCAAAATTTTGGCCTATGTTCGACGCTTATGGCCTTAGAGCAGGGAGGGATCTGTAATGTGCCACACCTGCTGCGACACGGGACCTCGGTTTTTGCGGTCTCATCCGAAGGACCGTCCCATTTAGTCGCCTTTTACGACAAGCAAGGAGTACTGAGGATCTATTCTAACAACCCAGATCCCCACGGGCCTTAAACTCATTTAGACGTCACCAGCTGTAGGTGACCTATACTTAACGCTTTCGGCCCTAACAGTAAAAGTTCTTTCACGTGCCAACGTCTGCAGCGACACGTGACCTCTATTTTTAAGGTCATATCCAAAAGGCCTATGATTCTCACTTCTAACCAACTGCTACCAAATTTGACCTATGTGTGGCGCCGTAGCAGTGAGTGGCCTCTGTCCTACCACGCCTATGGTGACACGGGACCACTGTCCAACAGCCCTCCTAATGTCGGGTGCTTCTCTGTTACTACAAGTACCTACGTTAAATGTCTTTAATATATTTGACACGGCTTACGAATCGAACTTTGGAGCTTCCGGTTACGAAGCGAGAGCCTTGGCCACTAGGCTTAAGTATAGTAAATATTTGACAAATTAATCTGAAGCGATACGTCACAAAAATGAAATGAGAATTCGCCAACTGCTCCACGAGGTTTTAGATATCATCCAAAATATTTTAATCTTGAACGTTTCGGTAGGAACAGTCCCCACTTCTCGTTATGAGTCAAGTTTGTAGCGACAGGAGCTTGAACCTCCAAGCCCAAGAAGCGAGCAATCTAACCGCAGAGCAAACCAGTTCGTCAATCAGTCGACAAGGTTATGCGTAATCTGCATGTATATATAGTTACTACAGTCGTGACTTTTTATTGATAAATTGGTTTGTTAAAGTTGTTTTTTAATGATAACACTTTATGCATAGCAACATTTTTTAAGTCGATGGGTTGGAGGGAAGATCCCCAGTGAATAGCAATTTATACAATAGCATCAAATTAACAGTACTGATATTTTGCCTACAGAAAACCCTTGATACTTTATTGTATTTACGATGCGTGAAAGGAGGCGGTCAGTGGTAAATGGTCATGTTACACAACATGCCTTGTTATATCCTGATGAATCATACAGTGAGAACATATTATTGATCATCTTAATACTAGTAGCGCAGTTCAAACTCCAGTCGGTAATTATTCCGGTGAATCACCCGATAACGGCGCGTAGTTTGGCAACGAATAAGCAAGGTCAATCACTAAACAGATATGTTATCGTTAAGAGTTTCAAATAAGTTGGAAAAAACGAAATATGAGCTTCTATCGTTTAGACCCAACCTTATTTCAAAATATAACGTCATTAAGTGACGTTGTAGGTGTGTTGGTAGATACAGATATCAATTTCAGGCATATGTCGGTATATTAAGTAATAGTAAGAGGCGGAGGGAGTGAAGAATATAGAATATTCTATTATTTGTTTTAGTCACGTCGAGAATTTTTCACTCATATTGAGACGTCACCAGTTGTAAGTGAAGTACCACAAATTTAGACCTATGCTTAGCGCTCAGGGCTGTAGCAGTGAGGGTTCGGCCCTGAGCGCTAAACATAGGTCTATATTTACAACTGGTTACAACTCAATATGAGTGAAAAATTCGTAAAACAAACAACCATGATATAAATCTGTTTTGAATGTTGCAAACAGGTACATCAGTAACCCCCCCCCCCCCCCCCCCCCCCCCCCCCCCCGTGAGGATCCGGGTTGTTAGAATAGATCCTCAGCAACCCTAGCTTGTCGTAAGAGGCGACTAAATGGGGCGGTCCTTCGGATGAGACCGCAAAAACCGAGGTCCCGTGTGACAACAGGTGTGGCACGATAAAGATCCTGCTCAAAAGCCATAAGCGCCGAGCATAGGCCTAAATTTTGCAGCCTTTCACCGGCAATGGTGACGTCTCCATATGAGTGAAAAATTCTCGAGCGGGACGTAAAACAATATATAATCAATCAATCAATCATTCTAACCATCGTTTTGCCATTATGGAATCTTACTAGTCATCAGTTCTTGTTATATTGTACACTGTAATTACTTGGGATTGGTTGTATGGTGTTCTATATCCATTCACGAGTCTTTCAATCATATAGAACTTAAGGCAAACGTGCCAACGCATACCGTGCCCTCCGGTCTTTATCCAAAGCCCTGCGTCTTTCATTGAATCAGTAGTTAACATTTTATACAGCAGTAGATGTGTCTTTACTTGTTTACGCATTATATCAACTGAATTACAGTGAAAATCAATAATCTTTTTATTAAGAAATACATAACCATTTTTAAATTTGATTGGGAATAAATGTCAGGCGATTACATGTGATACAATTCTTTGAATGCTGAACTTCTTAGTAGGCTTGGCCACGTACTGCATGACAAATATTTGTCTATTCATTTAAAAGTTCAATGCCTAGCTACTACAGATCGCAGGGGTTTTACTTTTTTCAGATTACATTCTACAAAACTTCATTTTTGACTAAATAAAGTAAAATTTGAAAGTTTTCAATTTCATCAAAAGAATATTGCAGATATCCTTCATTTTTCATCCACATCAAATTCCTCTAGTGTAGCATTCCTCCTTAAATAACATGTTTTGCACACCGCTTTGATCATCCAAAAGTCCACCGGTAATTAAGCGATTTGCTAAGAATCGGTATCTTACATTATATCACACACACACACACACACAGAGAGAGAGAGAGAGAGAGAGAGGCCGAGTGGTTAGAGCATCGCGCTCAAAATCACAAGGCCTCTCACCACTAGTCTGCGCGGGTTCGAATCTCGTTCGCGTCGATATATGTGAGAAAGTTTGCCAGTTTACTTTCGGATGGTCGGTGGTCTCTTCCCGCGTACATTGTATAGGGATTCTCTCCTCCACCAATAAAAACTGGACGCCACCAGATAACTGAAAAATTATTGAGTGTGGCGGAAAACAACAAGTAAGCATTCAATGAACAGACAGATACACACACACAGATATATATATATATATATATATAATTACATTGATGCTTAATGCTGTATTCTTTATGAGATTTATCACTGTTCGTTACCTTCACTTTTTGAGATACATTTATTTTTGTGTTCCATAATTAATGTAATCCTTCTATATATCTAGCACATCAACGAAAATTATTACCAACATTAAAAACTGGTACATCAACGAAAATTATTACCAACATAAAAACTCGCCCGTGTTTTCCACGCTGCCATATTTTTTGTTTGTTTGGCATTGACCGACTTCCTTGTCATTGAAAATAACAAATCCGCCGTCGATAGCAGACAACGCACAAGACCATATATGGTCATGAAATGAAACAGTAGTTGTGTGTCGCTAGGCGGAAGATATATTTATAGTAAGGCCTTGAACGTTTGCCCAGAATGTTCAGCGAACAAACAAAGGAAACTTGCACGATATCGTAATCCGAGTTGCGGTGGTGTTCAAGCGTTCGTCATTGTATACCATAACGTGTTTATCAAACTTGCATGAAAGTCACGATGCATGAAGTGATTAATTATCAGGATTCTTATATCTTTATATTTGCTATTAAATATAAAATCATATACATTTTGTTTATGCCCCGTGAAAATATAGATCATTTATCAGCAGTTTGATGTTTCATATATACATATGGTTATCGTGCCTAAAATTGCGGATTCTTTGTTTTTTTCCCTTGGGGGGGCGGGGTTAGATTTTTTTTTAGATTCTGTCCAATCAATCAGTTATTTTATCAATAGTTTGTCATTCGGTATCATAATTCAATTTACAGCGACACACCGACACATTACGCGTAAATCTCATTACGCAATTTAATGTCAATATTACGCAACAGAGAATTGGCTCCTGCAAGAAATGCACAAGTACATTAGGATTGTTAATCCATTTAGGAAGTGTACCAGGCAGATTTAAAAGAAAGCAATCGTTGAACATGTAACGGATATCAATAACTGACACACCCCTGTTTAGTTCTGTTGTAACTGTTCCGAGCCAGAAGAAGAATTGTGGCCATATTAGGAAGTCGTATTGCAGCACTAGCAGCCAAGGGGACGGCGGGCGCATTAGATAATCGATCAATTCTCTTAGATATTTAGTGATTATATTGGTAATGCGATTACTCAGAATCTTCGGATTTGAGAAACACCAGCTAGGTTTGGTGTGTTTGTAGATAAATTATGGATCTCGTACCATCAATATTCCTGAACAATTTGGTTCAAGATTTTATCATATAACAGTTGATGTACCCCCTCCCCTCCGCGAATATGAAATGTACGACGGTTAACGTACCTTCCGGTCGCGTTCGTTTCGTAACCGCAAGGTCGTGAGTTCGAACCCCGCTTTTGCCTTCGTCGCGTCAAATCCAAGACGTAAACATAGGTAGTGATTGCTCTTTCGCCAGACGCTTGGCGTACAGAAATGGGAAAATTGGATATGACTTTAAAAACGGAGGTTGGTATCGCTGCAGAGTTTATATGTTGAAGAACCCTCACTGCTACGGCCCTGAGCGCTAAACATAGGTCTATATTTACAACTTGTTACAACTCAATATGAGTGAAAAATTCGTAAAACAAACAACCATGATATAAATCTGTTTTGAATGTTGCAAACAGGTACATCAATAACACCCCCCCCCCCCGAGGTCAATCCTTGATGTTATAGATTGCTTGATTGATTATATACTGTTTAACGTCCCGCTCGAGAATTTTTCACTCATATAGAGACGTCACCATTGCTGGTGAAGGGCTGCAAAACTTAAGCCTATGCTCGGCGCTCAGGGCCTTTGAGCAGGGAGGGATCTTTATCGTGCCACACCTGCTGTGACACGGGACCTCGGTTTTTGCGGTCTCATCCGAAGGACCGCCCCATTTAGTCGCCTCTTACGACAAGCAGTAACCTATTCTAACCCGGGTCTTCACGGGATATGATGGTGATAGGGTATAAGCATGATTATTTACGTTACCATGGTGACCACTTCACTAATCCGAAGGCCCACTAGTCGTAAGGACCCACTAGTCCGAAACTTAGAATTTTAACAGAAAACAATAAGATGTAATGGGTCTATATAGCTCACCGTTAACCCTAATATCAAAAAGACCCCCTCCCCTCCGCGAATATGAAATGGACCGTGCCCAATCGGCAGTAAATTGTAATTCAAACTAGTAAGTATTTTTTCCTTTACCCCCCCCCCAAAAAAAACAACAAAAAAACAAACAAACCAGACGTCTTTTCTGTCGCCCCTTCAGAGTTTGATTTTCTTATAATATAATCAATAATGAGTGCAAGAGTATGATGCGGGTAATACCAAGGGCCAGTGAAAATGTCCTGTCATTATTATTCATCAGTGTAATTTCTTGTCAATGTCTTGCATCAATATTGTACAACTAATTGTACTCCTACGTATAAAGTCTTGATATTTAAGGTTCTATCTCATTGATTGTTTTAACTGTTAAATTATGGCTGGTCGTAATTTTCTTAAACTTAACCTTGCATGAAGAAAAGGCCAAGGTTAAACATTTTGGTACAATGCATCTTGTCTTAATGTGGTCTTTCAATGTTTCAAGATTGAAGTCCTAATATCAAAGTGTTCTCAATTTATGGCTTGGACAAGACTCTTCTAATTATAAATGGGCCAAGGTTAAAAATCCAGGTGCCGCGCACTTAATACCACCTCCTCATGTTCCAAGTTTGAAGTAATATCAAAAGGTTATCAAGTTATAGCCTTTTTCGGTATTTTTATAATTTGACCTGAAAGAAATGTGTCAAGGTGAAAAATTGTAATACAATGCATTTCGATTTAATCTCATTAATGAATGCTCAAACTTTCAAAACTTTATGTCAAAAAGTTCTAGAGTTATTGCTGGTCGTATTTTTCTTAACTTGACCTTGAATGAAGAAAATTTCAAAAAAAGTTCATTTCAGATTGTTATAGTGTATCCTCACTTAATATTTCAAAATTGAAGTCCTAATGCCAAAGGGTTCTCAGTTATGGTATGGACCAGATTAATTGCATAATGTTTAATGTCCCTCTTTAGAATTTTTCACTCATGGAGAATTTGCAATCACTGGCGAAGGGCTGCAAATTTAGGCCTTTGCTGGTGCTTATGGATCTTTAACGTGCCACACCTACTGTGCCACAGGGCCTCGATTTTTGCGGTTTCATTGGAAGGACCGCTTCACACGACAAGCTAGGGGTGCTGAGGATCTATTCTAACAACCCGGATCCCCACGGCATGTCTCCCCTTTGAAAGGGAGATAAAAATTACTAAAAGTCATATACTATATCCATAGTAATAATTACTGATAGCCATAATAATTTTTTCATATAAAAAAATGTTTTTGAAAAAGTCCTTTCCAGTTCTTTTATGATCAGTAAATTATACTTTACATCAAAGTTGTTTTCATATTTTAGATTAACAATTTCTGCATATACTGAATAATTTATTATATTCGACTGGGTGCGTTCAGTGGTTAAGATCTACGAAATAAATGAGTGAAATATATCCAGATTCCACCTTTTTTTCAAAAATGTCCTCCTGACTCTCACTACCCGAAAGGAACACACCCTCCCATGTTTAGCATCGGTCCTTTGAGCTGAAAACCCCCTCCCATTTACATGTACCACTCTAGAACTCATGTTGTCAAGGACAACAATGAAATTAAACAGGGAAAATTATTAAGAGTATGTAAGCGAAAATGCAGACTGTACACAAAATGTAAGACTTGTACGAAAACATACATTTTTGCTTCGTTAGATGACAGGACACTTAGCGAGAGTTCGCGTAGTCACACTGGCGGTATACTAGGGCTACGTGAATTAGTCAATTAGCGGTGTCTTTACCTACGTAGTCGTACTTAACGCTATTTAGGCTACATGATCCTGCCCGCACCTTAGTAAAATGTTCCGTTGTAGGTAGTCGAATAGTGGATTCTTGGACTAATGGACCATAGAACTGGTGAACCTTGGGACTAGTGGGTCGTCAGAGTAATGAACCTTCGAACCAGTGGACCATGAGTGGCTTTCGTTATGCTGGATATTTCAGGGGGAAATACTGCATCTATTTTATTGTCATTCAAACGAGTTATGACGACCCATCCATTGCACCTTAAAAAGCAAATCATTAAAGATTTTCTTTTAAGATTCTTGCAAAACTTTGAATCAATATTTAAAGATTTTTTGTTGGTGTCGCAAGACGATATTTGAAAGGGAAAAAACATGAAGGAAGACCATATATCATTAGTGTTGTCATGGCAACAATCCAGCAAACAAAATTGAACTTGATAATTTTATATTTTATGATGTATCTAGTATTAATTACAAATGTTATACTACTTAAGTTGTAGCATTATCTTTATTAGTAGCATATTTTGACTTTTCAGTTCACAAAGTGCATTAGTCATATGGTAACCTAGTGGTAAGGGCACTTGCTTCGCAGCCTGGGGGATCGAGTTCGATTCTTAATCGAGCCGTGTCAAACCGAACGCGTTTAACACAGGTAGCGACTGTTTAAGTGAAAGTTACGGTTCTTGTAGATTGATTGATTGATTAAATATTGTTTTACGTTCCGCTCGAGAATTTTTCAATCATATGGAGACGTCACCATTGCAAGTGAAGGGCTGCAAAATTTAGGCCTATGCTCGGCGCTTATGGCCTTTGAGCAGGGAGGGATCTTTAACGTGCCACATCTGCTGCGACACGGGACCTCGGTTTTTGCGGTGTCATCCGAAGGGCTGCCCCATTTAGTCGCCTCTTACGACAAGCTAGGGGTGCTGAAGATCTATTCTAACAACCCGGATCCTCGCGGGGTCGGTTCTTGTAGATATGACCTGCAAAATGATGGGCGCCGGTAAGATAAAGACCCCGTTCCTTGCTATGCCTTTAATGCAATGCATGGGTCAAACTGTGGCAATTCACTGAAAGCTGGTGACGTCTCCATATGATGGAAATATTCTCGAATGAAACGTAAACAACAAACTAATAAAAACTGTTCGCCAAGTAAAAACTCTGTCTTATATTATTCAAACGAAAGTGAGACAAAAGTTAAACATACAGACAGCCAAACAGACAGAAACACATCGTCGGAAACCCACGGTCGGTGACACTTCTTTTACCCAAAGGTGCGACCAACCATGGGTTTCCGACGATGGCAGAAATACGGCCCAAAATCAATATGTTCCTTGTTCTTCGATCTAGCGGGGATAAAATTGTTGTATACACTGTGATACTAGGTCTTAACGGCTGCGGTAGTTAAGTCCGTAGATCACTAGCTTGGTACGTAAGAGACTCAGAATCGATTCCAGACTATAACAGACCCAAGTTTGCTAAACTAGGTAGCGACTGTCTTTCAGACAAGCGGTCAGTGTAGTGAAAGTCGCGGGTCCCAAGGATGAAAACAGGTGTATCATGTCATGGTGGAAGTTGGCACGATAAAAACCGTCAACACAAAATGGGCATGAGTGCCAAACTTAGGGTCTAATTTGTAGCTCATATCTCCATGTGAATGAAATATCGTCGAAGGGATACAAAATTTTTCAGCAGCGAATACAATAAAGTTGGTATATGCTATGATGATGGGAGACCAACCGGTTATTGATGCTTCGGACTACAGATGCGACTTCTTGCCCCTAAATAAAAAGGCAAAAAACCTGATTAATGTAAAAGTGAGGGTAATGAACAGTTATCGATCTCGTTAAGCCCCGTGGGGATCTGGGCTAGAATAGATCCCCAGTACCCCTTGCTTGTCGTAAGAGGCGACTAAATGGGGTGGTCCTTCGGATAAGACCGTAAAAAACCGAGGTCCCGTTTCACAGTAGGTGTGGCACGATAAAGATCCCTCCCTGCTCAAAGGCCCTAAGCGCCGAGCATAGGCCTAAATTTTGCAGCCCTTCACCGGCAATGGTGACGTCTCCATATGATTGAAAGATTCTCAAGAGGGACGTTAAACAATATACAATCAATCAATCTCATAAATCCTACAAAGAATACAAAACCGAAAGTAGACCAAACACGGACCCTGGAAATACGAAAGGTGGGAACATGGTGTCTAGGACAGTTAAGCATTTCCTGTTTACCAGCCATACCCGTCGTGAGTCCTATATCTTGAATCAGGTAAACGGGGCAATTTGAAGTCAAAATTAGTGTGTAAAGAACGGCAGGAGATTGGTGCGAAACGCATCAAACAGCATTCGACCTAATGGCACGCTGTTTTGGTAACCTAGATCTTATAACACGATAGAATTCGCAAAATCTTATTTTAAACGAGACAGTTGAAACCCCAATAACATCAACTAATTTGACAGTAGCCTTTATTGATAAACAGATCATACACAGAACATGTTAACATATATCGAATAATATGAGAGAAATAAAAATCATATGCAGTTGATAATGGAAAAGTTATAAAATTTGATTCCTATCAAAGGCTCAGTCTTCGTTTTTCCTCGACAGAGGTTAACGAAAATGACGTACCACACTTTCTTAAAAAGTTTCAAATCAAAGTCTTTGTTGAACTACGTTTTACTCTTTCAAAAGAGTTGAAGAGGATAATTTTTGTAAGTATGTTAGGGAGCTAAGGGTATGTAGCAGAACGTTTTGTTAATAGGACATTGAGTTCGGTAATACATTTTTTGCGACCGGATATCCTGATTAGCAGACCTCTTTTTTACTGAACTTTGTATATACTAGGAACTACACATTATATAGAAGTATTAAAAATATATACTACAATATCCACGTTTTCGTGGAATACAGATTATTGGGAGTTAATTTTCCCTTCTCTCACACTGTTTTGAACACGTTAAAACTCTATGCTGTCTTTTAGTTAAGTAATTACTTAATGAATTATCTCAAGAAGGTAAAGAGAATCTGTGACTACCAACCACATTTTCAGTCTTGTAATTATTGGGTATTAACGGCAGAATCGCAATAGTTCTTTCTTATCAAAAGAAATACACAGTATGGTGGTTTGATTGTGATGCATTGACCGCAGTATTATTGCAATACTCTCCCCAACACTAGGATCAATCTTATTTACACTATATATAGAGTATTCAAAATTTAACGGAATTCTGGGAAGTTGCGTTTCTATATTTTAATTTGATTCATACAATAAAAAAAACAAAACACTCGCCACTGCGCCAAATATGAATGCCGCTAAAAATACATGTAAAACAACAAAGTACTTTACTGCATTCACATATGTGTAATGGAGTTAAATAGTGTTGCGACCGGCGAAAGCACGGGGAACATTGTACTAAAAGAAAACATGCTAGATACAAATAGAAGGTAGTTAATAAAAGAAAAGATATTGGAACATTCCAAATTAACGGGAAAAATATTTTGACAAAAGATACCATGCAAGATCAAATGTTGTGATTTTTTAAAACCTTTTCTCAAAAAAAATGTGGCAACCTTAAAAAACTTTTGTATGTTTATTTCACATATCGTTAAGACTGTCCGTTCCCCCGCCATAAAATGACTGAATATTGCCAAAATGGCATTAAACCGAATTAATCAATCATGCAGTCCTCCTAATTGTTTCTTTTCTCCACACCATGTACTGTTATCTCTATCTTACCTTTACCATTTACTTGCATATGAACTTCTGATGACCTATTGTAAATACTGTGTTTGTACCTCATGTACCATTTAACATGGTTTAAACGAAATGAATGGAATTGAATTGGAATACATTCTAAGCAGGTGGCCCTTTTTGTTTCCTAGGGGTTGACGGTTAAAGTATTATTCCTAATATAGTAAGTAAACACAATGCCTCAGTGTACTACATTTGTTTATTTAAACCACTCAATTCAAAGGTCTTACAGCTGTACACGAGTGACGTGTAGACTTGTCGTGATTTCCAGTGGGTTTTTGCGGCAGAAAGGTTAATAATTTGTGGTTACTAAAATCATCGTAATGAAAAGCAGTTTGATATCTTTTTGTTATTTTTCCCTCAGAAGATTACAATCACAAACTATTGCACTTTGGCGTAATTGGAAATGACCCTTAGATCGCGAGGTCGTATCTGATTGATGATACATGTAATGATAATTATAGAAAAAATACTGAAATAAACACATCATATTATCTCTCTCTCTCTATCTATCTAATCTGTCTGTATCATATTTATCTTTAGCATGCCAACCCCTGCTGCGATACGAGACGTCATATCCGAAAGATCTGCGATTCTCATTTCTAAATGCCCAGAGTTTGGCGAAGGAGCAATCACTACCTACGTTTACGTTTTAGGTTTGATGCGGCAGTGGCACAAGTGGGGCTCTAACTCACAAACTCCCGGTTACGAAGCGTACATATGGAATTGACCTTGTGGAGGCAGGCTTTGGCACGTTAAAGAACCCTCACTGTTACGGAGCATAAGTCTAATCTACAGCTGGTGACGTCTCTATATAAGTGAGAATTCTCGAAGGATCGTAAACAAACAAAATGATATTGATAATACATTTCTGTCCATTTAAAAAAGGACTGCACTACGTGGACAGTAGGCATGTGTACTGTACGAAACTTAAAAATGTGTTTTAAAACAGGATTTTTTAAATCTTGAAACATGTAAATATTTAATTCCAAGTCTTATTGGTTGAGCTGTATTATGTATTGGCTTAACGATTGTATAAAATATATGTCGCTTTGACCTTTAACCTTGGAATTAAGAGTTATCCTTGTATTTGATCTGGACCTTAAAGTTCAAATTCAACAGGGAAAACAATCTGGTCTAATAACAACGTTTAATAAGTTTCATACCTAAATCCAATAATTACTGATGTTCACAAGCTTGAATGTCGTTTTTCATTTCCAAAGTCACAAATGATATCCAAAAGATATGAACAACCGTGTATTATCTCCTTTGTTGAGCGTTGCTAAAGTGAATATGTTATCATATCACTACATATAAAGCAATGAATTAGACTCCATATAATTAATTGTGTTTTATGAAGAACCTTAAAGACTGTTTTTTACACATCATACCTAGAAGGTTTTTCTTTATCTTTCGACAATTGTTTATGAAATATTGCTGATTCCGATAAACTTACCCCCCCCCCTCCCACTGACACACACCAAAATGTGTACGGTCACGTGTTACCTGTTAGATTTGAATCTATACCTATAGGTTGCGTCATTAAGTTCCAGTGAAAACTTACCATTGTGCATGCGCGAGTTAATCTCGGTAGCTCAGTGGTTAGAGCGTTCGCTTCGTAACCGGGAGGTCGTGAGTTCGAGCCTCGCTCGTGCCATGACCGCGTCAAACCTAAGACGAAAAATAGGTAGTGATTGCTCCTTCGCCAAACGCTCGGCATTTAGAGGTGAGAATCACGGGTCTTTCGGATATGACCTTAAAAACGGAGGTCCCGTGTCACGGTAGGCGTTGGCACGTTAAAGAACCCTCACTGCTATGGCCCTGAGCGCTAAGCATAGGTCTAAATTTGTGGTACTTCACCTACAGCTGGTGACGTCTCAATATGAGTGAAAAATTCTCGACGGGACGTAAAACAAACAAACAAATACTAGAGAGGGACGTTAAACAATATACAATTAATCAATCCAATGAGCTATAATGAGGAATAATCAAAAATATTCTTCCATAGCGTGTAACTTGAGAGAGTGTCGTGACTATGATTAAGGTCGATTAGTTAAGATCGTGGTCATTGGTTAGAAAACCTATAAATATACGACAAGAAAGACCGTTTTAACATGACGACGTATAACGATGTTAACATAAGTCCTTTTAAAAACGTCAAGACCAATGGAAGAAAACGATTAAGCTTCCGTATTTGGAATGTGTATTGGCAACAGAAATATTTTTATAAATGTAATACTTGATTCAACTGTCTTTAAAACCTTCTTGCGTTTAGTATGTGATCATTTAGACAGGTGTCCCTTAGGAGAGAGGGGGTGATACATGTGTTTATTCATGTAATTAGTATAGGCAATATCACTCCTACTTCATTTATATGGTTCAAGGTGTGAGTTAATGACGTAAATATGGAAAAGTTCAAGGTCAGATTGATTAGGATCGCTGAATCTCATTTTGAAAGTGGTTTATGAACATTTTAACATTCATTTTTTTCATACCCCATTAGATGATTTATTTTACTCCTATAGAGACGTCACCAGCTGTTAGTAAATACTACAAGTTTTGTTCTAGGTATGACGTTCAAAGTTGTAGCAGTGAGGGTTCTCTATCATATCAAGACGTACAATGAAACGGGACCTTTAGCTTTAAGGTGATATCCGAAAGACCCGCGAGTTCATTTCTTATTCCGGGAGCTTGGTGAAAGAATAGTCACCATCTATGTTCAACGTCTAAGCTTGACACGGCGCAAAAATCGAAAATCAAACCAAGGCCCCCCGGTTGCGAAACAAACACCTAACTACTACGTTCCCGTAGGGATCCGGGTTAGAATAGATTCTTAGTGAGAGGCGACTAAATGGGGCGGTCTTTCAGACGAGACCGCAAAAACCGAGGCCCCGTGTCACAGCAGGTGTGGCACGATAAAGATCCCCTTTTGCTCAAAAGCCGTAAGCGCCGAGCATAGGCCTACATTTTGCAGCCCTTCCCGGCAAAGGTGATATGTCCATATGAGTGAAAAATTATCGAGCGGGCGTTAAACACCAACAACCTTAACCACTACTTTTCCACGACTAGTTGAAGTTGGATGGAGATGTAAATTATATTTGTTTATTGTTACATTAATATTCTAATACATTATTTATTAAAATTGTACGATGAAATTACACATGATTTTTTTAAAAATTAAAGTAATTGCTTTTCTTCGGATTACAGTTGAGGGACGGATTACCTATGTTTTACGATACGCCCTATCCGTGCCAGCTGTGTAATGATTTATCGACGCCATGAGTCATCGCCACTCCTTGCTGGCGGCGTGTTTACGCATATGTCAAACAGCTGTCATCTGTTCATGATTGCTGTACTGCAACTGTTTGCTTCTGACGTTAGAGATAATTTATCATAACAGTCGCTTAGTAGACAAGACTAGGCGATGGAAGTGCGTGAACTTTGCGTCTTCTGATAGTTTTGATGAAACGAGTTTAATTAAGCGAGAAATGGAGGAACGATAGCGGATTTCGTGCCTGGTCTATTTTTAAACAGCACAATCAAGTGATTAACCTTGATAACCCAATTTACAATACTTTGTTGCCTGACTTGTACGTTTTATTTAAAAAGTTCTTGATTTCTCTGTTGATGGAGAATTATGTAACGAACAGAAGATAAATTAATTGCAGTGGGGACCGTTACAGACCCCCTTTCTCCTTTCCAAGTGATGTACTTTTGTTTACAGACACCAGTATCATATCATAAAAACATGAATTTCACCTTTTTTTATTTACAGAATATATAGAAGTGAAAGCTTCATCCAGTCAATATTATCCGAACGTGCATGTGCACTGTGGCAGTAATCCCGACAATGCCAATCCCTTAGAGTCGATACAATTTAGTCATATATACGAACTATAGACGTTTGAATATTATCCAAGCAAAATTAAGCGCACATGCATGCGTGAAAATATCTCGTTTTGTATTTTAATCACTTTCAGGCAACCATTTCGAAGTATGTAAGTATTAACCAATCAATTCAGTGCTCGTGCATGCATACAGAGGTGCGTAATTTTGATCTTGTTGATTAGTTTGTCTTACAACGTAAATTAAAAAACTTTAACTGAAAACAAAAAAGAGTCCAAAAATAGCAAGTTAAAATGATTGCGTGAGTCAGTATTTTTAATAGTATTAGTTGATAGGATCTTAATAAGTTTTATGTCCGTGATGTGAATAGAAGTGCAGTAATTGGCAAATGTACAAGCTAGTTAGGAGTTTTAAGAAGGGTGATCAGTGAAGCGTGTTAATATATACGTAAAACATAAATATCAAACTAAAAATGTTACAGGTCAATTACGTTAAAAATACTGCACGCGTGCATATAACGCGCACGCGAATTTGATTCTACAATTTTTATTGCACACCATTCAATAGGCATTCACATCATAAACCTACAGTACAGGTTACATTAGTGATAAAGAAGTTACGGTCTTTTTAGTATCATAAAATCATAAGAAAAACAAGAAACGTGCATTCAAGCGCACGCCAATTAAGCACTTCTGTTCATGCCATTTAAAAGTCATTTGTACCATATACCTACAGTATAAATGTCACAGTAATGTTTCCATTATATATAAGAAAGTTAGAGTGATTTACAGTCTTTCAATCAGAATTTAGTACACGTGCATGTATACATGCTGGCAAGTAATTTTAACCGTAATAAACGATAAGTAGTATTAAGATGCATGTACATAAAACGATAAACAAAAAAAGGTATATTGAGTCCAAAAATGGCACCTTCAATAGACGATGCGCATTGGCTTTTTAGGTGATATTTTCATGTCCTACTTATATGAATATCATTTCATTTCCTTCATTCATAAGAGTTTTAGAATTATCCAATTAAAATGAAGTGGGCGTGCAGGGTGGTAACTGACCATACCAATAATTTTTTAAAAATACACATACCATATAAATTTCAAGCGATTTCACTGAAAAACAAACAAATTAGACTGATTCCAAAGTGGTACATAAAATTCTATGCACATGCATGCCTTCCAGGGACCGTCGTGCATGTTATTTTGATTCTATTGCAAAGAAATTTTTTTGGATTGATGAAGTGAAGACACAATATAAGCAATTTTTGCATTTTAAACATCATATGGAAATTAGGTATTGAAAAGAGCAATATAAAATTATTAGTTTTAAAAATTGCATTGCATTTAAGTTGCAATGGTTGTCTCAGACTTCAAAAGGGATCATTAAAAATGAGAGGGGTATAAATAAGAAACAAATATATATATAATTATCATGTATTAGGGTATAAATATTGACAATAATTAATGAAATGGAGTGGTAAACTCAAGCTTATTTATATATATATATATATATATTATTTTTTTTTATTAAAAAAATTTCAGCCCCAAAACATTATTTTTTCGAGATTCGACGTAAAGCAAAACTTCAAATGGAACATGGTTAAGTATTGAATAGATAATATCTTTCGAGTATTAAACTAGTATCTATATAAATTACGTGTATAGCTTTCTGTATAATATATTTAGACCAATAAGATGTACATAGAAGTATTAAACCAGTCGCTGTATAGTTATCACGTGTATAGCTTTCTGTTTGCGTGTGCGCAAAAGTTGAAGAGCTTCCTTTATTATCAACAACCTTGGTGTGACCTTCATTATCGTGCTCGTACTATTTTTGTTTCTTCGTCGTGTATAAGTGGAAACAATAATCTCTATCTCGAGAAGAAAAGCCTGCTATCTCGGGTCATACCGAATCTTTGTTTTTAATGTAGGCAATTACAGAACTTTAAATAACTCGAATACGACTTGCAGAATGACATGTACAGGCGCTAAGTAGATGTACTCTGCGTATTTATATTGACAGTAAGGGGATGATGTGTAACTTTTGAATTTACATCCCATATGAGATTTTTTCACTCCTACAGAGACATCACAAGCTTTACTTAAAATACTAAAAAAAATTGACTTTTGCATGACGTCACTAGTATTACTTGAAGTACCGCAAGAGTTTTGACCTATCCATGGCGCTCTGGGCTGTAGCAGTTAAGAGTTCTTATTCGTGCCAACGCCCACCAGGACACGAGAATTTCGAAAGAGCTGTTGGTTGCAATTGTTTAACTTCCCGCCTAAGAAATTTTTACTCCTATAGAAACGTCACCATCGCCGGTGAAAGGGCTGCAAATTTTACGGCCTTTGATCAGTTATGGATCTTTATCGTGCCACACCTGCTGTGAGACACGGAACCTCGTTTTTTGCGTTCTCGTCCGAAGTACCGGGGCGCCCCGTTTAGTCGCCTCTTACGACAATCAAGAAGTACCCAGGACCTATTTAACCCCGATCCCCACGGGAGTTGGAAGACCTGTTATTTTGTTTTCTAATGCTGTGCGCTTAGCGAAGGTATAGGTTTGACACGGGGTCTGGATTGATTGCGAAGTGAGCGACAAATCATTGAGCTACCAAAAATGCAGTGAATATTACATACAGATAATGCAAAATATTTTTAAAAAGGAAATTAATTGTTCTTTTACATTTTTTACACTCTGAGAAACAGTAACTTTACCTGAAACAATTTATTCCAATTTGTGAAATCCTTTACATAAACCAATCATGGTTTGCGATTAGAATACAAAGAACACTAATTAATATTATATAATGATATAGTGCCATCTTATTATGTTAGGTTTAGTTTGATCTATTTGTAGCATTTTCTCGCTAGATTTATTATCAACGATTGCATTACAACCAGAAAAAACGGTTGGCACATGTATTGACCGCTACAGCTTCGTCTGCGGTCATTATAATTCTAACGAGGACGGTTTTATGTATTGATCAGTGTTAAAAGGCTATAATTCTAGGTAACTCGGAGCGACCTAGTCACCGTCATGCGGATTTTGTAAACGCAGGTTGGTTGGATGTTTTGCGTCCCGTCGAGAATTTTTATTTATTTTGAGACGTCACTAGTTGTAAGAGGAAATTTTGACCTATGCTTTGCGCTTACGGCCGTAACAGTGAGGATTCTTTAACGTACCAACGCCTGCCGCGACATGGTGTCTCCGTTTTTAAGGCCATGTCTGAAATACCGATTATTCTCACTTCTAAATGCCGAGCATAACAACGACCCTGATGTATTTCACTGCCTGTGGAATTCTTTAGTCAGCGGTTTAGGCGCCATGCAGGGCGGTTCAAAAACTGGCAGAGATTGACCCAATTTTTTTACAACCACACATCTGTAAGAAAACAGCGTGTATAGTCAAGTAGAAAGGAGGGCCTCTACCAAAATTGTAAATTCTATGATCATATGGGGAAAAGGTTGATTCCAAGGCGGGCCAAACTTGGTTTACATATGTATTTTGTTTACGTGTAAAACGTTTCATTAACATCTTTAATGCTATTGCTACTAAATTGAATATAAACTGATATTTACAAGGCGCACATAGCCTTTTACAAAAATGTAAATTTCGTAATCCCTGGGGTTTTGGTACTAGGGTGGGGCCAAAATTATCATAGTGATTATTGTGTACATCAATTTAAAGACTTCTTTGATTTTCCTAATTTTGTATAAGACATAAAACAAACAAAAGCAGAAAAGGTTTTTACCAAAATTGTGAATTTAGCAATCCCAAAGTCTGTCATATAGTGTTAATATAGCATGTACAGATTTTCACTAGTATGGATACGATAGGGGGTATTTATGTTTTAAGAACACATCTTATTTTATACTATTGTTGAATATTAGAATTTAGCTTAGATATGCAGAACAGGAAAACCATTATTATTGGTTTCATAACATTAGGGCTTGTGATACTTTAACGTAATACTCGGGTGATCGAAAAGGCCTATGAATCCTTTACTTTCTTTCATTAAGAAGCTCTTAAATAAGTTCTGCCTCATTATAATACAAAAAAGGGGATCAACTATTAAAGGAGCACAATTCGTGCTCATGAAAATTCTAACAAACTGTTGGAAGACCTGATCACCAAAAAATAAATTAATATGTAGATATGTCAATGAGGAACTCCATCTGTTTTACATCAACTTCAGAGTACTTGTGCATAGAATCGGAGTAGTGTGTAACAATTGAAGTAATTTTTTGGATGACCGATAATTTCCGAGTCCCACTTTTATCGATATCTGTAATGTTAGAAAGCCTAATCTTTAATTTATCATGAGGAATGGTGGTATAAAGTAAAATATTGAAAAATCATAGGATTTGGTTCTGTTGATTTTGGAAAAGATATATTAAAAAATAATAAATTATTGTTTGGTTGACTGATCACCAGATGTGAATATTGTGTTGCACTTGTATTGAAGAAGAAGCTGTCTTTCATGTCAAAAAGCCTGTCTTTAATTCATCGTGAGGAATGGTCGTGTAAAAAGTTAAAATGTACGTTTTGATACTGTTGATTGGGAAAAGTTTGTGATTTTAAATGTAACATAATTAGTTCTTTGGAATTTTTGAGAATCCATATTGATTTGCACCATTCTTGCATCACATCTTTGGGTCAGAAAGGTTTTTGACAATGAGATAACTGAAGGTCATTTGGTTGTCAAGGTCACAAGAGAGAATGTACTCCTGGAAGAAATTCGTCAAAAAAGAATTACCGCATATATCAAAGTAATTCCGCAGGGTTTAAAAAAATTGATATTGATTTATTATCACTCGGTGCGTAGTTAACTGTGGTTTATTCATTTGTTTACTATATATGCAACGACTCGGGAGTATGTCTTAACCTTTAACCTCTAGGCAACAATGCACTTGTCCAGATAGGAACAAGCATGCAATGTTCGGTTACAAATATGTAAGGAAATACTCATGTGAAAATATCTTTTCCTATCATTTATAAAACGACCATTATAAAAAATATATTTTAAATTTTAGCTTTTTAGTATAAAAATATATTGTTTAGAGAAAGTTTTCTGGAACATGCGTTATTTCAAATAAAACGACGATGTGAAGGGGCCAACTCCGAAGTCATTTACAATATATTTATGCGTACAGTGCGTGATGACCAAGGGAAGTTGAACAATTTTCAACTCCCAAAGAGTGCGTGGTAACCCACGGAAGTTGAACAAACAACTCCCAAACGATACATTTTTGCTTAACCCTTCGAAATATATTCACTAATATTGAGATGTCGCCAGCTGTAGATAAAATACCACTGCAATGCTTTGCGCTAAGTGTCGAAGCAATGAAGTTTCTTTAACGTGACAACGCCTGCAGCAACATGAGATCATTTTAAGGGTCATATCCGAAAGACTCGCGATTCTCCCTTTTAAATGCCGAACGTTTTTACTTCTTAAGGCCGGTTTATACGATACAGTTAATTACAATTAATCTCATGAGATTTTTGTTGCATGTAAATCTCTGTATACATGCTACAACTAATTATATGCAACTCCTTTTTTCACCGGTGACAGCGACGTCTCCATATGAGTAAAAAAATTCGAGCGGGACGTTAAACAATTTAGAACCAGTCAACTCTAGTTTTGAAAACACATTTTCCCGTCTGCAGTGCAAAACAAATCAAAACAAAATGGTGTACTCAGAAGAGCAAAAAATGGAAGCAGCCTTGTGTTTTATATAATGTTAAGCATTCTTTTCTTGCTCGAAGAGCTCTATAAGCTATAACCTGTATGTTCTTTGTTTGTAACTTATATTTCTTTTCTCTTTGAAAAACACGTGTAGAAAGGACCTGCATATTTTGCATAAGACCTTTGTTTCTAAGTTAAATTCTTATTGTTTACTGTTGATGGGAATTGCATGCAATTCCACTTAAATAGGTCATTGCTCTAAAAAATCTCGTGTCACGAAAAATGGTACATGCAACTAATAATAGCCTGGTTTACACGCTGCAGTTTATCCTATGAGGTTAATTCATGACACTAATTGCACCTTTAGGTTTGACGGGGTCATGGAACAAGCGGAGCTCTAACTCACGACTTCCCGGTCACGAAACAAACTTTCTAACCAATAAGCTACAGCGACCGATGAAGGACCCCCCCCCCCCCCCCCCAAAGTATATTATTCTTGCTGGCTTTGACGTCACCCTCGCCAAAGTTTGATGTATTATTTTGCAATTCAATTAAGTATGCCTTGCAATATTCTGAAGAAACAAAAAATCAAATCAAATGATCTTCTGTTTTGTAAATCGCAAAAAGTCTGGTGCCAGTGCACTATATATTTATACCCTTTTGCCTGTAACTCCTAGTTTACCTTATGTTACTAGTTTTGTTTGATGTGTACAGATTGAAGTAGGAATTCAGCATCGTGTCGTGTGTGCATTTGCATCTGTGCAAGAAGGTGAAATGTTTGATACGAACAAAATTCGTGATTCAACATGTGTGTGTAGTAAATCGTAAAGGCATTTTGCATTTATAATCAACAAAGTTAATAGATTTTTTTTAGTTAAAAGTTGAAACTTGATATTATTTTAATACAGTGATCTTCATTTTATATTTTCCCATATGACAAGATCATACATGTACCGCATATATATATATATATATATATATATATATATATATATATATATATCGCACAACAGAACTGTTTCCGGGTTTATAACGCAGGTTCGGAAAAACGATATGAACTCGTAGCAAAGGTTATTAACAATGTAAATTACGTAGGGTCATTTGAGGTCACCACGTGCTGACATAGATACAAAAATGTTACAACAAACGTTCTTCAAGCCTATCATATTTATTCGTGTTTCATTTGTTCTTGCTATATATTGACACAGCTAAAAATTACAGCCTTAAGATTGGAATTTCAATTTAGCTATCACATTAACGTGTTTATCATCAGGTCTTATTTCTACCGCTCAAGGACTTTTTCAGACGATGCCAAGAAGCTGAAAAATCACTTCCTTATACAGAAACATGAAATGGATAGTAACTAAAATATGCGTTTATTGATAGTTGTGTGATAAATAGAATCTTATACTCGTGCTTATGGCATATGAAATTCGTCACCAGATTTATATATTTCCCTCGCCAAGGCTCGGGAAATATTAAAACTGACAAACTCATTTCATAAATTTCATATGACATAAGCACTCGTTCAAGATCCCCCCCCCCTCTCTCTCTCTCTCTCTCTCTCTCTCTCTCTCTATATATATATATAAGGACAAGAGTCATATGGGCAGAGGTTGGCATACTGAAATTATTCTAGGATGAACAAAGTTTTCATTTATATTTACTAACTGACATAATGACCTTGATTAGATTGTAACCATTCAGTCATCAGGAACAAAACAAAATGGTGAGCTCTGACATGTCATGACTTGATATCCCAGTCACTATATAAACCATTTTAATAGTAGAACTCTTGGCTCTTAATAGTGATATTCAAATCTGTATTACAAGCCATAATTCATGACAGGAGAAAAATCATTAGAATACCCGAAATACACAGTAATCAAGCAATCCTCAGACATACCCCCTCCAAATGGAGAGCTTTTACATATCATGCTACAGACGTTTTTATTGTTTTACTTTCCAGTCGAATTTTTTCCACTCATATAGGGACGTCACTAACTGTAGGTGAAGTGTCACAAATGACAGTGCATGGCGCTAAAAGCATTAGTAGTGTGGCACAACGCCCACTGTGACACGGGGCTACTGTTTTATAAAGGTCCGAAATGCTGGAACTTGCGCTTCTCTCGTTAGTTTAATGCGGCTGCCAGTATAAAGAATTTGACTCTGGACACCATCCCGGTTTGGAAGCGACCGCACTCATCCCATTAGATTACCCCGACCAGTCCACTATAGAAAATGTTTAAATTTCAGTAGACAATCTCTTTATATAAAGATATGTTCTGCATATTATGTAACTGCAACAACTTCAGCATCTATTCAATCTAAACGTGTGTTGTCCGTCCCGTCAGGTTTAGAGAAGGCTCAGTATCAAATTAGTGGTATTGTTACTTCATGTTCTTTTCATTCTATTCTTACTCGGGTTTTATTCACGCGGGATGAAGAGTTTGACTTTATGGATGATAAACAATATTTTTGTTTATTTCTGGCAACATGTGGTACCACTTCTAAATAAACTTTCATTTGCACTACTGTTTATTTTTGGTAAATCCCATATGTGATATAGTTATTCAAAGCATGTTTCTAGCACATTATACTATTATGGACTGTTTTGGAGGGAGACATCACATATTATCACGTCTGAGTAGGGTTATCACCCGAGGGCGCCTACTCAGACTTGATAATTTGTGATGTCTCCCGACGAACAGTCCATAACAGTTTTATTATCCTGAAGAAACAGAGAAGTTAAATCCAACGATTTTAATAAATTTCATCACTTTATTCAAAACAAAAAGAATAATAGAATCATAACACTTACGTAAATCAACAGCGCCAATTTACTTACTGTTAATGTTAAAATTTACAACAAATCCTGTGATGTAAGGAACAAATCTGCAGTTAGCTGAAACACTGAAATGACACAGGTTTGTTTATTTCGTTTTCAGGACTTGGACATCATCCTTGAGCAGTGTACTTCTAAATACAGACGGTTTTGACGTCACGGTTATTTACGCGACGTCAAACGCGTTGTATTATGACGTCACTTAAACAGATTTATCTCGCTTTAGTCGTAACTAACAGGAAGGCAACACTGTTGTCACCCGTACGTGAGGGAGACCACGAATTGTCTCCCCTCATGTGACCAGCCCTTGACCCATGAAATTGACTATTATTTTGAAGGATAATAATATGAATAATCTGCCAGCTTTTAATAATCAACACGGCTTTATTTCGAAAGATCACAGATTTTTCATTACTTAAGTATTATTTTAAAAATAGCTGCAATCCCATATAAACGGAACAGTACTATTCGATATAGTGGTATGAGGACTACCAGTAGCAATGCCAGTCCATGATGTTGTCATCTTCTGAATAAATTCGAAGGAACTTCCATCTTTTCGCCATGAACACTGCTAAAGAAATGTTCTAATTCTCCATTTTGCATGCTTTTTATAAGGCTTTTTGTGATATTAGAGGGTTGTTTTGTTTGTACACAATGCGTGATGTCAGAGAGTTATTTCGTGTGTATTATGTGTTGTGTGATGTCAGAAAGTCATTTCGTTTGTATTATGTGTTGTGTGACGCCAGAGAGAGACTTTATATTATGTGTTGTGAATTTTTTGTTTTTTGTATTTTAAGTGTTGTGTGACATCGGAGAGCGACTTTGTTTCTATTTTGTGTCGTGTGACGTCATAGAGTGGTATAGTTTGAATTTTGTGGGTTATAAAAACAATGGAGGCATGGGGTATCTTGCGGTGGCTGGTTTAGAACAGATGAAAGAGATTATTATTATTATTTTTTTTACAAATTAGTTCACACGAATTCAAATTTCTTTCCTACGAAATAAAATTAATTCCCAAGATTTACAAAAATTAATAGCAGACTGTATATTTACAATAACTTCCACTACCCGTGGGCAAATCATTATATAACAAAAAACCCAATTCACCATCAATTTCGTCAAACGTATTTAACAAACGTTATGTCTTGTAATTTTATAGTACACAATAAATCTGTAGCAGGTTTGGTCAGTTTACTTCATATACCGGTATGTCTTATTTAATATTTGTGACTCTCCTTTCAGTTTGGAGTGCGATGAACATGTGTTGCCATTGAGAACATTTACACAAGAGGCATTCCATGAACTTTCAACATCTCCAGTTTTAGACATCGAGAGCCGAAAAATGATTTGAAGCTTCAGTTTTTATGGAGAACAACAACAACAAAACTATTTCAATTATTTCTTTAAATGCATACAGTACAGAAAATGTCTATAATATTGTGGCTGCACCTTGTGAACGTAAACCAAACTCCCTGTACTGTCGTCTATAAAGCGCGCGCGCGAGAGAGAGAGAGAGAGGAGAGCAATAAATCTTAAAACAGAGAAAAAACTTAGAACATTGGTTACTATCTGCTCATAAAGTAGACAAGTACATGGTTACAAACTGCATGCAAAGGATTATTTTACTGACATACTGATGACATGTCCTATAATGCTTAAAAGTTGATTATATAATGAAGTAAAGTAGAGTTTCAGTTTTGGAATTTTATTTGGACTATTGATTAGTAATGAATATTGAGAGAATTCTTAATTTGCGGGAGCGAAATTAATATCAATGGAACGATTTTTATTTCGCGAGAAGGAATTTTTTCTCTTTTAAAAAATCTCATCAACCTGACATAAACCAGTCATGGTAGTATCTTGCATGTAATCAGCAAAAAATGATTATGCAGAAATTGCATATTTCTTCCATACAAATACATAAAATATAAGCACAAACAATTTAAATTTGAAGTGAGGACGTCTTCGCATGTCTAGAAGAGAATACACACACATACGTTATTCAAAGACAAAAAAGTACTATGTTAGGTATAGCTATAGGAGCACCTATAAAAGTTTATATACTCTCTTTCGAATTATAAAAATAATGGTTTTGAGAGAGAATATTAGTAAGGACATGTCCTCACACTACTTGTCTTCACTACGACAATAATTTGTATCCACATCTTTCACGTCCTGTAGGTCACGTTTATGAGGACGTAATTATGAGGACAGGATTTTTGTCCTCATAGTGCACTTCTGTCATTACAAATTCAGTCAGATGGTGAAAATTGTCCTCACTTTACACGTTTTACGATCTGTCTGTAGCCAGTTTATCTGTCTGTCTGTCTGTGGGGATATGTCAGTTTGAAAGATCACTGCATTAATCAGGAAATAAAATGCACTGAATCTGCATTGGTTTATTACTGACAAAACATTGGTAAATATAAATACATTGTATTATGTAGACACATTAGAAATACATGAAAATGATAAACTTGTGAAAAAAATGAACACCCTCAGAAATCCTATGAAGAGCATGGTAAACACAGACCCTGAAAACACCAGAGAAGGATCAGGTGCTTAGGAAGAGTAAACATCCCCTGTTGACTAGTCACACTCGCAGTTAGCGCATTAAGTGGCGTAATCCATAGTCACAATCAGCATATAAAAACGGTATAATAATTAGTATGAAACACGTCAGACAGCATTTTCGATCTAATGACTGGTTATATTATTACCTAATGATAATCTGCTATATTAATTTTTATTATCCAGTTGTCTATTATTATAGCAATTAACAAATTTTGGCACCGGTCGCGGTAGCTCAGTGGTTAGAGCGTTCGCTTCGTAAAATAGGTAGTGACTGCTCCTTCGCCAAACGCTCGGCATTTAGAAGTGAGAATCACGGGTCTTTCGGATATGACCTTAAAAACGGAGGTCCCGTGTCACGGTAGGCGTTGGCACGTTAAAGAACCCTCACTGCTACGGCCCTGAGCGCTAAGCATAGGTCTAAATTCTTGGTACTTCACCTACAGCTGGTGACGTCTCAATATGAGTGAAAAATTCTCGACGGGACGTAAAACAAACAAACAAACAAATTTTGGCTTATTTCTTGTTAATTTTTCTCAGCATGTAACAGATAAACTATTGACCGGTCAATAGTTTTGACTGTTTCATGACACGTGAGCGTGAGTTTTGCTATCAATGCGCTGCCGGTCATGATAAGCATATTCAGCTGTACATATCCATCATCACAAATGATTTTTATTGATACATATGTTGAAGCGTTTTTGAACAATGTGCCATGAAATATTAAGAAAGTATTTTTCTTTTAATTCCAGGAAAGTAGATCGCTAGTTTGATAATAAAACAGTTATTTCATGTCTTTCTGGAAAACAGTCAAAACTATTGTCTCTCGATTGCGTGGAAGACCTCGGCCATTGGCCTCGGGCAATAGTTCATGGGGTCTTCCATACCACTTCGGAGCAATAGTTTTGACTGTTTACCAGAGAGACATGAAATAACAGTATAATATTACATATTTTCATTATTTTTCAACCAAGGGAGAAACACTTAATTTGTCACGTAACGCACTTGTAACAGAAAGGACGAAAATGCAACGGACCAGACCAAGATTCGAACCCCGGCCCCCTGAATCTCTAGTCAAGTGCTCTACCAACTGATCGAACTGGACACCGGCGATCGGACCCGGCTGACCGCTACATTCATCTCTCTTTAAATTGTCTTCGTCCTTGACGACACACAACCCAGAATGTTTAGCCCCTGGCAGGACTTTCACCTGCAAGTCCAGGGGTGGTCAACGGCACCAACTGTAACAGGAAGGGAGAAAATGCAACGGACAAGACCGGGATTTGAACCCGACCCCCCCCCCCAACTCTTGTCAGGTGCTCTACCAACTGAGCTAACTGGCCACCGATGATCGAACCCGGTTTGTCGTTACACATTGCCCGATCATGTGATGTACCACTTCCCAATCACGTGATATACTAAACTGCGGCGTTTTAGCGACAATGTAGATTATGCGTCTTCGTAATTTTTTTTTTTACTTCAAACAGACGATTGTATATTGTTTAACGTCCCTCTTGAGAATTTTTCACTCATATTCATTCACCATTGGCGTTGAAGGGCAGCAAAATTTAGGCTTACGCTTACTTTAAATTTAGGCTTTAGCTCGCCGCCTATCTTCTTTAAGCAGGGAGGGATCTTTATCGTGCCACACCTACTGTGACACGAAGGAGACGAGAAACATGTCTCGGTTTAAAGCTGTCCAAAGATTTCAGCATTTACTAACAAAAAAAGAGACCTTAAGTACAAAACTGCCATTAAGTGTGCAGTTAATGTTTTGAAAGAAAGCTCTGAAAAGAACGTGGGTGTGAATGCACAGACAGAGGTTGAAGTGAAATTATATGCTGCGAAATTTTTACTTTGCTGTCAAAACGAAAAAAAGGGTTAATTATACTTAAACAATAGGCCAAAGGGCCTTAACGGCCACTTGAGTATCATAGCCCATACAGGGAGTCTCATATTTGTATATAAGCCTCAATTTGGAGTCTTTTGTGCACATGTTTATGATCTTTTAAAATACATACAATTCCTATTCAATTACAGAAGAAGGAAAATTGGATGTTTAAAGCATATAGATAATTTTAACATTCCTTTTTCGACACATTTTCATTATGTAAGCATATTCGCCTTGCCCAAAGGCCCGAAGCTCTGACCCAGGAGCTATGAATTTCACAATTTAGGTAGAGAGCTTCATGGACTTCATAAACATGCATTCAGTTTTTTTCTCAAAATATATATGGGAATAGAGAAGATTTCATTTGCACTATATGGCCATACTGACCCCGCCTTAAGGCCTCAACCTCTGACCCAGGGGCCATGGATTTCACAATTTTGAAGGAAGGGTTGAAGAACATCACAACCATGCATTTATTTTATCTACTGTACAGAAGATTTTTGAAAATATGGCCTTTTTAGCATATTTGACCCGTCCATGAGATCAAGATATAGGACTTACGTATAGTGACCGGTCGACAGGGGATGCTTACTCCTCCAAGGCACCTGATCCCACCTCTGGTATATTATATTAATGATTATATATTGTTTAACGTCCCGCTCAAGAAATTTTCACTCATATGGAGATGTCACCATTGCCGGTGAAGGGTTGCAAAATGTAGGCCTATGATCGGCGCTTATGGCCTTTGAGAAGGAAGGGATCTTTATTGTGTCACAGCTGCTGTGACACGAGGCTTCGGTTTTTGCGGTTTCATCCAAAGGACCGCCCCATTTAGTCAACTCCTACAACAAGCAAGGGGTACTGAGGATCTATTCTAACAACCCAGATCCCCACGGGGCACTCTGGTATATCCAAGGTTCAGTGCTTATCATATCTGAAAATAGCAACCGCTTACGTTTTAACTTCTTTTGGAATATGATATGTGGTGTCCTGTAAATGTGAAATAAAGTTGTGGAACTTTCAATTTACCCGGGGGGGGGGGGGGGGGATTGAGGGTAAAAAAAAAACGACGGTTTTCTACAAAACCTGGTTCCCAGAGCTCCTCTTACATTTTAAGCTATAGCCAAATCATAGTGTCCTACATATGTGCAATAAGGCTTTGGAATTTTCATTTCACGCTGGGGACTAAATGGGTGTAGAAAACGATGTTTTTCTTCAAACATATGACTCCCAGAACTCCTCTTACATTATAAGCAGTTCATCTTTTGGAAGATGAATGGTGGCACCCTGTAAATGTGCAATAAGGTTTAGGAATTTTCATGTTTATCCTAGGGCCCAAATGGGGTAAACAAAAACACCCTGACTTTTTTAACTTAGTTCCCAGAACTCCTCTTACATCAAGGTTTCATAATGTTCATTTCCAACATGGGGCCCAACTGGGGGGGGGGGGGGGGGGGGGGGGGAGGGCGGTCTGTAACCTTTGTTTATATTTTAGTCATCAAATTAAAAGGATTGGGAACAAATTCTAACATACTAGTCCCTATCCTAAAGTATTATAAATACAAAATGTCATGCAAGGTAATAATTAACAGGTAGAAATGTACAATAATTAATTGAATCTACAAGTTTCATCTATAAATTTGTGAACAGCTGAAAAGATATTTATATTAGTTTGCAAAGGCAAATTCATATCACCACACGATAGCAGATTTGTATCAATATTACATGTAACCCAATCAAACATAAAAAGGCGATTAAATAGATCATTTCTAGCTTTAGAGTATTTTTACAAGCAAAAAAGAAATGATATATATCTTCGTTATATCCACATGAACAAAAAGAAGAATTTGTAATATTTCGTTTAGAAAGATCATACTGAAATATACAGTTGTGTCTTAGTATAGTATGAATAATGTTTATGAATCGTGTCCCAAACTAAAAATATGATGGTGGACTTTTGATTTCTATTTTTATATTTTTGCGGAATGAATTTATTGAGATGGCTTCTACATTTAATAAATTCCAATGTTTTATTGAATCAGGAACAAAATATTTTTGAAATAATTCTAATCTACATCTTGGAATATAAAACTGGTCTTTGTTTCGTGTATTGTAACGGGACACATATGTATTTTTGATTGTCTGATTGATTGTATATTGTTTAACGTCCCGCTCAGGAATTTTTCACTCATAGAAACGTCATCATTGCCTGTGAAGGACTGCAAAATATAGGTCTATGCTCGGCGGTTACGGCCTTTGAGCAGGGAGGGATCTTTATCGTGCCACACCTGCTGTGACGCGGGACCTCGGTTTTTGCGTTCTCATCCAAAGGACCGCCCCATTTAGTCGCCTCTTATGACAAGCAAAGGGTACTGAGGACCTTTTCTAATCCGGATCCCCACGGGATCATTATAGGTTAAATATTTTGTTTTACAATAAATGTACCCGTTATTGAATATAAAATATCATCATTACGATTTGTGGAAAACATTTCTATTGATTATTTTAATTTTGTTATATGATATTTGAAATGAGATTTTACACGTTGTGAACGAAAACATTGAATTCCAAGCCTATTCGCACTATCGAACAGATATACACACATTCATTCCTATCGTCATGTAAAAATCAAAATTACCAGCTTAAATTGTGACGATGCACATCACTAATCTTTATTAAACCATTATTTTGTTTGTTGAAGTTTTTGAAATCACCTGAACTATCTGACATTTTGGTTGCATGTCATTTCCGGCATTTTTACTACTTTTCCTTCCCGGCATTTTATACTTGTCATTTTTGACACTTTTACGGCTTTGAACAACACGGTGCTGTTGCTAATATATAATAATGCAAAAGCATAGTGCTCTGCTAAGAAAATGACTCTATTGGACTATGATATAGCCAGCGCTTTGGGCATAAATTTGATGTTTTGACGGACATACACATGTAGTACAAGCAAACAAAGTTGATGTGATTTTTACATGCAACCACATTGCAATTTTTTACATGTAATTTTGAAAGAACAGGTAATATTTAAATCGTGCTCAAAACCCCCTTGATTATCAGGAGGCAACAGTTTTTCCGGACTAACATTAAACTGCCGGAAAAGTACTGTAAAATTGCCGGATGTGTAAAACACAAAACAAAACAAAATGAGTGACGGGAATAAAAATGCTGGAAATGCTTAAGCATAATGGCGTAAACAAAAAGCAACAGGCATTTCACTGGTGATTTAAGGTGATGGCTAATTAACAGCTTCAGTGATCACACACCTTTGGCGGTATATCGAGACAATTGTCAATATAATATGGGCGTTTGGTTTTGCAAATTTGGAGTAATGATAAAACCGTTCTGGACAAAACGTGGCGGTCTAGTGAAAATGGCTATGAACCGAGTGGCGATAATTCGAGAATTGGTTGTTAGTCTGTGGTCAGACCCCTAGATATTTACTTTCAAATTAATGTTGGTTGGTTGTTTTACGTCCCGTCGAGAATTTTTCACTCATATTGAGACGTCACCAGCTGTAGATGAAGTACCATAAATTTAGACGTATGCTTGGCGTTCAGGGCCATAGAAGTGAGGATTCTTTAACGTGCCAACGCCTGCCGCGAAAAATTATACATTCGGAGAGCTGCAAAACTGCTAGTTAATGTAGTTACACTGGAATGTTTGTTTCAAATGGAAATACTCCGGAAACCCGCATTATCGGTAGTTCGATTTGATAAAAGTATCATACTTGATACGTACACACTGGGCACACCTTGTATACATGTATTCATAAACAAAACCAACAACCTTTGCCTCAGGGAAGACTTTTTTAATTATCGCGTTCTTTTATTTGATTCGGTATCTTGCTATTCCTGGATATATTTAAACACCCCTACCCCCCCCCCCCCCCAAAAAAAAAGAAAAGAAAAAGAAATCATGCACGCGTAAAATATATACAGGCAAAACTAGTTATTCACAACTAAAAACAAACAAACAAACAAAAAAAAAACAAACCAAGATGTGCTTGTGAAACACTAGCCACCAGTGTCAACAAAGAACAATGAATACGATCAAAAACTTTGGTACCAAAAGAAAGTCTTGTCGATGTGATTCACTCCGTTACTCACCATTCCGATGTTACGAACTAGGTTAAATTTTCGGACACACAGGACCAAAACAATATGCTCCCCGACTTCAGTTGTGGGAGCATAAAAAAAGGAACTACTGGAAATTGGAGAATTATTGTGATTGTGTCATAAATACTGAAACATTAAGAGGGTCCCATTTTGTCTGCCTCTGTATTGACCATCAACAATGTTCTCTGACCTTTGTACTGAGTGATTATTTTGACAGGGTGTTTCGGCCCAACACTCTACATATAACAGTATTTGGGGGTGGGGTTATTTGATCAATGTAAACCTATAACCGGAAATAATCATTACAGCTCTAATAAAAGAACTTATTCTGTGTAAGTTTATGTATTATGATTTTAAAATATTACTGACCGTAAAGTTATTTAAGACGAAAACAATTTCACGAATATTAATTTTGTGGTAATATGAAATTTACTTTAAAAAAAAAATATCATGTGTTGGCTCTTGCCTGGAAACACCCGATGCAGTTTTGGATATTGCGTGTATGAATCTTTTTAGTACGTCTATTTTAAGGACTGAAAATATGATGTACATTGTGCACACACACACACACACACACACACACACACACACACACAGGGATATATATGATATATATATATATATATATATATATATATATATACACACACTTGTCATGAAGCTTATGCGTTTCATGAAATATGCCGGCATGAAGTGTCCGCATTTCATACCCTCATGTATTTTCAAAAATGAATTTGATATTTTATATTATATATTTACAAACTATGTTTCCGGGGATCACCGGTGGCGTAGCTTCAATTAAGGCAAACAAGGCAACTACTTACACGTGATTTTATGTAAATTCTGGTTACAGAGATGGTTATAACATGGGAACAAATATCATGTCAATTTTTTCCTCTCCAGTTCTTATCCATCCCTACTGCAATATGACAAAGAGTCGTCCGATAATCTTTACATCTACCGCTCTGTTCCACGTTCTGACCTTGGTTGCTGTTCACCCTTGTGAGATCGGTTGATCATCGTGTTCATTTGTACACTTCGTCTGTCATCAGAGGGTCGTAAATTGAGGACGAATTATTCTAATGTTACTCCAGTTTGTTTAGACTTCCTCGTTGAAAAAAGACACCTTGTTGAATTCCGTAACCATAGTAACAGATAAAATTTAGATTATTGATCCAAGCGATGGGTTTGAAGACTACGTTTGTTAAAAGCCTCTAAATAGTAGGTTTTTTTTTCGTAAGATGTCTCCGATATGTATTATTTTATTCAAATTCTCATTTGGAACTGCAGATGAATTCGAACAGTATCATACATTTCAAAATATACCATTCGCTCCGGTCCCGTGGGGATCCGGGTCAGAATAATCCTCACCTTGCTTGTCGTAAATGGTGATTAAATGGGGGCAGTCTTTCGGATGAGACCATAAAAACCGACGTACCGTGTCACAACAAGTGTGGCACGATAAAGATCCCTCCCTGCTCAGAGGCCGTAAGCGCCGAGCACAGGCCTAAATTTCGCAGCCCTTCGCTGGCAATGGTGAAATTGACCCAGTAGTTCTTGAGAAGATTTTTAAAAGATGTCAAAAAGTTTTTTCTAATTCTTTATCTCCACTTCAAAAGGGACGTAGAATTTCATTGGAATAAATTTAATTCCTCTTTTAAAGAGGTAAATTATCTAAGTATGGTTTGTGGCAAGTTTCACTGAAATTAGCCGTGCAGAAGAAGTTGAAAATGTGATACGTTTACGGAAAGACGGACGGACGAACTGACTGACGCCGGACAAAAAGTTATCAGAATCGCTTACTTGAGCTTTCAGCTTATGTGAGCTAAAAAGCATACTTTATCTTGAAAGAATGACAGCATATATTTAAAAAGCACCATTTTATCATTCATGAAAGAACTACAACATGTCATAAAAAGAACCTTATGAAACACATCCACATAAGGTAGTTATGGAGTTCCATCTGTAAAGCAAGTCTTTCTCGATCATGCCAATTAAAGGCCTGGGATTTGGGTGACCTAATTATCCTTCTTTTAGTATACCTATATTATTTCATTGAAAGCAGCTGAATCAGTCCACTCAAAGAAAATTCTTGAATGACAGTAGATCCTCTATGGCTTTCCCATCTTCTTTAGTGCAAATATTATGGAAGCGATAAGGAGAATGGACATTAAACTGACAAAATCTTCCTTTTCGAGTGCTTCCATGTCGACATGGGGAAAAGAAATATGTACTCCCAAGGGAAGAACGTATTACAAAAGTTGTATATGACAAGTTGTATCCGACTCGTATTATCGCATAAACCGGCCTCAAATCAACGACCTCCCGATTACGAAGCGAATGCTCTATATAACAACTGCTGAAGTAACTATCACGTTGACATCACAATGCCACTCAAACATTCCATAAATCGCAATTAGTTTATTACAGTGTATATATACATGTATGTCTTCACGAGGTGACACCGTTGCGTGTTATCTGCTCAACAGATGAATTTAATGCTTACTAATGCTTCAGCATGTCCGGACAAATTATTTTTTTGAGAAGTGGACAGGCATATACCTGTCTACTAGGTCGACTTCGATACGTTTCCGAGTACGAACTCGGGCTACCCGAGCTGCAATCAAACGGACAGAGTTTCAACTCTTATATTACGTATTGTGCCACTTGGAACCCGACCCAAGTAACTTTGCTTTTTACGAGGGTTAGTGTGGTAGCAATATGTTGGTCTTGTAATGATACTGCACATGTGTCAGTTTTCAAACAATGGATGTGATTGGTTGGAATATTATACATGGGAGCAAGGAATAACATTGTGATTGTTACCCTACTAACTAGGGTGTGAACCAAAGTCGCCCATAAAGTTCGGACATATGGAAGTGATAAATCATCACGTGATCCTTAGCGTTAACCATGTGTGCATGCCACATGTGACTTATCCCTTGACTCTAACATGGCATAAATATATGCGGAAATCGGCTATTTCAACCCCATATTGTGATTCATCATATTGAAATGAATCATCGGTGTCTCAGTCACGTGATACTTGCGTACACGTATGATTCATACAATGACGTCATTTATGTTCACGTGTAACTTTGCCTTCTTGTGCCGCTGGTATATTGAATTAAAGGTGTGTCATTCACAACCAAGTTAAAAATACTTTTTAAAGAATGATATATATTTTTAAAACTGATGGTGGGTCTAATCAATGTACCGAGATCCGCCTCAGTATGTCACCACACAAATTTGCACTTCCTGTTGATCAGATCGAGGTTTGCTCATGGCGGTAGGTTTGGAGGTACATCGCAATGATCGTTGGCAAAACTGAATTTACGCATTTTCCACTGGGATATTGCTTTAAAAATTAATGTAAATGGCTGAAGCAAGTCCAAGCATCGTTGAAAGCAGCAATTTGCAAATTTGTGTTTTGTGCACATCGGAATTGAAAGACAAGAGTCCGAAACTATTGTCATGTTTACATACTTTGTGTGAAAACTGCTTGAATTCACTTTTCCAAGTACAAATTCAACAAAAGCGTCCAAACGAGGAAAGTGATGACACAACTTCCGATGAAAAAGGAGACAGTACGGGTAAAATTTATTGAATTCATACGTTTACCTTGATTTAAATGTAAATTCATTGTAACGACTCAACAACGCTCGTTATAAGGGAAGTAACTCGTAGAATTTGACACGCAGGGTACAAGCTTGGTATTTAAAAATATTGCAGTGTAAATGCTTTATTTTATGAATAATTAAGTACTGAATTAATAAATTATACTTTATATGTAAATTGTTTTTACTTTTGTGTATATTTGCAGTGTCAGAGAACTGTTCCATTTTGTGTCCAGCGTGCAATGCCACTGTTGAAAAATCCATGGTTTTAGATAATCTCTTTGTCCAAAGTTCACCTATCATAATTGAAGATGAAGAGGAAAAGGAGGAGGAGAGCCACATTTGTACAGGATGTGATGAAAAGCAGGAGGCAACTTCATTTTGTGCTGAGTGTAAAGAATGGTTGTGTGATCAGTGTGTAATAGCTCATAAAAGAGTACGCATTACTAAAGACCACACAATTCAGTCAAAAGAAGAGGCAAAGAAGATTGAAGATGATGCTAATTCTACACCTCAGAAAATTATGTTTTGCACTGTTCATAGAAATGAGCAACTAAAACTATTCTGTGAGACATGTGATAAATTAACTTGTAGAGATTGTCAGCTTGAAGAACACAAAGACCACAAGTATCAATTTTTGTCAGAAGCCATAAGAAATCAGAGGGAGAACTTGCAGAATGCTGTTGTGAAATTGAAACAGAAACTTGGAAATTACCATCAAGCTGATAAAATTTTGACAGCGAAGAATAATGAGCTGAAATCAAAACTCAATGATGTTTGTCAAAATATGAGAGATGTAGCTGATATCATAACCAAGGAAGTTAACAAACACACTGACAATCTTATTCAGTATCTTGAAAAGTATGTCAATGGTAAAACTAGTGTTATATCTGACAAACAGCGCTTGGTAAAGGAAGCTTTAGACAAAATGAGACACACGATTGAATTTGTAGAGAATGCCCTTACTGTTGGTGATGATACATCTATACTTTATGCCAAAGGTGTGATGATGAAAACCTTGCGTGTACTTGCAAATAATGGAATACCTTTCCATCCAAGTATTCTCAATTATTCCATATCATATGAACATGAAAAGGATTTCATTTTGAAAAATGTCAACAAAGCTGGTACACTGGTAATAGATAACAACAAGTTTCCACCAACACCAGGGCAAAGACCAGTTCCCACTCCCCAACAGGGACAAGCAAGAGCTAGCCAACCCAATGCTTACCCACAACACCATAATGTGATGCCAAATCGCACAACAAATGCCAGTGGTTACTACAACAATAGAAATTCTGTACCACCTCGCATTCAGCAGAGGTTTTCACACCTCTCAACTGACCAGCAGAGAGACCTGACTCAGAAGCTGTATAATGTCATGTGGAATCAGCAACCAGGGCCAGAAACAGGTTCAGGGGCTGCAACCTATCAGCACCAAGTTCCATCCAATCACATGCCTGTTATTGACCAATCTGTGAGAAACTTAACAAATCTGGTAAATGGTGTACCCCAACAGAGACCTGTGTTAAATGCTCGATATCAACACAACCCATCAGCAGCTTCTATGATGCAGCCAAGAATGAACACCTCCAGGCCACTTATACCTGAGCAAAGGGTGGGCATGCAGTTGCCCACAAATAGTTTACATAGCACCATGCATCCTAGCTCTGCAAGCCATATAAGTGGTATGGCACGGCCAATTACATCTGTAGGCGACCCTACACGATCTGCAATCAGCCCAAGCTCTGCAGCAGATAGAATTATAACTGGGAGGGCAACACAAAGCCAAACATCGGGTAAATCTTGGAATTTTGTTGACATGGGTTCCCGTTTTCAACAAGCAGCATTTGTTTCTTACATTGACCAGGGCTCACCAGGTAATTGTTGAGAACTGCGTCACTTGATGAAACAACATTACAAAGTTTTATGCTTGCATTAGTACATGACCCTACATGTATTTTGTTGCACAGTATAGTAACTTACAGCACCTAATGGGGCTCATCGTACTTCTAATATATATTTGTTCATGTATATCAAATTTGTTCAGTATATTTCTTTACTGTGTGTTATGTTCAGGGCTGTACAGTGATAGGGATAGATTGAAAATAGCCTCTTCACTGTGTATTGATATGCCAAATCAACATATTGGTACTTTAACACAGATTTACATATACATAAGTGTGTTTGAAAACTTAATGGTTTAATCAATCTCGTCAAGTTTTATTCATTTTGTGTTTTTTTTATACAAGGTTATCAATGTGCTTTTGAAGGAAAAAGGAAAAAAAACCAAAAAATAAGGTGCAATTGGTGGTGTGAAACCACATTTCAAAAAGTTAACAAAGATAACATTGATAAAGCAGAATGTCTTATCTGTGATATTACTATTTTAAGCTCGAATAATGTAATGTTCCAATAAATTCATTCAAATATATGAAAAAGCATGTTACTAGGATATGGACAGGTTTATCTTCCACAGTAAAAAAAACCAACAAACAACCCCCCTCCCCCCCAACTATTTGTTTGCCATTTTTACACTGATAGAAACTTAAATGGTAAGTGAAAAATATTATTTAAAGCTTATGATGTATTGAATTAACGTGTAAAAATTTGAGACATTTTTAGTCATTTTGATATTGTTATATTTATATATATATTTAGAGAGAGAGAAAATAATGACACTCTTAATATTGTGTGAATTAATGGAAAAGAAAAATAGCATATATTGTATTGAAATCTCAAGTATTGATAAATATACGATTCCATTGAAATTTTTATTTCAATACCCAGTCCTGGTCCAGGAAGAATTCATTTATATACACAGTGCATCTTGGAGGAGCAAAAATTATGTGAACTAATCATGTTTCTTGGTTGACTTCAACATGATGTCTTAGTTAAAGTACCTGTAAATGAGTGTTAATGGTTGCAATGCATTTTGTGGTTATAACAGATGTTTACAAGTATAGATTGATACTTAGTAGATAAAACATGCTATTGATAAATTCCAGTGCAACTCTTCAGTGAGAAAAATAAAACTATAATTAAATTTTGTGATGAAGATTTGTTATCTGTATGAAAACTTAGTTAAAGTACCTGTAAATGAGTGTTAATGGTTGCAATGCATTTTGTGGTTATAACAGATGTTTACAAGTATAGATTGATACTTAGTAGATAAAACATGCTATTGATAAATTCCAGTGCAACTCTTCAGTGAGAAAAATAAAACTATAATTAAATTTTGTGATGAAGATTTGTTATCTGTATGAAAACTTATATTTTTCTTTCCATCTTAGGGCCCCAGGCAGCATCCAATCAAGCTAAGACACCCAGCCCTGCAGGAGCAGGAGTTGACGAGTCCCCAAATGCTCAGACAAGACAAGACACACTATCTACGTATACTGGGTAAATATTATATTAAACGTGAAAGCTAAAACAAATGGATACCCATTCAACCAGCTTTTGAGCAAACATTTCTTGCACAGGTCTAGGAATTATATCACTTGGATTTGAATTTACTATTAAAGAGTAAAGGTATAGAGCTCGAAATATTGTTATTCAAGTTTGTCGATGAGAAAACAATAAACCAAATTCTATAAAATTTTACTCTGTATTCAAATGTAATCAATTTACATTACTACCATAGTTTATCCCGAAATCTTGTATACTTCCAAAGATCTGCAGAAATGAATTTTTAAAAAAATCCTTCTTTTTTTAGTTGGAATATTAGCCATGTCCTGGCACTGTACCACTAAACAGAGATGTTTGTGCGTTGTAACAAGCAATTACATAGAATGTGCAACATTAGATATCTTTAAGTTGAATTTCTTGCCCCAATTAATATAAACTAAAGTATGCAATAGCTCCAAGAAATTGAAAATAGTGAAGCTGTCTGCACTTTCACTTATCAAAGCCATTTTGACCAGTGCCACTAATTACCCAAAAAGGATGAAGGGATCCATAATGATTTAGAGACTTGAATAGTAAATTTTGATCTAAATAATTCATTATAGTACGTACATTATGCTAATAACAAGTTTTTACAAAGATGCACAGTTCTTATGTCAATTTTTATCCAGTCCACATTAACACGGGTCTTTCACGATTCATAATAATGAAGTAAATTTGGGATTCAAGGTATAAGTAATGTTCATTTATAATGAATATAAAACTGAGCTGTATTTCAAAATATATGAAGAGACTGGCTACTAATTGATTTAATGACAAATTGGACTAAAACTGTAATGTGGCCAACATTTTAAGTGTATGACCAGTGATTTTTTTTTCCAATGAATATACTTGTTTATAAACTTTGGAGGAAAGTTCACAGTGAGAAAAAAAAATGAAAACAAGTCAGGTTGCATCAAGATTAATGGTGTAGATAACAAATAGGTGTATATCAAATGGAAATGAGCAGTGTTCACAGCTTTGGCCAAAATAAAATATTTGTGTGTTTTCAATTTCCCGACCCTTCCTACATTTTTGCTGCCAACCATAAATATTTTATTTATGATTTATATAAATAAAACAAAAATCTGCAATTTTCAAGCTGGATTTCTTTTCAAGTTCAAGTTTTTCTGGTTTACATTTTTTTTTTTTTAATTAATATTGATCTTCAAAATATTTGATAAGTATTTGTAATATATATAAAACTGTATTCAAAGCATATTGAAAATTTTGAATAAAATATTTTAATAAAATAAAATGTTTTTACCTAGCTAAATTTTGGAGGAGTGAAATAGGAAACACACATATTTTATTTTGGCCTTAGCATATTTTACTCACTGGTCCACAAGACCACTAACCATGCAAAGTCAATGGTCCTGTACCAGATTTGTTTGTTCTTCTGGTGACCCAAAATAAAATGTAATGTACATTTATCTCATAACATTTACTATTAAAAGATAATAAAACAAAAATTTGAGAGTTCATTTTGATTAAATCCAAGTCATCATTTCATTTTATTTTTTTAAGGCGTTGAGCTTGTTTGAGAGCCTTCTTAGCGCTCATGCAAAATTTTGTCTCTACCCCGCCTTTCTGATCTCAGTTGGCGAAATCAAATAGTGCCTATTGGTATTGAAAGTTTCTTATGATTCAAGACTTGTTCAGAATTCCAATAATCTTTCTACATACTACATTGACCTTTTGAATTGTTTGAAAACAGAGAGTTAATACCATATAATTGTTACATCATACATGAACAGAAGATACAACTTCTATAAATAAGTAGTCTCACTCTGAAGCAGTTATATTCTTTTCAGCATTTTCGTCTGCAATTTCGGTTTATATATTATAGTTATTTTAAAGTAACTAGTCTTGAGGGAATACTATCTAGCAAGAGGAGGGTACATGTATCAACTTGTTAGGATAAGCAACTTCAGCCCAAGCTCTCTTCTTTATTTCTTTTCATGTAGATAAACAGTTTGCTGACATTTTACAAATGATTGTAATACTCTATTTATGTACTTAAACATGAGGAAATGTTTCCTGTGGCACTCAAACATTTCTCCTCTTACTTTCTCTAATTTACCTGCCCTCTGAATTTATTGAGAACCCTATAATGTATCTGATATTGCACATAATGCCTTTGTGGCCATTCAGGCCTTCGATAATTGTAATAGTTTACTGCAACATAATGAACATCAGGCTCTTTATTTTTAACATCATCAGTTACAAGATGGACATCTTGTGATGGAGGTATTCTAACTCATCATAAAACAATTTTCTAATGAATGATCAGTCAATAAATAATTTGAAAATAGTTTAACTATATTATATAAAATATATAAGATATAAAGTTTAACATGCACACATACATACTTGCAGACACACACACATATGCATATTAGTAGTATAATATAAATGACAGCAAAAAAAGAAATATATGATGAATTACACCTTTGCCTCTAAATTTCCACAGAATGAGCATTTAGATTGTACTAGCTGCAATAATGTAGCCCTCTCTGATTTTTTTTTATCTGCGGTTTCCTCAAAACAAAACAAAAAAAGGAGAGCGCAACAATATTGTAGCTAAGATAACACATCTTGATATAAAAAGGGGTAATGGATATTCAGGTCTGGAAGTGATACATTCCTGATGTAACAAAATACATTACATCTAGCAAACTAAGAATTTTCAAATTATAAATAAACTAGAACTGGAAAAAGGTTACAAATGGCTTTCAGTAAAACAGAATTTATAGAAGTTTTTGTATAAGTGTTGCCTTTTGGGGTATCGGTATTAATAAATTATTAATTTGTATTATGTTTATGACAGATTCATTTTATTACAGGAGCCATTTAAAGTCAGAAAATAAGCAGTTATCCTCCTGCCAGTTTTCATCATCTGCCAATGAAACTGTAAGCTTTATGTGTGTATAGGTAGATAGAGAGAGTACATGTAATCAGTTTGCTTTAAATGTATCACAAGTAAAAATTTGAAGAGATGTTCTGAGACAAAATTTTTTATTTTTTCTTCTTAATTTTGACAGCTTTTAAGCATAAATTTTAGCATTTCTGCAATATGCTAAACAGTTATTTTATGTGTATTAAGAATGGATATCTGAATCTTAACAGTTGAAATATTGTATGGTTTATTTAAGACGAATTTGCTAGAGAAGCACCTGACGCCTGCCCCTCCTCCCCAATCCACTCCACCCCCTCCACCCCCTCTGATCCATGCTAGCCAGGTACACAACAGCCAGAGTCCATCACAAGGGAAGCAGATTTCTGTGAGCAAGGAGGATGATCCCAATGAGGATTATTGTGCGGTCTGTCAGAATGGGGGAGATCTCCTGTGTTGTGACAAGTGCCCTAAAGTATATCATCTAAAGTGTCACATTCCTGAACTTAAAGAATTTCCAAGGTGTGTGTACTACAAAATATGTAAGTAGTTAATTGGTAAGAGTAAGACCTGTACTGGTACATATACATACATGTACCAATAATTCTCTTACAATGCAGATTCCAATCTTGTGACATGTTTTATCCAATGACAGAGAGACATTCTAGTGCAAGATAAAATAAATGCCATTTTTTGTACTTGCTAAGAAAGAATTTTTATTTAAATACAGTGAGGAATGGCAGTGTACTTTATGTGCAAAAACTGATGACATGGTCTTGTCTGAGATTGAGAAAAAGGATCTCAGTATGGGTCCGGGGAAACGGAAAGCACCTTCAGGACTCACAGAGAAAGAACTCAAGGTATGCTGATCATGTGAAATAATGTATTCATGAGACAAATTTTGAGCAGTACTTGCAAAACCAATCTAATTAGAATTAGATCCATTAATTTACTCGCAGTCTTTGAGGGTCATATTCTGGTGACCTGAAGCAATGAATAATCATGCGACTGTTTTACCCCCAGCAGAACACATGTAGGATTTGTAAGTTTAAAACATGTATTCTAAGTTTGGTTTACACAATCAGCTTTAGCAAATTTGTATCAATATGGAAAGTCTTGATGTACATGTAATGGTACTTTTTAAGGCGTCTAGCTTGCTAGAGAGCCTTCTAGCGATCATGCAAAATTTTGCCACAACACCGCCTTCCCGATCTCAATGGGCGAAATCAAATAGTGCTTATTGGTATTAAACATTTCCGTTGTTGATGTTGTTGTTTATTATTGTATCTTTGTTCAATAGTTATAAAACGATTGTTTGGCAAGAAAAGTTCATTATTAGTGAATAGATTTTCTATGAAGCAGATTTTCTCTGCAAAATTTGTGTCGCACAATATCATTAAGTACTTAAAAAATAACCTGCTCAAATTTGGTTATCATTTATATCTATAGTCTCATAGTTTTACCAAGAATCCTTATTTCAGATTAGTAGAAACAGATAAATACTAAATTGGATTACACATTGTCACGGTTCGGTTTCTATTCCAAAAGCACAAAGAGTATTTCCAGTTTTGTTTTCGAAATCCCGATTCTCAAATAAACACAACGAAAGTAGCGTGTGCATTGCGATGAAAATAACAGGTTATTTTGTGAAGAATCCCAGGCTAGGTAGTATTCATTGGGAACTGAATCTTGTTCAGAATTCCAATAACCTTTCTATATATTACTTTGAACTAAGGCTGTCACATGTACACGTGTAACTGGTAACGTTTCGTGTTTGGGCTGTAAACGTTTACGAAATCCCTAAACGTTTAAACGATGTCTTACATCTGTGGCACAAATCTTGCAGGGTTCAAATTACAATCTAAATTATTTGAATAATTATTTCAAGTGAATAAGCTTATTAAACAAATTGCGAGGGGAAGTAATGAATTTATAAAAGTTTGACTATAGTCTATAGGAACGGTGAACAATTTTTTCCCATCATATTTAATTAGTAAAGTGAAAAGGTCTCAGAATCTCTTATTATATGTTTCTGGCTTGTATTGCATTACTGTGCTGCTCTTTGATCATCTTGCAAAGTGTGCTTTATTGTTTTTAATAAACATTTATTAACGGTTTTGACGGCAATTATAGGCCCCCCCCCCCCCCTTCCAGAAAATTCCTAATAAGATATCTAAATGTATGGATACAAATCTGGAAAAACTTTCAAATTTAAAATCTGTATGAATATTTACGTGTCACTTGCATGGCATCTTTGGCATGTGTCTTATTTTCATTGAAGAAAGTTGCTGAATGAAATTAAGTGAATGGATGAGATTCAATCCGTCATAAAATTGTCGATTGCTTTCAAACAGGTATTCTTAAACTTTATTTGTATTGTCATCTGTCGCAAGACTCCCAACTCTCAAAATTAGAATGGCCGAAAAACAGAAACGTTCTGGTGTATGGAATTATTTTACGGAGTTGGAAGTAGCGGGAAAGAAAAAAGTGAAATGCAATTTATGTGTTAAGGAGCTTACTTATGCCGGAGGGAGTACAGGGACAGTGACCAATCACATCAAGTTCAAACACAAGTCTACAAGTATTGATGCATCTGATAAAAGTCTTAAGCTGGGGTCTTCCGCAACATTGACGCAAACAGCAATTACAGCTTAGAGAACGCCGGTATTTTCAAGAGAAAAATATCAAAAGTGTACCCAGAAATTAGCACTGATGTGCGCGCGTGATTTACGACCACTAAGTATTGTTAGTGGCGAGGGATTCAAAGATTTCTGTAATGAACTCAATCCGCATTATAAAATACCTGTAAAAGCAACTATTTCAAACTACGTATCTTTACTATATGACGAGGAGGTACAGAAACTGAAAGAAAATTTAAAAAACGTGTCTGCCGTAGCGCTGACATCAGATCACTAGACAAGACTTGCCACTGAGGCATACATTACAGAAACTGCCCATTTTATTGATGATGACTAGAACTTTCAAAATACAGTTTTGGCCACCAGAAAAGTCACCGACAGACATACCGGTGAGAACACAGCTAACGAAATAAAAGCAATAACACAGGAATATGGCATTACTGACGAGAAAGTTATAGGTATCGTTACTGATAACGCGTCCAACATGGTCTCGTGTGTTGAGCACCTGAAATGGAAACACATTCGTTATTTTGCGCACACTTTACAACTTTCGATTAGAGGTGCGTTTGATTCTGTAAATTCTGTTTCGCGAACAGTAGGGGCGGCAAAAAAATTAGTTGCACACTTAAAAAAATCAGTGCTAGCTACTATTGAACTACATACAAGACAAAAACAGATGAATCTACCTGAAAACAATTTATTCATTGATGTGGCCACTCGGTGGAACAGCATGTTCGACATGTTTGAGATACTCAAACAACAAAGGCTGGCTATTTATGCCGTGCTTCACGATGCTAGTATAACCAAACCCAGTGATGCGCGTACATTAGATCTGAATGACGATCACTGGCGAGTACTTGAAGGCATGATACCTGTTCTGAAGCCTTTGTACATGGCTACTCGTGTCATGTGCAGCGAGGAGTATCCGACCGTCAGTGGCGTCTACCCAATTTTATATAGCTTAGTAAATCACCATCTTACTTCAAACGACAGTGACTGTGTTGCAGTCGCAACATTCAAACAGAAGGTGCAAACCGATTTGCGCAAAAGGTTCAATATGGACAAACCAGAAATGTGTCAGAGTATTCCAATGCTCTGCACATTCTTGGATCCGCGTTACCGCTCGCTTCTGTTCCTCAATGACGAGCAGCGCAATGTTGTTCGAGATACGATAAATAAAATCTTCAAACAAAAAGACGATGGACAGAAAATTGATGCATGTAGTGTTAATAACGAAAACAAAACACAAGAAGCAGACATCAAGGAAGGCGAGAATGAGCCCAAATGCAAGAGAAGTAAACTTTCTCAGGATGATATATCCTTCCTGTTAGGATCATATTTTGACACCGGAGATTGCAAAATAATTACTCCTTCCACTTCAGATGAAGAGATCGAATTGTATCTATCTGAAAAAAGTGCGCCGACAAATACCAACCCATTCACTTGGTGGAAAACCAGTCGTATTAATTTTCCAAAATTAGCAAGTCTCGCAAAGGATTTGCTATGCACACCGGCAATGTCCGTTGCCTCTGAGCGCATCTTTTCCACAGCGGGTGGAACTGTTACAAAACTGCACTCCTCCCTTGACGCTGAGAACGTGGACAAACTGATCTTTTTGAATAAAAGATTAAAACATAAAGTGAATTGCGCTGCACTGGCTGCACGTGAAGTCCATGTTAAAACCGAACCAACGGAAGAAGCCGCGGCACCAGCTCTGCCCTCTCTGGACAATCTAATGTGAAATCACTGAAATGAAAATTTGAAAAATGAAGTTTATTGTGAATTTGTGATCTATATTGTGCAAATGTTGTACAGTGTGAATAAAATTGAATTCAATTTAGATGCTATCCGGATATTTATGTTCGTGTAATTTATTCTGTCTTATATTTATACTCCGGAACGTCCGGTGACAATCTCTGCATCGTCCATAGAACGATGAAAACTGAAACACAAACATAATGGTCATTAATGGGTCTTAAAATTCTGTGCGTATTTTATTTTATTAAATTATACAACACTTCGTTTAAACGGTAACGTTTCGTTTACAATGCTTCGTTTAAACGTTTACAAAATTTTGTAAACGTGACAGCCTTACTTTGAACTTTTGCATTGTTAGACATTATTGAAAACAGAGAGTTAATACCGTATAATCGTTACATCATACATGAACAGACGGTACAACTTCTTTAAACAAGTGGTCTCACTCTGAAGCAGTTATATTCTTTTCAGCATTTTTCGACTGCAATTTCAATTTATTATAGCCTTTGTAAAGTAACGAGTCTTGAGGGAATATTATCTAGCAAGAGGAGGGTACATGTATCAACTTGTTAGGATAAGCAACTTCAGCCCAAGCTCTCTTCTTTATTTCTTTTTATGTAAATAAACACAGTTTGCTGACATTTTACAAATGATTGTAATGCTTTATTTATGTACTTAAACATGAGGAAATGTCTCCTGTGGCACTCAAACATTTCTCCTCTTACTTTCTCTAATTTACCTGCCCTCTGAATTTATTGAGAACCCTATAATGTATATGATATTGAACTCGACGCCTTCGTGGCCTTTCCGGCCTTTGATTATAACTTTAGTTATTAATTAGATGTTGCAAACAGTAACAAACATTACATATTCCATACTAGCTGTGGTCAAGCAGTTTTTTACATACCATTTCCTTCCTCTGGTCATATTTTTTGATTTTTTTTTTTTTTTTTCACTTTTAGTCATTTGGACAGACTAAAATTTGAAGTTTGTCAGTCTGGACAAATTAACGAACATGAAATGGTCATTGAATTTTGTAAATACATTTCTTTCTCAAGTTCCATTTTAAGTGCAAATATTTGAATTCTTAATAACTGTTTTGGTACATGTATCTATTTCATTTTTATACCTGGTTTTGTGTTGACAACAAATTTTATAGGTACCACACTGGTAATTAATTAGTCCAATCAAAATGAATTTTCATTCACAAGTTTTCTCATTTCACCGTATCCTTACCTCTTCGTTTTTTTATCCCAAATTAGTAAATTTTGTGTAATTTGTAGAAATAATTAATTGTTTACAAAGAAACTATTTGATGTTAGTATCTGAGGCTACTTCCTGAGGTGCTCTTAGGCTGTTTACACACCCTTGTAAAACACATGGATTTGAGGGTAGTCTTCTTTACAGGCAGCAATTTTTTTTAGAAAATGCCCTGTAAGGTGTTGGTTTTTCTGGTGTTGGCAGTAGTGATGGGACATACATTAATTTTCAGAATCAATCATCTGTTGGAATTGGTTGCTGCTTGATACGATTTTACTGATTATAATTGGAAAATGTTTTTATCTTAAAAAGCATAATTTTGCCAAGTATTTCATGATTTTTTTTTAAAATTTTCATATGCATATTTACATATTTACAAATATATATAATTATAAATAAAGATATGTTTGTTCAAAAAAGTTAATTGCAATCTTTTACTTTATATACAATGTATATCAAATGCAAACCAGTCATGGTCATTTTCCAGTAATTGGAAAGTATCACTGGAACTTGTCTTGTACTTATCGAGTTGATTCTTTTCCATACCCCTTCATGTTAAAAGTGGAATACTCTGATTCAAATGATTCATCATCAGAATGTGGAGCATTTCATTACAGTAAAAGGGTGAGCAGAAACAAGTTAACATAACACAGATGTTTATATGACTTGGTTAGATATTCTATAGCCAAGTTGGTCTATTGCCATTCAATCATTATAGTCTGTCGAGATTTCCTATGGACATTGTCTATTGGTCCACTGTTGAGTTTGCACACTACTTGTTATGATATATAACAGGTATTAATATCTCTGTGCATTCCTTTAATGTCGACAATGACCATACATTGGTCTGTGTTTGTGTAATGGCACATGACCTTTTTAAATGAATGAACAATTAAATTTTTAAAAAAATCACACTGCAAATTTTGATATGTAATGAGTATTTAGTGCACTGTTTCTGTACACTGATGCAGGAAATACAGAATATTGATGTACATTAGACTTACGAAATGTTTGCATCAATAATGCTGTATATTTAAGGATTATTTATTGGGTATGTTAAATGATTACCTACAATGAAAATGATGGTTTTTTCCTTATATTTGAAATGAAAAAATAAATTTGATATACATGTATCAAAAATAATGCCCATTAGAAATTAAAAGTCCTTGTTAATTTTTATTGTCATTAACAGTTGCTGATTTGCATGTAAGTGAAATATTTACATGCAGTTGTAGTATGTTGGAATATTAACATTTTGGAGCTTCAAACAGTATTCAGAGAAAAACATTTGAAAATATAAAATAAATACTGACTTTGATAAATGTATAAAATGATGAATTATATATATTATCATTCGTAATGTCACTGTGAAAAGCACTCAGTATTGTAATTATGCCTTTCAAACTATCACTTTTGTTGATTTAACTGTCAAATGCCGCAATGTGGTACGACAGTAAAAAAAATTCTGGCAGTAGTTTGCATATATAGAAGTTGGACATGGGCTTCAAAGGCAAAGTTTTATTCCATAAAATCAACTTTTATGTAGTATACATTGTAGGCTGATTAAATTCGTTTTCACTCCAGTATATTGAAATGTTCTTTTGATTGTTTCTATTGTATTTCAGTACAATAAATTTGTTAGGTACTGTAGTACAAGGGTGATTGATATGTTGTGAACCTTGTATTGAAGGTGGTTAGCATTGATGTCCTTTTTCAGCCCTACTATTCCCTGACTATTTAAGGCTGTGTACCCGAAGACTGGCATCATTTGGTCAGTTGATATCGATGAGGTACCGCTCTAAAGTAAATAAGTCAATTGACTTTTGCAGAATGGTTAAAATCGCAGTGGTCCAATATTTGCATAAGAAAGGTTTAGCACTTAAGGATATCCATACTGATATGGTATCAACACTAGGGAAAGATGCCCCTTCATATGCTACGGTAAAAAAGGTGGGTGGCAGAATTCAAATGCAGCAGGCAGAGCCTGAGGATGAACCCTGTCCTGGAAGGGCTGTAACTGTTGCGAACCCAGAAATGGTCAATAAATCCATGAAATTGTTATGACTGACAGGCAAGTTACAGAGAGATATATAGCCAGTACAGTTAGCATTTCACTGGAAAGAGTACATTTCATTCTGACAGGATCTTGCAATGAGCAAGCTTTCAGCCTGTTGGGTACAAGACTTTCTAACAGTTGATCAGAATCACACCAAGTGCACTGACTTTGTTGTGTGCTAATCTAAACCTTTTAGAGGTAGATTCTGCTAACTTTCTTTAGAGATTTGTTACAGTGGATGAAAGGTGGGTCCATCATTTCACTCTAGAGGTTTAAACAATGGAAAAACCCTGGTTCACTCCCACCAAAGAAGGCAAAGACAGTTCCATCAGATGGAAAGATTATAGCCTTAGTTTTCATGGATGCTGATGGTATTCTGATGGTAGATTATCTCCAAAAGGGACAAACAATCAATAACACATACTATGCATCACTTCTGAGGCAATTACAGGAAAATATTAAACTTGAATGCCGCAGAAAACTCAGTAAAGTTGTAATGTTCCACCAGGATAATGCCCTTGTTCACAAGTCTGTCATTGCCATGGTTGCCATTAAGGATTCTGGCTTTAAACTGATTGAGCATCCGTCTTATTCACATGATCTTGCTCCATCCGACTTCCATCTATTTCCAAAACTAAAAATGGCCATTTATGGTACCCACTTTCAGTCAGATAATGCCATCATACATGCAGTGGAGGACTTTCTGAACAGTCAAGAAAAGGACTTCTTTAAATGTGGCAATGAAACCTTTAAACATCACTGGCAAAAGTGTATAGATAATGAAGGGAATTATGTTGAAAAATAATGCAATATGTCTGCCAAACTTTAAACCCTTACATATGAGGCTGACAACACATCAATCAACCCTTGTAGTGTTGACCTAATACCAATATAGGTCTGTAACAGCCTAATTTTTTTGTTTCATTTTTATGAATATGCTTGAAATTATTTGTAATTTTAGTATTTAGCATGTTTAAGGAATGATTAACAAATGATATTATAGAGGTATAAAATCGATTGTTGTAGTAGACACTTCGTAGTTTATGAACAAGCATAAACTTTAAACTACTTCAAACCTTTTTATATCTCCTATAACAAGATTGCTGGGTAGCCCCCCCCCCCCCCCCCAAAAAAATAAAAATAAAAATCACATTTACTGCAGTATCATGCAATATTGGACATAATGTTTTTACATTCTATCATGTTATTGAAAATTGAAATGCTTATTTTCATGTTACAACAGAAATTAAATTATTTTAATACAAATTGTTTAATACATCATGTGTACACTTATTTTGAGTGTTAAATGTAAGCTGGTTTTCATTTTTAGGCATGTGAAAGAATTTTACTGGAATTGTATACCAACAAAGACAGTGTGGTATTCCATGAGCCTGTTAGTAAATTGGTATGTACATGTATTATGTATGAAACTTGGCATTGAGTGGTCATTGATTTTATTTTTATGTTTATAGAGACAATTTTCATGAGGTATTTTTAATGTTTTCCATAGTTCACCTAAAGATTCATTGGACCCTATTTTCAATTTTTAACTCAAGGGTCTGTCACAAAATACTTTGTTGATTAGGCTATTTTAAAAAATTGTTGATTTGCTGTGATGCTACTCAGGCCAAAAAACAATATATGTTCGTATCCTGTCACCAAGGCAAAAAATTCCAGGTAGGTAGGTTGTTTTCTTTTTTTTTTTTTTTTTTTCTTTTTTTTATTTAAATATTTTTATTGGGTGTTGGTTTATGATTTCAAGAAAAATAGATCTCTAAACTAGTCAGGGGTGTAAATGATTTGAGTTTACAGAAAATATAACTAAAATCAGTTACAAATTGAGCTTGCAAGAGTTGTCTTTCCTTGGAAATTCCAGTGTGCGTTTGGTAAAATCATCAAAATGGCAAAAAAACTGCAAAATTAAGCCTGAATTTTAATTCTTGGTGAAAATGAAGCTTTAAAATGTGTGTGGAAATGGTACAAGGCTCATCCTGATTTTTTTGTTTTTTAAAGTGTAACAGATTTTAGTTACTTTTCTTGTAACCTCACTACTTTCAAATCTGTTGTGCAAAAATTCTTAATTGATGTGCAGATCTATGAAATTTTGATAGTTTATTCTTTAAAGTTTCCTGAATTCAGAAAAATTATAACATTCCACATGAAAATTCTGCAAGCACGTTTGATACCAATGAAAAGTGGGTCATATTGAAGGACATATTTCACATCTGAAAAGTCAAAAATTCTATTTTTTTTGGTTAACACTAGACTCCATATTTGCAGTAGTATGAAACTTCTGGGAAATTGCAACATGGGAATACCAGAGGCCTTTGAAAAGAACAGCGTGAAATACCAATAAATTGTGTTTGAAGTTGACTTTCCAGCGATCATTGGCAAAATTTGAAAATAACGGTTTTACATTGTATTTTTCCATAACTATTTTCAGTTTTTAATAAGGAGGTTGATAATTTAAGGTCACAGGGCATATTCCTAGCTCTAGGGCTGTTTGCATAAATAAAGCATGAAATAGGTCACAGTGTCAGACTGAAAAGTTAGGAAATCAGATCATGTACCACAGGTGTAGTATCCTTGCTGTGATAGAGGTTCACTTCGTAACTGGGTGGTGTGAGTTTGAGCACAGCTTGTGTCATGGCCATATCAGACCTAAGACATGATTTCTCCTTCTCCAAATGCTCAGCATTAGAAGTGAGATTCAGATCTTTCAGATCTTAAAAACGGAGGTTCATCTTCATGCTATGGACCATAAATATCTAATAAAGTACTTAGCAGCTAAATTTCAGCATTCTTTGAATTTTAATTACAGTAAGCAGGATAGTTCCCATGCCCTGGGAGCTGCCATTTTGTTTAATTTACAAGCTACAGTGGATTGGAATTAAAACAAATTTCAATTTTGAAATGACATTTCCCTCAAAATTTGGTTAGAAAAAGGCTAGATCAACAGTTTTTAGTCCAGGTAGGTCAGGTAACAGGAAACAATCATATCATATTTGTGGTGTAATCATTATAGTATTGAGTAGACAGGTTATTGATTTATTATTTGTCCCCTACCAGTGAAGCCAAAGAGGATTGCTAGTTTGCAGTCTGTCCATCCATCATCCTTCTGTCTTCCTGTCAGAACAGACAAAAAAGTAGTGAAAACAATAGAGTGGGACAGATTTTGACTTGTCAGTTGCATTATAGCAAATCAACATTTTCTTGAAGGATGGCCTTACGTTTAGCACTGACCCTCTTTTATGATATAGAATGCAGGTGGATGCTGTCATTTAATTACCTTTATCAAGCATTACTAATTTTGTTTTTTTTTTTGTTTTGTTGTTTCTTTGTTTTTTGGGTTTTTTTTTGACATCAATTGCTAATGACATGTATGATTAAACCTAATTACTTGCTTATACCATTTTGATATATACAATTTAAATAAATATTGATCATTAGTTAACAGTAAGTTTATTCTTGTAAGGTAAAAACTAAAACATTTTATCATTGATTTAACCAAGTTCATGTAATTAATACAATTTATGATTTATAAACTAATATTATGAAAGTAATCAGCAGGTCTGACAGTCTAAGAAGTCAGTTTACATGTTTATTGGGCTTACTGTTACATCCAACAATATGATGTTGAAAACTTGTATGTGGCTGAGTTTTAAACTAATCCTATCACTACTCTGCTACTATAGTTAATTTAAGTACTGTATGATATGCATTTTTAATTATTTTTTACCATTCATTTTTGTGGTTTCCTTGATGAATAAACAGATGACATGCTTATAGCAAGGTTAGGCCAAAGTAAGATATATGTGTGTTTCTGGTTTCCTAACCCTACCTACGTTTTTGCTGCCAACCCTAAATATTTTATTGATGATGCATATGAGTAAAATAAAAATCCAAAATTTTGTTCTTTTCGTGTTTGAGTTTCTCAGATTTACATTTTGACTACTATGAATCTTCAAAGTGATTGAGAAGTATTTGTAATGTATATAGACTTGTATTCAAGTCATATCAAAAACTAAGGTTTCGAATAAAATGTTTTAATAATAAAAAAATGTTTTCCCTACCTACACTATTTAATTTTTGAGGAGTGAAATAGGAAACATATATTTTGTTTTGGCCATATAACATTCAATATAACGATAAAATATGATGCTTGGAAACCTTGTTAGATGACCTTAAATCCCAAAAGTGTGGTTAAAGAGCATGCAAGAGAGACAACTGTTGAATTTCCATGAAATGATGGAATTGTTGGTTTCTCTTTGAAGGTTCCCAACTACTATAAAATCATTACTAGGCCTATAGATTTCTCCAAGATCCGAGCTAAACTACAAAGACAGAACTTTAACCATTACAATACTTTAGAGGAGTTTCTTTCTGATTGTAAACTGGTCTTCAAGAATTGTGTGACTTACAATGCGGTAAGTACAAGAATTTAATTAAAATTTAGAGATAGTATATTAAACCTTCAAATTTGAAAGTAATTGATTTATAATCTATGAATGCTTTGAAAATTGTCAATCTTGATGAGGAAATTAATGAATTTTAACTTAATATTGTTAGATTGGGACTCCAATATATGAACAGGGCAAAATGCTTGATGAAGAATTTGAACGTCTCGTGCAGCAGTTTTTGCCATGCTATATGGATATTCTTGATGACCTGGACACTAGAACGGACACTCCAGTTAGTGATGCTTCAGATGGCGGACCCGGAGAAAAAAAAAAAAAGAAACGATTTGAAGATGATCCTGGAGCGGGTCCCCCTCTTCACATCCACTGATATTTAGGGACATAGATTTGTTACAATTAGTCAAAGAATGTTACTTGCCTCTACAGATGAACAGTGACAGAATTTGTTCCATAACAAAAACAGTTTTAAAAAATGCCCAGTTTTGATTTCCATATTAAAAGGCACAGCATTAATGACATGGACATATTTGTGTGAAGACAACTATTTTTCTACTTACTTAGTAACAGTTTGTAGCCATAGCATTGTAACTTTGATGTTGTATGTCAATATGTCACATTTTACACAATTGTATATACAAAGTATAGAGAATTTTTAAGTTATTGTATATTTTGAAGATATTGGGAATTCTCTTGGTTGGATTATGTAAAACTTCTACCATATTTTTATGTTTAATTTACGCTTGTGGTAAGATAGGTGGTATCATTTCAGGTTTTCATATTAAAAAATTTATGTTCAGTCACAGTGACAGTTTTCTCACATTGACCGCATAATGATTTATATTTGTGGTAGAGTAACATATAATTTGCAACTTTTTCACATCTTCTGGTGGCACTGGACAACATCAGAGATTTTCAGAATGTTTCTTCAATCATATTATTCTACAGCACACTGAATTCATATATACATGTTGATGGGAATGATAAAAAAAACTATGCTATGTTAGATCTTTAAAAGATCTAATTATAAGGCATGAAGCTAATACTTAACTGTACGATATGATATAAAGTGGTTTGGAGCAGATTACAATTTTTCAAAAATCATTTTGGTGAATTATATAGCGTAATCTTTCCCAAACCATTATATATTGTACATTGTAGTGTTAGCTGCATTACTGAAATACATCTATTATACTAATAGCAGTTCAATTCTCAACATTTTATTGACATACAGTGATGGGCTCAGTTATTGTCAGGTCAGTGGTATTTTTGTTGAGTTTCCATTAGCGGTTTGGTATGGTGAAATTGGATGTATTAGTATTAATACAGATGAAAAAAATATATTTTAGTAAACATGTAATTTTAATTAGTTCCTAAATTCTCTTGGATTTTATGATTTTAATGCTACTTAATCTTTGTGTGTTACATTATAGGAAATGATCCTAATTAAAGTGATACATTATTTTTAAAAAATTGAAATCTAAGAACTTTATGAAGGTCAGGATCTAAGAAAAAACATGTTCTGATTGTCTACCTGCAATAACTTGTCACAGTATAATTAATTTGAATTGCTCTTCAATTTCAAAATTTTGTGAAAAGTAAACAGAAGTACCTGGTTTCAGTTTGTTATTTTAAATAAGAAAATGACAGCATCATTAACACACTGTACGATTTAAATCCATTTTGTTATATGCCTCCAAGAAAATTATGGTGTTTTTTTTCTTTTTTTTTGGTTATTTTGTTTGTTTGGGTTTTTTTTGTTTGTTTGTTTTGTTTTGTATTGTTCTTTTTGTTGTTTTTTTTTAAATGGGAGGGTGGGGTGGGGTGGGGTGAAAGAGGTATATTGGAATCGGCCTGTCTGCTGCCATGTTCTTAGAGACGATTGCATGGATTTTTCAGAAAAATTGTACACTCTATGGAGATTTTCACCTGATATTTCCAACAAGATTTGGACAATTTTTTTTTAAATTTTACAGGTTGGCTTGTTTTTGTTTTCAAGTTTATATTTCTTCAATTTACAAGTGTATTTTCATCCTAAGGGCAGAGTTATTTTGTATAAGATTTTGTAACATACTCTTTCACAGAGACTACTGCATAAGTATAGGATAGGATTTAATGCAATCATATTGTTTGTTTGTTTGAAAAGTTTGCTATTAGTAGCTGGCTACTTCAGGGTATGAGGACTGACTGATATATTGTGTGCCTCATGTGTCAGGATTTGAATTTTGGCAGACATATTGCTTTATTTTTCAACATAATCCCTTTCAGTATCTATACACTTTTGCCAGCAATGTTTAAGGGCCTCAATGCCACTTTTAAAGAAGTCTTCTTGACTATTTTGAAAGTCCACCTCTACATGTATGACATCATCTGCCTGGAAGTGGTTACTGGCAATGGCTATTTTCAGTTTTGGAATAGATAAAAATATGATGGAGCGAAATCAGGCGAATAAGCGGGTGCTCAATCAATTTAAAGCTACAGTCGTTGATGCCAGCTTTGGCAGTGACAGATTGTGAGCAGGGGCATTGTCTTGAAGTGATGCATAGTATGTGTCATTGGTTGTCCCTTTTGGAGATAGCCTACCTTCAGAATTCTTTCAGCATCCCAGAAAACCGAAATAACCTTTCCAGCTGATGGAACAGTCTTTGGCAGGGGTGAACCAGGGTGTTTCCATTGTTTAGACTGTTGTTTGGCCTCAGGGGTGAAAAGATAGACTCGTGTTTCATCCATAGGAACAAATCTCTGAATAAAGTTGGCAGAATCTGCCTCTAAGAAGGTTTAGTTTGGCACACAACAGTGTGCCTGGTGTGCTTTGTCAGAAGTCTTGGTACCCAACAGACTGCAGCTTTGTCATTGCTAGATCATCTGTTAGAATAGCACATACTCCTTCATGTGAAATGCCAGCTGTACTAGATATATCTTTTTGTAACTTGCCTGTCGGCCATAACAATATCATGGACGAAATCAGGTGCTAAACGTTTCGTATGCAAATATTCGATCACTGCTCTTTCACCGATTTTGTCCATTTAGCAGAAATCACTTGTGTTGTTTACTGTAGAGTGCTACCTAATCAATATAAACTGACCAAATGACTCCACTGGTCTTCGGGTACACAGCCTTAAATAGTCCGGGAATAGTAGGACATGGATGCTAACCTCCTTCAATACAAGGCTCACATCCTCGTATATTGGTTTTAAATATTGTTGGCCAGCTCAAGAAACACGTTACTGGGTTTATATATAATTTTATCGGGTTTATTTTAGTTGGCAAGAAGTCATTTTTGTTTGGAATATATTTTGAAATTCCATACAACAGTGAAAAAAAAAGTATAATACTTCAAGTAGGTAGGTGCTTATTATACAGAAATAATTAATTTGAGGTGAAACTCGAGAAGATGAGTTTTAATTCTGAAAATGAACTTATCAAGACATTGTTATGGAGAAAACCATTAATTCTTTCATCTATTTGCAATTTTCAAGAAAGAAAAGATCAATTCAGGGTAACAAAAGAAATATAAAACTTGTAGGGGAGAACAATTTTCAAGAAAAGGTAATTGTTATATCAACTGTTCTTTTGCTGTGTTTTGCTGAGCTGAAAGCTCAAGTGAGCTCTGATCACCAGTTGTCTGCCATCCATCTGTCTGTAAACTTTCACATTTTAAACTTCTCCAGAACCTCTCTTTGTCAATTTCAACCAAACTTGGCAGAAAGCATCCTTGGGGGAAGGGGTTCAGGTGTTCAAATGAAGAACAATACCTTTCTCAAAGGGGAGATGGTAATGAAATAGAAAAAATGCACTAAAAAATTTTAAAACTCTTCAGAACCATTGGGCCAATTTCAATCAAACTTGGTGCAAATCATCCTTGGGTGAAGGGAATTCAAGTTTGTTCAAATGAAGGGCCAATCACTCTTCAAAGGGAGATAATCACAAAACTAGGGTGAGTCATATAATAATCTCAAGAACATTGGGCCAGAAAAATTGAAATTTACATGGAAGCATTCTGATAGTGTAAATTCAAGATTGTTAAATTATGGCCCCTGTGGTTAGGCTGGGGCCAAAATATGGGATAAATGTTTTACATGAGAAAATATAGTAAGAAATCTTTAGAATGACTGAGCCAATTTCAATTACACTCCATACAAATCATCTTTGTTGAAGGGAATTGGAAGTTTGATAAAGTGAAGGGGTATACCCACTTCATAGAGAAGATGATCACAAAAATAAAATGGGGTCATTTAAAAATCTAAAACAAACACTAGGTGAGAAAAGTGGTTCATGGAAGCTTCCAAACATAGTGGAGATTCAACTTAATAGAAAATTATGGCTCCTGGGGTAGGTGGCACAATAGCAGATCAGAGTTTTGCATGCGAAAGTACAGGAAATGCCTTGGAAAAAACCACTGAGGCAGAGATTTACATTGTATCTTCTGGACATAGTGCAGATTAAAGTTTGATAAAATCATGGCCTCTGGAGGTAGGATGGGGCCACAATAAGGGTCCAGTAGAGTTAAAATTTACCTGGAAGCTTCCCGACATAGTGCACATTCAAGTTTGTTAAAATCATGTTCCCAGGTGTTAGGTTGGGACCACAATAGAGGATCAAAGTTACAGCAAAAATATAGGAAACGTTCTCCAGAATCACTGGGCCAATTTGAATCAAACTTGGTGCCAATCATTATTGGGTAAAGGAGATTTAAGTTTGTTCAACTGAAGGGCCATACCCCCTTCAAATGAGATATCGCAAAAATGCCAAAATAGGGTGGGATCATTTAAATTTTACTCAAGAACCACTGGGCCAAAAAAAAAGAAGGAAAGATATAGGGAGAACAATCTTTAACAAGATACCCATGGGCCACATTGCTCACCTGAGTCACCTTGACCCATATTAAAGGTTTTCACTATATATTAGCATGTAAAACTTTCATCCCCTATTGTTGCCCCACACTACTCCAAGGGTTTATGTCAGAAAGCTGTCGTGTAAATTTGAACTTTTCCTGGTTAGTGGCTCTTGAGAAGGACATTTTAAAAGATGTTTTCCTATATTTTCGCATACAAATTTTTTATCTCTATTGTGACTCCACCCTAGGGTTCTTGAGAAGATTTTTATATTGCCCCACGCTAGTTTTGTTATCTCTCTTTTGAAGATGACATAGCTTTTTATTTGAACAAACTTGAATTCCGTTAACCCAAGGACGACTTGTACCAAGTTTGATTGAAATTGACCCTGTGGTTCTAGAGAAGATTTTAAAATTTTTTTTCCATTTTATTTACGTATATAAAACTTGATCCCCTATTGTGGCCCCACCCTACACCCGAGGGACATAGTTTTTACAAAATTGAATATGCTATTTCAGAAAGCTTCCTTGTAAATTTGAATTCTAATGGCCAAATAGTTCTGGAGATTTTTACATGACTCAATCCTATTTTTGTAATAATCTCCCCTTTGAAGGGGTATGGTCCTTGATTTGAACAAATTTGAATCCTCTTCACCTAAGGATAATTTGTGCCAAGTTTGATTGAAACTGGCCTTATAGTTCTAAAGTTTCACAGGTTTTTCCTATATTTTCATCGGGGGCCGAGTGGTTAGAGCATCGGACTCGAAATCACAAAGCCTCTCACCTCTGTCGGCGCGTGTTCGAATCTCGGCCGCGGCGTTATGTGAGCAAGTTTGCCAGTTTACTTGCGGAAGGTCGGTGGTCTCTTCCCAGGTACATTGTATCTCCTCCACCAACAAAAACTGGACGCCACCAGATAACTGAAAAATTGTTGAGTGTGGCGGAAAGCAATAAATAATCAATCAATAATCCTATATTTTCATATATAAAACTTTGATACCCTATTGTGGCCCCACCCTACCTGGGTTGGGGGGGGGGCATGAATTTAACAAACTTGAATCTGCGTCTTGTCAAAAATCTTTCATGATTTGTACTTTACTAGCTAAGTTGGTTCTTGAGAAGATTTTTAAATGACTCCACCCTGTTTTTGCATTTTTGTGATTATCCCCCTTTGAAGGAGGTATGACCCATCCTTTGAACAAACTTAAATCCCCTTCACCCAAGGATGATTTGTACCAAGTTTGATAGACATTGCCCTGCTGGTTCTTGAGATTTTCAAACTTTGTCAGTATTTCACTATTTTGTTGTATCTCCTCTCGACTCCCAATCGAATATGTTCTTTAGAATCTGCGCTAATATTCCTGCAGTCGAAAGAGATATGGAAGTCACTACATAGATTCAGTCAGTAGTCATTGCCACACTTCCGTGCTATTTTATTGTCACCGAGTGTGTTCCCAGTTGGATGATCTTTGTATTTCAAGGGTACTGTGCGTTTAAGATTGAAAGTTGGTTCCATCTTCTATATTCTGGCATTTAACCAATCCTCTTTCTTCCTCGTTCTCCTTCCATAGGTATCCCGAGAGGATCCGAGTTGGAATAAATACTCAAAACCCCTTGCTGGTCGTAAGAGGCGATTAAAGGGGGCGGTCACCGCTAAAACCAAGGTCCCCAGCAGGTGTAGCACGATAAAGATTCCTCTCAAAGGCCTTAAGAGCCGAGCATAGACCAAAATTTTGCAGCCCTTCACCGGCAATGGCGGTGTCTCCATATGAAAGAAATATTTTCGACCAGGATGTTAAACAATATTCAACCAACCAACCTTCCATAGGCATCTGTGGCAGCACTGTCTTGTGCACAAATCTAAAGACCCTCGTTTAAGGCTTTAGTGAAAGACTTATAGATCTGGCATTGACCCCAGCAGTATTAATGCATTGTATACAGCTGATAGATAATCATATTCAAACCCAGTAACCTGTTTCTTGTAGCCGGCTATCGGTAATTATAGCTTTAGTCCTTGACGTACCTGGTTATTAGTAGCTAGTTTTTTTTTTCTCACTTTGGGGGTCTCCGTGGTCAAGTGGTTAGAGCATCGCGCTCAAAATCACAAGGCCTCTCACCTCTAGTCGGCGCGGGTTCGAATCCCGCTCTCGCTGATATATGTGAGAAAGTTTGCCAGTTTACTTTCGGAAAGTCGGTGGTCTCTTCCCGGATACATTGTATCTGGGTTCTCTCCTCCATATACAAAAACTGGACGCCACCAGATAACTGAAAAATAACAATCAATCATTCAATTTTCTCACTTTAAGTAGCTGGTTACTAGTAGTTTAATTTCCCAGCTTCAAGTACCTGGCTAGTTGTAGTCAACTTTTCTATTTTTAAGTTACTAGCAGCTAACAACCGATCTGAAATGGGAGCAATGCTATGAAATATGTAGTACTGTATCATAGCTTGTGACGTAAACGTCTCTTTAAGTAATACATTCAGCATAACGACAAGTCTATGTGTAGAGCTTGATTAAGGTTCCGCCCAAATCATTATGAGCTGATTTCTTGAATAATTTTTAGCCGAGTTCCAAAACATCTGCTATATGTTACTATAGTACGGTGTATATGAAAATGTTTTTCTTTTTATGAACACAAATAATGGCAAACGGTATGACCTCCAATGCAGTCGCCAACAGTTAAACGAACATTGTACTTACACAATAGCCAAATTTTCAGAATAACACGATTTTTCTTGATGATTTAAGAACTACGTGATTTTTTTTTCACAAATGTCGAACGTGTTTTTCTGTATGTTTAGTCAAGCAAAACAGGTAATTTGAAAGTAGCAATGTTTACTTTCATTTTCAATTATTTTGCTTAAAAACATGTATTATGCCTCCATCTTGAAAAATAAGTTTGGTATTTTCTCAAACTTCAAGCATTTCTTGTTTCTTACATTTGAGACGAGCCAGTTTAATACTGTGTTCGTGTTCATAAAATATAAAATCATTTTAATGTACTAACATATTACAAATCGCTTTAATGTACTGACATATTACAAATCGTTTTAATGTACTGACATATTACAAAGGATTTGAAGCTGGACTAGAAATTGTAGGGAAAAAAATTCAGTTTTATTTAGGCAGACCTTAAAGAAACGCCATTGTGAGGTGTTCTAATCAAAATTGGTCATAAGAACCAATGTAAAAATTGAAATATCTTGTAAGACATCTGCGGTAACATAATTTTTCGAAAGTGAAACACCAGACAAACGTTAGTGGATTGCATCATGAGAATTCTCTAAAAAGATATAACAAGTCCTGCTCACAACACACGGAAGAAGATGCGGTTTTGTCTTGCCTGATCTGAAGGCTCAAGTGGCCTTTTCAAGTGGAGTTTTGTCCAACTGCAACTGTTGTATGTCTGGAAACTTTTTCATATTTCAACTTCTCAAGAACCCAAGGGTCAATTTTTACAATATTTCGCACATGCACCCTTAGGAAAATCGGATTCAATGATGTCCAGGTGAGGAACCAAGCTCCTTGCAAGGATGAAAAAGAGAAGATGACCAACAGTGATAATCTCTTAAATCTCACATAGGAGTAGGGCAAACAAAGACTAGTGGGCATACCCGAGGCGGGATCAGGTGCCTATGAGGAGTAAGCATCCCATGTTGACAAATCAGCATGTGAATAACGGTAAAAAATTTGTATGAAACACGTTAGACAGCATTGAGTTGTATTTGCAAATTAAATTATTATAATGACCATATAATTTGCGAAATGTTGACTTTCATCAAGACTGTTGAACAGTACAGTCTGCCTCGTTTTAAAAAAATCGTTTGCAGAACATGCTCTCCCGTATCGAATCATCACCATGTGCAGGTTATATCGAATGTAGCTAAATAAATATGAGAAGTTGGCGATGTCTCGTGATGCTGACGTCATAATGTTTGTCATACAGTTGAGTTATTACTTTACCGTTAACATGAATGCTCAGTAAAATATCCAAGTGTGAAGCAGATATGGATGACTGTGGCGTCTTTTATTTCAAGTTTAATTGGATATATCGAATTCCAATAGACTGTTGGAAGACCTGACCACCACAGACTACGTAATGAGGAACTCCAGCATCTTTATAATAACTTCGGAGTACTTGTGCGTAGAATCGTAATGTATATAATAAATTATTTTTGGATGACTGATCACAAGGTATGAATATTGTAGTATTCCATTTTTATTGAAGAAACAGATGTCTATGATATTAAAAATAACCCTAGTCATTGATTTAACGTGAGGATTGGTCGTAAAGTGTTGAAGAGTCATACATTTTGATGCTGTTGAATTTGTAATCAAATCATATCAAAGGATTAATTCAAGGCAACAAAAGAAAGATTTTGGAGGACAATTTCAGGAAGAAGCCAGATTGTTAACTCAACTTTCATTGCTTTTTTAACGTATCATTCATTATAAGCGATGCTGAAATTAGCAATCAATGTTGACCTAATCAGTATTTTCCCTATTTTAGCACCGAGTTCGGCATGAAGTTTGGCCATAAATCCAGAAGAACAGGCTTGCTCCGAAATGAAATTGATATTTTGATAGGTTGCAATCTTAATAGAATATTTTAGGGACATCATGGCCTAAAGTCCAAATATCCAGAAAAAACCCCACAAAACAAAAAATCAAAAAAACAAAAAACAACAACAATAACAACCCCCCCCCCCCTCCCCCCCCAAAAAATAGGGAACCTGTTTATTTTTATATTTTGGTTATGGGCGTGGGGGTGGTTCATATTTTTAAACTAGTACACTGGTGTCACTGTATGCCGAGGTTCCTTTTTGTCATGGGTCCAACCCATATCACGCCATAATTTTTGCATTTTTAAAAAATTATATATATATATATATATATATATATATATATATATATATATATATAAAATAAACATGTGGTAAAATGCATGTTCATTCTTCATATAAGGCAGTTAGGATATTATTTCAAGCATATTGTAAATTCCCTGTTCACAAACACAGTCTAGTGGAACTTTATCTCGAGATAGCAGACTTTGTTCCGAGGACAATAATCATTCATTCTGTGTTACTGACTCACGTAGATGTGCCACGTATAAAATCATATCAACCAAAAATCGCTGTGTTTGTCAATCAAGACCTTCATTGGAAACGGTAGCAATACTCCGTCGGATTTTCATAATTCTAATATCATGCATCAGTGACATATTTTATTGTTGCAAGAAAATTTATCAGGATCTACTAGTAAACAATTATCCCCAATGTGATTAAGACCGGATATTGCTATTAAAAAGATATGAAATATTATTTGGAAATAACGAACTTAAAATGCTACAATACATGTATCAAGCTTCCTCGTAGAAAGAGATCTATTAAAAGTTCCTTCCTATATCCACATACTAAAGGCATTGCGATGTGTAAAAAAGTACTTGCATGTATTGCATTTGAATATGAATGAGCTTTATCTAAAGACTAAAACCAAAACCAACCAGAAGGTTTTTTTCTGTTGTTATCCAGAATTGATCCTTTACCAAACATTCTTTGGAATATTTTAGAATCCACATTTGATTCACATAAATTCTTGCTCACGTGGCACAGCACATCTGAAGATTTTCCTTCACAGCAGTGAATATTTCCGTGAAGAGCAGAGGCAGGGGTTTGATAAAACATTTATTGGATTATGCAATGTATCTTTCTTTGTAAGGATTTTTGTGAGGGTTTGGAATCGTCATAGGTATGGCAAGTCATCTTCATTCGTCCCATTGACTGGGATATTGAATGTGTTTAAACTGAAACGTGATTTTGAAGAATTTCATCTTTTGAAAAGGGACTGGGAGAGTATAACTTGGGGTTATCAAGTGTGGAATCAAAGCCAAGTTCGTTTAAAGTACAGTTGTAATAATGAACCTTACAAAGAAAGACAATGTTGTTAAATCTTTTTCACCTGGAGCAAAACACATTCCGCATGCAATCTAAATTTAATTCTTTCATCACTTCTAGTTTATCAAATACAGAAGGATAGGTGGTACGCATTTTTATTTTAGTAAAATATAATGGAGAAATAGTCAAAATAGGTAGGGCTGATTAAAAGATCTTATCAAGAACCGCAGAGAAATCAAAACTTGCATGAAAAGCTAAATATAAATGAAGATTCAAGTTTGTTCAAACCAGGAATCTTACATAGGAATAAAATATAAGAAATTTAAATCTTTTTTGGGATCAAAAGGGTACAATTGTCAAATTGTTATACTAACTTGGGTTTAGGTGAGGCCACATCTGGGTTTTAAATTTTATAGATGTTGAAAAATCTTCTGAAAAGTAGAATCTATATTTTGTCGAATGAATAATCGATTGAACGATCTCCAGCTTTTTGGAGTTTAAAGGTATGCATAGAAATACAATATGAGAATCCTTCGAAGATGTTGGTAAATCAAATGCAAACACCCTATTGTAGATTAGATAAACTAGGATCCCTAATTCAAAGATTTAGCCACAACGGTTTAATTCTTTTTTCTCTAGAACCAACAACCTACAGTTTGTTAAGTTATTACGTAAGCATCTTTTTATATATAATGTACAGGTGTGTATTCAGTTTTGTTCAAAGTACGACCCATGGGATCGGAAAGTTCGCTACCGGGTCTGACGTTTTTGAACTATTTATGACCCTAACTATGAGAAACTGCATAAGCAAGGAGTCTCAGGAGAGGGTTGTGGCCCACGTCTCTCAGGTCTTTTTTATACTCCGACTCTCAGAACATGTACCACTCCTGGAGTTCACTGTGGCAAGCAATCAAAATCCATGGTGGTAAATGTGGATTCCAGTTTCTGAAATCCAACATATGTGACGACTCAGAAAAAAAATGTACCAAATATGGTGCCTTGACGGCATGCAGCTGTTTCCCATAATTTAGTACAAAGTAGCAACACTTCTTTGAAACAGCGACATCAACATGTGACTTAGCTTGCACCAATTCTGGACAATAATGCATTATCTGTCAATTCAAAATTCGGATTAGTCCGAAATGAAACAACTTCAGTACCATTGCCAACTAGTAACAGTTGCCCTATCTTTGGAAAATTGTCATGCACCAGTTGTAAAGACCGTGTCTAGTTTATTTCTGTCAATCAAATGTAATGATCGCCTATAGCACTGATTCTTAGCCAGAATTTGCTCCAATATTTGGACATTTTTAGGTTCTTTCACCTCATCCAAGTTTGTTCTTATTTCGGATTTGCAGCATATTTTACTTTAGCATCAATGAAGAGACATTATTTGTTGAAATGTGCATCTGGTGCATTAAAATTACCATTCATGCTTTATCTTCTGTGATAATTTGTAACAAAACAATTCTATACAATTTATTTATGTACGATACATGTATAAAAACTATTAAGCAGAAAAACCCCCCCAAAAAAACAACAAAAAAACAAAAAAACAAAAAACCCAAACATAAGAAACAACCCACCCCAACCCCCAAAATATCAAAAAACAACCAAAAAACCCCCCCCCCCCCCCCCCCCCCAAAAAAAAAACCAACAAAAAAAAAAACCCAAACAAATAAACAACGGTAGCATAAGCAAAATAACCGTACATCAAGTATTTTAGTATTTATATTTTCATTTGGGAGAATATTTTGCTCAAAACTTAAAATGTGTCACATTAATATTTTACCAGATGACGTCACGTCATGCATCGACTCGAATTGAATTGACCAGGTGATAGCGGTTAGTCACTTATATTTTACTGTGTCGTATGTAACTGGCCACGTTGTTACATTTTTAAGTAGTTTAAAACTTTTATAAAATCTAAACCGCAAATCATTGCATTTTCTAGTAGACAACATGTATTCGAAGATGCAGTAAACATATTGGCAGTATTTTCTATCGGAGTGACTTTTAATTCGGTCTTAGAAATGCTGCGAAGTAAATAGTTGCCAACACATGTAACCTAAACATAATTTCTATTATTAAAATTCGTTGCAAACTCCACATTCCATAGCTACAGTTTCATATCTGAAAAATAAATTACAATATGCTAAGGTTATACGTAGAACCAAGCTGGCTGCCTTCACAACTCGGCGCTTCGTCGATGGTTGCCGAGTGAACTCTTGCGCAGAAGTGATTTCTATTTATCAGGAATCACTCACGGATTTATTAACCAAGACCAAGCAGCTTTTTCTTTTTGCATTACATTATAAGTAATGAAGTTAATTTTTACATGTACCTATGTTATATACGATATATGAACCTAACTTGTTGTAGTTTACGCTTCGTGGAGGTTCGAATCCCACTGTGGGACGTGGGTGCCGGTCTTTCGGATTAGACCGTATAAACCGAGGTCCCGTGTCGCAGTAGGTGTGGCACGATAAAGATCCCTCCCTGCTCAAAGGCCCTGAGTGCCGAGCATAGGCCTAAATTTGCAGCCCTGTCACCGGTAATGGTGACAGCCGCCGGATAGCTGAAAAATTGCTCAGGCGGCTATAAACAAACAAACAAACAAACAAACAAACGGTTCGTGGATTATAAAGAGTAGTTAGGTTGTATCGTGTAACAGGTAAAAATAAGCTTCATTTCTTGATAATTCCGGTGCACATAATGAAAATCATAATTTTTCAAATGCCGCTTGCACAATAATTACCTAATGCTGAAAAACATAGTAACCTGCCTGTTTATGTAATTTTGTCGAACGCCACATATCTCTCTCATGTGCAAGGACGTTGCTACAATCCACATTTGTGATACTTGATCACTTGGAAACAAAATATGATCGATTAATTATATATTGTTTAACGTCCCGCTCGAGAATTTTCCACTCATATCGAGACGTGAAACAAAATATGAAAAAAAAATAATGTTTTTTTGTTTGTTTTACGTCCCGTCGAAAATTTTTCACTCATATTGAGACGTCACCAGCTGTAGGTGAAATACCACAAATTTAGACCTATGCTTAGCGCTCAGGGCCAACGCCTACCGTGACACGGGACCTCCGTTTTTAAGGTCATATCCGAAAGACTTCTAATTGCCGAGCGGTTGGCGAAGGAGCAATCACTACCTATTTTTCGTCTTAGGTTTGACGCGGCCATGACACGAGCCGGGCTCGAACTCACGACCTCCCGGTTACGAAGCAAACGCTCTAACCACTATGCTACTGCGACCGGTGAGAAATGTAGTCTTTTCATAATTAAATCACCCTTTGCATGATTCTTGCACAGACTGCTTCGTACGCAATAGACATAAAAGTGAAAATTGGATAAAATGTAAATATTTCAGACTGTCAGCTTGATTTTCATCCACATCGAATTCCAAAAAATGCTAAGCGATCAAGGGCATGTATCAAGATCGGTAGTCTGAATTTAATCGCAGCTGATGCTAAAATAACGCGTACAAGAACATTAATTTCAAGATGTGGCGTTCTTGGAATGAATAATATGACTGTATTCTGCATCAATCTACTTTAAAGATTAGACTTGTAATTACGCTCTTCTGCGATGCACTCCTCTGACTATAATATAGCCTATAAAACGAGTGAAGAACGATAGAAATGATCTAAAACAAGCGGAGAATTGATGATGCACGCTGCTAACGAACAGAGACGCCTGATGGAAATACATGTAGGTCATAATACCTTGACTAGGTGAGATAAAATATCAGGTTAACACCAAACAGGTACACATATTTTCAGAATTAAATTATGAAATACAAGATGTAAAAAGATCCGAAAGGAAAATTCACATCCAATCTTTTTAGATGATCTTTCTCCCTCTCATATTATTTTTATTTGAACTACTTTAAGTTACAAGCAGTTCGATTTTTAGTCCATCTGAGCCATATACTTAAAGAGACACTGCTGCTCATTTTCCATATGTTGATTTTTAAAACACACATAGAGATAATGTTAAAATCATATCGATACCGACATTTTTGAACAATTGGAATGCATTGATTTGCTCTCAACTGCGCTTTGAAGATTATCCGAAATTCAAAAGGTTTCTTCATGTTGACTCTGACGTTTTACATCACGTGATTCAGAATAGCAACAAACGTGTTGTGTAGAAAATTATTGAAAATACCCCTTAGGGGGTCCACACTTGCTTTTCAAATATGGGATTATTCTCTGTTTCTTATAATTAAGTAATTATAAATCATTGTCCTGAACCCTTCCATGTCTTTATATTCACCAAACAATGTTTTTAAAACGCGAGACGTGTTCAGATAAAAATAGCACTTAATTCTAAAGCCCAACGTGTGTGTGTGTGTGGTAGCTCGTGGTTTATCAAACGGTCATAGGAATCCCCACGTTAATAATAGTTGGCTTATGAGTTGTATCTCGTTTTATTTTAACCCCTTCTCTCGCATAATCTGTCAAATTCTAGGTCTAGCCACTGTATGCTCCCTCTCAATGGACGACATGCTGCATTGTTTTACCGTCTGTGCACATGCGTCTGAAGGCCGAGGTGTCTCAATGTATTTTTAGGGCCTTCAAAAATATTAATGTTTGCGTTTAAACAAGTATTTTAAACTTTAGAAATATGTTATTTTCGCAAATTTCATACATTCATCTTTGCAACAAAATTTGAGAAAGCGCTGGGAAAATTGTAATTTTATGATTATTGCGCAAAATGAGCAGTGGCGTCTCTTGAAGTAAGATTTTTCTCACTGAAGTTTATCAGTCGAATTCGTCGGTATTGACTTTGAATGCGAAATATCTTTCGGTCAAAAGGAATTCAAGATTGACCAAACCAAGAGGAATGCCCCTCGCTAAAGGAAGGTATTGAAAATACGTTAAGTTCTATAGCGTCTTCCTCCCCAAAACCACTTTACAAGAATGGCTAAAACGTGCAGAACAACTGCAGAAAAACTTTCTTGAAACTAGGACTCCCGGGGTCATTGATTAAACTGACACAACTAGTTATGGCATGAAAATATATTTTATTTAAGAATTATTTGAAAGGCATCGGAAAATGTATCTTCCATCACATCAATACTCTGTACCAGTAAGGTACCCATCTTGCTAGTTACGCCTCAGAACTAAAACCACTTTCTTTATCACACACTTCCCGTCTTGGTGAACACGTATTAGACACTGAAAGCAAATGACTACGCTCACTGGCATTTGATTGACAGATGTCACCCATCGTTTGTCGTTTCTCACAGGTCTGAAGTTCGTATCTCTCATCAGGTGATTGTGACATATGTTTAGGAGTCACAGACTTAGAGTGACTCATAGTATATGTTTTGCAATTATTATATTCAATCATTTCCTCTTCATCCTCGTATGCAGAGTCTCTGTTGCTATTCTTAAGCAAGATATATCCCTCATGATGTGACGATAAACTTCGCCTCTTACATGGTGATCCCTCAAATCCTTTTTTTGTGAATGATAAGTCTACTAAACTGTTGGATTTATACGACGGAAATCTTTGTTCTATGGCCAAAGAATTTGTCCATATGTAATTTAAATGTGAAGATTTTCTCCACTCATTTATATGTGAAGTTTTGTCTGTGCCTTTTGCAGTTGGTAAAACCAAAACTCCTTTACTTTCGGGCATTTGAACATTAGGAGCGGACTTTCCATGCTGTTTTACCGTTAAAGGTATCAAATTTATCGAATCGTTCTTTACTTTCCGTTTCTTAAAATGATCCGTAAAAGAACGTTTTGGTATGTCGGAAACCTGCTTGAGTAATGTAACGTCATTATCTTCTGTTGATGACATGTCTTCATTCTCAGTGTTAGTGATTTGAGTCGCACAAGAATGCAATCGTTTCGGATGAGATTTGCCTTTCAAATTTTTTGGACACTTTCCGTTTTCTGTGGTATGGACCTGTAAAAGCTGGTCACTTTTGTCATTTAAATGAATAACTATGGCTGTCTCGAGACCATCTCTTTCATCTGAAACCTCTCGATGTCCAGATTCTCCGGTGCAATTACAAAATGATTGGATATCATTAGGATTTGGCAGATCTGATGACTTGATATCTTTCTGAGTCTTATTTTCAACAACACTGAACTTCATATCACCGACTTTACTTTTTTCGTTGTTTTCAAACAAGCCACTATTGGTTTCTTGCACTTGACTTGGGCCCCCTCCAACACTGCCTCCTGATACCGAGTTTGTAATACTGCTACGTTTCTCTGTATGGAATGCACTGTGTAACTGAGATTGTCTCCACGAAGAACCAAAGGACACTCTTCGGCTATTAAGATTTGAAAAACTGCGAGTCAAGGAAGACTCTTCAATTCTTCTGCACAATTTCACACAGTCTCTTTTGAATTGTTTAGTGAAAATGGCGTATAGAAATGGATTTGCACAGCTGTTTAAAGGCAAAACAAAAATTGTAAGCACTTTCGCCTCATTCAGGCCAATCAGATTCTTTCCGAAGGCAGACGTAATCGAGAAGAAAATAATTGGAGCCCAACAAAGAAAGTCTGTAAAGACGAGAATTGCCATTCGTTTGGCGATACGAAAATCTTTGGAATTCCAGGCGTTGGATCCCATAATGGAACAGTACATTTTAATGTAGCAGATGACAATGATGATGAAAGACACGGCGTTGAAGAGCATCAGGAAACACACATATGCTGTAAAGTTATATATGCTTTCTTTAACATCGTTATTACTCAATAATGAATAAGATAAAGTAAACTAAAGGTACGTGCATGTCTTTAAGCACGCACGGCAAGACTTGGTCATAAAACAAACTCTAGGGAGAATCAAACAGTTTCATTATAATCGTCATTCACTATATTCATACAGAGTTGCATTAATATATATATTTTTTTACTTTGGGGAAACACATTGACTTGAATTCACTATTACCGTGTTATAGCTACGATTCACTGCATTTTTACTGGATGTTTAAGCGTTACCTAAGGAAGCTCTATCTGATGTTTCGAATGGAAGGCAGATGGCAAATTTTCTGTAGTCACTGATGCCAAAGAAAGGTAGACTGGCACTGGTTATAGCGAAAGCCCACCCAAGCATCATTATTATTCCTGAAAGGGAAATGATGCTCATTTCACCCAAATTATGTAAATAACTAATTTCTGAAAAAGATACAACATTCTAGTGCTTTACATTTATTTGCAATACACATAAAGTCTGATAAAGCGATTGACATACTTGCAGTCAAAGAAAAGGAATATCACGAGTACCTGCTTGTTTTAGCCGTATTCTTTTGTTGAGCTGCATTGCATTGGAAATGGCATAATACCTCTCCACAGTGATAACAGACAAAGTAAAGACACTCAGCATACTGGAGACGATACCCAAGAAACCAGCAGTGAGACAGCCACCACTACTTTGCCACTTTATAGCGTAAAATTGAAATTCGTCTACGAAAACAAAAATCATTCAACAACTGTAATCATGGAACCAATGCCCTGATAAAAGAAATATCATTATGTTCTATCCATGCATCATACCTAATGTTGAGGCATCAAGAATGGCCAAAATTCCCAAATAAGCCCCCATCATAAGGTCTGCGCAAGCAAGATTACAGATGAGGAACCTAGGAACATCCATGGCCATTTTAGACCTGGCTGTGATGGATACAAATAGAACGATTCCATTACCGAGAACAGCTAAAAGGAAAACAATCCACACCCCGCAACGGAGGGACCACCATCCAAAGAGATCATCGCATGGCAGGAAGGGGCCTGTCAAAATAAAAGGAATTCCAAGACAGGTCATCGCCGGACAGGGATGACCACCTGTCTAGATAAAAGGGACCGAATGTGTCATCACAGGGCAGAAGTGGGCCTATCAAAATAACAGGGTCTAAATAGGTCATCGCAGGGCAAGAAGGGAATTGTCAATGTAAAAGGATCATCAGAGGGCAGGAAGGAGCTTTTCAATGTAAAGGGAATTTCAAAGAAATCATCAGCGGGCAGGGGATGACCTGTTAGAATATAATCAATGCGTGTGTAACCAATGAGATCAACAAGGAAGGAAGAGGACTGTCAAAATAACGGAGACCAAAGAGATTATTATAGGCCAAGAAAGGGACTAGTTTAAATAAAGGAAACCAACGAGGTCATTGGACAGAGACCTATCAAGAAAAAGGTAACAAAAGGATCAATATAAGGGAATGGACAAATCAAAATAAAGGATACAAAGACGTCATCATTGTGCAGGGACCTGCCGATATAAAGGGGGAAAGGAATAGTCTACATAAAGAAACCAAAGAGGTCAGTGTTAGACAGGAATGGACCTGTCCTAATAAATGTAACCAAAAAGGCTGTTATTGGACAGGGTGGGGCCTGTAACGATAAAGTTTATTGCAGGGATGGAATGATCTGTCAAAACAAAGGAATGTAATCATGTTCTGATGAAGAAATACTACGAGAGAGAGAGAAAAAATCTAATTCGCAATTGCATGTAATTATTTGTACTGCCTTGAACTATTTGGTGTATGGTGGTGCGCTACCATGTTCATGTTTATCGATAGTACAAAAGAAAGAAATAGTGAGTGGTGGTTTTTAGCAAATTTACTCCTGCTAATTTCTCGTGGAAATCAAGGTACTAATAACAATGGAAGTTACCTATTTGATGATTTTTTTGGAATACTAGTACTTAGTGTTTCAGGGGCGAGTGTCCAAGTGTAAATTTTGATTCATTGGTGTGTAGTTCCGAGATGATCGATATAAATATAGATTTCGTAACAAGAATCTTTTGGTCATGTTGTAGTTGAAATCACTATTAGATTACACATGTACTTCGGTTACCCTTTCAATCATAATACATTGTATTTCACATTCATGGTTTTCATCATTGAATAGATCTGGAGACGGTTTCTTGTGCAGTCTTACCTGGTACAGGTTCACACTTTATAGGGGGCTGGACTCGTGCCATAGGATCTGTTGGAATGGACTCCATCACGGGAATCTTGTCGTCCGATTCAAATGACGGAAGATGCACGTCATAGGTCGGGAAATCGATAGGAAAATCCACTAATGTTTGGTTCTCTTACAGGAATAAAACACTGTTCGTTATGCAAGTTGCAATTGTAATTTCGAGAAAAAATACAGGTATGTACTGCTGTGTTGTCATTATTAGATGACCATCATTTTTTTTATGGTTTGCTGTTTACGAATATACCTTCGAACAAACTCTTTTACGAAATTATACTCACAAAAACCTATGAAACAATTGATAGGAGAAGAGTTGTGCACGTTATATCAACAGTGTTCTTACCTAAAGAGAATAACGTGTGATGTCCCCACAAACTGTGATCCGTTTTGTTTGGATTGTGCAACCAAATGACTTCTTCATCCACCGTCACCCTGGACCCACCCTTGAAATCAAGATTACAATAGTAATGTACTTTGAATTTCTACAATGCAAATATGATTTAGTGTATGAAATACGCCACAAGTTGACAATGATGCAAATTATGTTTCATTTTTCAAATTTCTATCACTGAGTTAACGTACAGTTTAACATAGAACAAAACATTCTTGACGAAACAACTTAATGTTTATCTTTTCTGTGAAATAATAATCCTTCATCCCCGATGCTACTGTAATGAACCTGTGGTCTTATTGCTAAATAATCTAAGTTATCTATAAAATGCCTTCTGCAAAAAGTTTCGGAATTTATACAATCATTCTTCCTCTTTATCCCATCCTTAATCATCAACATCATATCCTACTCCCAAATCTCTTCGCTTTTAACATTTTTCTCTGCCCCTATCTCACTCCGTCTACAGGTCTCATTCACTTTTCCACATATGGTACACCTACATCAGCTTTTCTGGCGTTGATGAAACTGCAGCAATGGTAAGCGTATGACAGAACAAGATTCTGGATGTGAGGAAGGTTCTCAGGGTCTATGCGTTCCTGGAGATTCTTGTTGTGAAACGTCTTCAGAAACTTCAGGTGTGTTAATCCCTCCGTAGGAAGCCTTGGGAAGTCGTTCTCGGCTACATTTCTGTATCATTATTGACAGTTATAGATTAGTGAAACTTTTAATCAACCTACAGTTTCTTTGATGTAAATGTGGCTATTTTGGGTCTTTAATTTGCAATATTAATCATTAATCAAAGAAAACTGAAGAACCTTGCAACGCAAAATTGAATCTTTGATCATTTATTGAAAGACTTGATGACCTAACCAAAGAACGCGTGTATTTCACGAACATTATAAAGTAGGTTAATGTGCTTTCCTATTCTCTTGTGAAAGAGATTTCCTATAACTAAAATTTCTTTAGATAAATCACGAGAGGTTTCCGAAATTCGTAGATGTGCTATGCAAATCACGTATAAACCTTTTCAGTGTTGTGTCAAACACCTTCGCCATTTTGTAAAAATGTTACGAGTCCCAGACCTATTTTGCAGCTATTTTGACAAATGATTTAAACTTATCCTACATGAATACCATCTATACTCGGTTGTGACGAAAATTGATGTAGAGTTAGGAATGTTGGATGACAAAATCTAAAAAGCTGAATGTATTTAAATTGACTTACAAATCAATGAGAGATTCAAGAGGCCTAAAGGCATAGGACGCTATCTCCGCAATATGGTTGAACTGTAAATCTCTGGAAAACAATAGAATATCAACATCATGTAGAGATTTTGTTGGATGGCAGAAAATGTAACGTGACAATGAGCAATATTACCAGCAACCTAAAAGAAGTGTAAATAATCAACGAAACTCCAAAGGCGATCATATTTGTATATGCATTACAGTACGCACGATTATGACAAAGATACTTCAGTGACAAGGCAGATAGTAGTAAAAATATAAAAATGTTAAAATTTGTCATGTTATATTTATTTATTTCAAATATCAGATCTGTTACAAATAAAAATTCATTTTACCTAACTATGGAAAGTTATTGCAAAACTTTGCCTCTTTATGGGAAACAATTTTTTTTGCATAAGATCTGCAATTTAATTATTCCGATGTTGTATAATATTGATTAATTGTTTGTTGTATTTCGCCACACTCAACAATTTTTCAGTTATCTGGTGGCGTCCAATTTTTTATTGGTGGAGGAGAGAACCCAGATACAATATACCCGGGAAGAGACCGCCGAACGTCCGAAAGTAAACTGGCAAACTTTCTCACATGTATCGGCGCGAGCGAGAATTGAACCCACGCCGACTAGAGGTGAGAGACCTTGTGATTTTGAGCGCGATGTTCTAACCACTTGGCCCTGTTGTATAATAGAATTCGCCACACAGTAGATCCCTCGAAAAATTTGCTACTAAGTAGTTCTTCCTAATGGGGGCATTGGAACTGTATTCAAATACTAGTGCCCCTAATAGAATATGCCCATCCTCCCCCCCCCCCCCCATTCCTTTTGGTTTGATCTTATTTGAGAGTCAGGCAAATCGAACCGAACCGAGGGTTGTCAAGTACGGACTCAAGTAGGCATCCGGCATGTCACAGCGATAAAACGAAACAAAAATTGAGGAACGTTTTAGTGAAATGTATTTAGTCTTTCGCAAGATAACATCTACATCACGAAGCGGACTGAAATAGTTTAGTGAAGAAGATACTAGTTAAATTTGTTTGAAGAAAATGCCCTGTAGATTGTGAAAATGGCGGTCATTTTGATAAATTTCTTAAACAAACAAGTCAAATTATCACCGTCCATACTGGGATGAAAGACTGTTTTACTATAGAATAGTGACAGATATCTTTAAAAAAAAAAAACAGCAATAAAATGTTTTGCAAACATGTTTTGGTGAATCACGTCCTGTCTGATCCTTATTGGGAATTGTACTTAATCATAGCCTGGTACTGTCATATGCATCAAATGATTACAGATGCATACTCTTGTTTTAACTCTCATTCAATATTATTGCAGATTTTTAACTTGTTTCGAAAAATCGATGACTTGTAAACTTAAAATTCAAAATGATAACGAAAGTGAAAATTAAGACAAAATTTGAATATTTCAATGTCAGTTCAGTTGGTATTAATGTAAATATACACAATTTGTTTTCGTTGTCATTATTCAGGTAGATGACGATTGCCAGAATTGTAGGAAACTTCCGCGAGTATATGTAATTCTATTTCCTACAATACAGGCCCCAGTCGCGGTAGCTCAAGAACATTTATGGAATATCTGTCTAAGTTTAATTGATTTTATTTCTGGAAGCTGAAATGACTATGATCTATTCACTTTTTAAATGAAATGGGGGTATACTCGAACTGTACCACCAACGACATGACCGAAAATCGGCTTCCGAAGTTGATAAACAGTACATGTGTGTTGATAGAAAATTATCATCAGATCACTAGATACCATACTAAAGGATCATGCACAATGAATATGGATATCTTAGTATTTTTATGTATGATAAGCAATTACTCTTTTTACCCACTGCATGTAAAGGAGCACCTGCAAAGCCAGTCAGGAAAGAATCCCATTAACTACTAAAACAAAACAAAAACAAAAACACCCCCCCCCCCCAAACCCCCCCCCCCCAAAAAACCAAAAAACCAAAAAAAACCAAAAAAACAAAAACAACCCCCCCCCCCCCAAAAAAAAACCAAAAAAAAAAAAAACCAAAAGAAAAAAACAAACAAAAACAAACAAACAAAAAAAACAAACAAAAGAACCCCCCCCCAAAAGCAAAAAACAAAAACAAAACAAAAAACAAAAAAAAAAACAAACAAAAAAACCAAAAAAACCAAAAACCAACAACAACACAGCAAAGCAAAAATAAATAAAATAATAATAATAAAAAACAAAACAAAGAAAAAACAATAAACATGAAGCATCCACTTATAGTATGCAAATATAGCTATGCAATGTTAGCTGGTACCTTAACTTTACAAATGATCATATTGTGTATCTGTTTTACTTTCCTGCTTCTCATTTCGGATATAAAGTTTAAAAAACCAAATAATAATCAATAAATAAATGGATGAAAAATACTCTAGGGAATTTAGTGTAGAATTTTTAAACTTTACTAAATTTGGTGAAATTTTCTAATCTATTTTAATCTAAGTCACATTACCGGTCAGCATACTTGTAAGCTTTGTCGTGCAAAAGGTAACGTTTTACCACAAAATTTCTCTATCATAACTTTTATTACAAGAAAACCGAAGGTTTTTCGGAAAATGTGAACTGCTATATCAACTTTCATTGGGCTTACTTTTAATGTTTGAATTTTTCAATATTAAAAACTGATCGTAAAATTTATTGTTTGCAATGCCGACAGCGGTGTAACTTTAATAAAGTTAAACAGTATTTTCCTTATTTTAGCACAACTGGGACTTGAAGTCCTCCAGGACAGACTTAAACGAAATTATGTTATTTTGATAGATTGGAAACAATTTACAAGAGGGTTTTATAGGAACATGCCTTCCCTTGGGTCGAAATTAAATAAAAAACTACAAAAAAATTAAGGAACCCTTTTTCTGTTGTTATATGTGTTTGTTTTTGTTATTTTGCGCCACACTCAACAACTTTTCAGTTATCTGGTGGCGTCCAGTTTTCGTTGGTGGAGGAGAGAACCCAGATACAATGTACCTGGGAAGAGACCACCGACCATCCGAAAGTAAACTGGCAAACTTTCTCACATATATCGGCACGAGCGAGAATTGAACCCGCGCCGACGAGAGGTGAGAGACCTTGTGATTTTGAGCGCGATGCTCTAACCACTCGGCCACGGAGCAGTCGAAAGAGATATGGAAGTCACAGGATTAATATTTACAAAAACATGAAATATAAATTGGAATAATGAACTTAAAATGCGTAAACGATACATTTATCGTGCTACATTTTAGTAAGCGATCTATTAAACGTTTCCTCCTATATCCACATACTAAAGGCATTGCGATGTATGAAAAACAACTTATTGCATTTGTTCCACCTAAAGTCATAAACCAGAATGAATATTGATGACTGGAACCAAATACTTCCCAATAGGTTTTACTTTCTTTTTTTTAACCCTGAATTGATCCTTTCATCATATTGAATATGTGCAGTCCACTTAGAAATGTTATATTCTGTTCAGTATTGATATATTTCCCAGATACAAGTGTGGACGTGCCGTTGGAATAATTAATTCTAAAAGTAGTTGTTTATGCTTTGTAATATATAAGGTATCGAAATTTATAACATCTAGTACGGGTTAAGTAATAAGATATTGTCGTTATTAATTATCATTTAACACAGATCGCAGATTTTGTAGACTTCTGACAATTTCGAGGTTTATTATCAATTTATTTGGTATTTCCATGCAGTGTTAAACGTTAAATATGAATCTATATCAGCCCCCCCCCCCCCCCAAAAAAAAACCATCCCCATATTTTGCCGTAACTTTGCACAGAAACGTATGTTAGGATTTTCAGTAAAACAATGAAATCCTCGTAAGTTAGGCCTACGTCTACATTTGAATTTTTGACCTTCAGTATAATTGTGTCAAAAATTTTATCATGAATGTATTGAAAAAGGGAGGGGAGCCTCTTTTCCTGGGTTATCCTGGCTATAAAAACGGGAAGCTTAACTGCATGGCCATATTGGAAATCCTTCTACACAGTTAGCGTTAGATGACTAAGGGGACGGGCTTACTATGTACACTAGCCCATTATGAATGCAAATGAAATGTCATCGTTTAATTCAGGGGAAAACATTAATGTAAATTGAGAAAAGTATCTACAAAAACCTTGGGACACAAATATTCCACGATTTCCAATCATAGTAATGAAACTAAAAGTGGCCCACTTGATAGCGGTTTCTAACATCGCACCCACTCAAACATTTAATGGTTGTTACATAAAAGATCAGCTCACAAGTACTCCAGTTTCCGTAGTCCTTTGAACGCTTTATTTCCAATAAAAGGTATATAGTTATGTGATAATGTCAAGTCTTGCAGGCGGCTGGCGTTCACAAATGGACTTCCCTCCAGAGATGCTATCTTATTATTGCCAAGGTTTCTGTAAAAGAGGAAATGTTTTAATTTTATAGCTTTCCTTATGGAAAAATAACGTGTCGATATACAAAAGTCTGATTTATACAGATGATTTGTGGTTGCAGCAATAACTGAAAATTGACTTACAGTTGTTTCAGATTGTGACAATATTCTAATAAAGGAATCCTAGAGATCTTGTTGGAATGCAAATCTCTGAAACAAAGGATTGATCGAAAATGTAATTCCCTGAGGTAAAAGTCACGGGTCATTCAGAAGAGTACAGTGTACTAAATAAAATGGGTGGGTGACGAAATGATAAAGATTCAGATCTGTAGCCGGCATTAATACAAAATTTGGCACTACACCTACACAACTGGTGTAAGTAATAAATGCTTTTTAAAAAGCTAGTTCAAAAAACGTTTTATTTAATATAAACATACTTGATCAATACTTTTGATGGAAATCTATTGTAAATGGAGTTCATCATATAAAATATATACTAACAGAGTACTTAGATTTGGTAGAGTTTGGCAGAGATCGGATGGAATCTCTGATATGCTAGCTCTGTCCAGTCTGAGTAACTCTAGTTTGGTAGACTCTGTGACGTTAGGAAATTGCTCCAGGTCCCGCGCTTCCGATATTGTTCTGAAAAAGAAAATCTAGTTCTGAAGTGTTTCTAATTAGCAATGCTGTAATTGTGTTTATTGGTTTGTGTATTTCGATAATGACGACCATTCTTTTTGGCTTTTACGATCCGTATCCCCTATGTGGTTGATTTATTTGCATATTGAATGCATCCGTTGTTACTGTTTGTTGTAACAAATTGTTCTGTCTGATTCGAGAGCCATTTTGGCACTTATTGTCTAAGCGATCGATGATATTCGTTGTATATTTACGACGATAAATGGAAATATTTATTTGTTCCACACTTTCTCACGACTTCCATTTAAATAATCATCAGACGTAACACTTTTTCCGTTTTCTGCACCTCTGTAAACTAGCTCATGGGCTAAGTTGTTTTAAGAGGGTTGATATTTCATTGTTGCATCAATAAAACTGTTTATTCATTCATAAGATTCTGCAGTATATATTTCCATTGTGTCGTTTGCTAATTAACTTATTAGTCGTGCAAACACATTCAAAACGGAAGATGATAAATAAAAGACAATACTACAGGTATAAGAGAAGAAGGAGTGACGTGATATAGGACGCTTGTACATGTATGCAAGTCTAGAGGGAAACTTTGATTAATCTCTTTTAAAACCAAGATTTAAGTGACGTTTTCAACATTGATTTCTGCTCAAAACTGCTTACATATTTTTGTTTTGTTTACAAAATTCCCTCAGATACACAAAAATAATACGTAGTATTTAGGACATGTGATTCAATTGCAAGATATATTTGAGGACCAATCGTAATATTATTTCCAAGTTGAAATATGATAAACAGAAAACTGTATATATTGTGCATAGATCACATCGCGGATATCTAATAGCAAGACGTACGTGTTGTAAATCATAATATAATATTGGTGTAAAGCATACAGTCTACTCTGATACATTGAAATTTAGGGACCAGCTGGTTATTTTCAATATATTCGAAGTTCAAAATAAACGATAGTGATCCATTTCGAAAAAATAAAATTTTGATTTCAATCCCATTCAAATAAACCTATGCAAATTTGAACCAAATTATATATATATATATATATATATATATATATATATATATATATATAATTTCGTAAACATATGCATAAAATGAAGTGAAAGTAGAGTAAGTTCATTTGCATAAATACACAAATATATTGAACTATGGTGATGATAGGTTTCGGAATTTGACTGCAGTACTTTGTATTTCGAAAATTATGTCAGATGAAGGTTTAAGAGAAACCTATCGGGAATGTGATATTCAAACACATGCATTTTCACCCGAAATAAATATTTAGTAAAATTTTGAGTAAAGACTATTGAACAAGCCATACAATTCTCTCAGGAACGGAAGTCCTTGAAATGCATTGACGCCAAAGGATGAGATTGGATTGCCTCGAAGCTTAATGTCTCTCAGGTTTTTGTTCAGTGCAAAGACGTGACTTGGGATGAACTGAATTCGGTTGTTCTCCAGATTTCTGAAAGCAGAAGAACAACTATGTCGTCAGTAGTGTAATCCTAGACACTCAAAAGCTAGCAGTAACAGATTGTTTGCATTGAACACCGAGACGATGCCGTAGAATTATGTTACATTTATCATATAATTCATTAACACTCATTTGAAATCAGTCTGAAGATTGATGTTCATGGTACAAATTGCAATACATTGAAGGCTCTTAATCATGTTTATATACTAGAAATACAATAGATTTTAATTAACGTACAAGTCCATAAGGTCTGGTAGCGCCACTATTCCAGCAGGGATGTGTGTCAGACGGTTTCTCTGCAGCTCTCTGTTCAAATACGGTCAAGTAATGATACATGGACTAACACGCAAACTCCAATTTATCAACGCCATTCAAATTACATCAGATGCCACGTTCTACTGATTTAGATTTTACTTTGTAGATTCTACGCAGTAAAATAATATGAAAAGTCAAATAAACACTGGCAGGTTTTTTTAAAAAAAATAAAATATATTTTTCTTCTAATCTTACGTACAGACTTGTTAAGACGTGAAGTCCTTCAAATGCATGGTCACGAACAAGAGAAATTCTGTTGTCGTGGAGAGCTCTGTAAAAATAAAAATAAAATAATAAAGCAATATTTCACTCAATACGGAACCTGTTTTCCAATTCTTCGATGAGTTTCCCCGAGAGACCTTGAGAAAAGTTACGCCACATAATCTGGCATTTATAGGTCTCATCCGAATTACTGACATCGAGTGTTTATATACCTGTCGCGGCCTATTTTCAAAGTTTAAAGTTTGTCCTTGCAGTTGATGCTATTTTTTTTTTAAAGTCTAAAATAGTACTTTGAAAATTTTAAGAAAAGCGTTATCGTTTACATATGACAATATCATTCAATGTCCTTCGCAAGATTGCGTATTATCATGCTGAAGATATGTTGCTGCGTGTGCTGCTCTTTTTGTCGGTAACGTACAGACATATCATTGCGCATGTTAATATGATATCAAAAGTGCAATAATCGCAGACACGTTTCTGCTCCATATACATCAATTATTCATGAACGAAGCATTTCAAAGTCCTAGATTTACGGGGGATTTTTTGCGACGAAGTTTGACCACCTAAATTTCAGTGTTCGTGTTAGAGAGAACAAGCAGATATTGGATGTTTTCAGAAAGTTTAATAAAGCAGTAAACCTTTAGTCATAATAATTGATTAGTTACGTTCATTCAGATGATAGACCCGGGAACAAAATCAGTGATAAGATCGCTGTGGTGTAACAAACAGCGGGATTACAGAACGATTCGATTTTTTCCTGGATAGCAATTCTAGGCTGTACATGATTCTAGGTCAAAGAAAAAAAATGTAAACTTCTACCGCAGATCTGGAGCTGCAAACAAAATGTATTACAAAATATCTCTGAACATTACAGAAATGCTATTGGCACCATATCAGGCTTCTTTTCAATACACGATGAATAAAGTCAATTTTAAGTGTATGGAAGTAATTTTTAGAACATACTAGTATATATTAAGTAAAGTAGATTACAGAAAATAAAAAATCGGGGGGGGGGGGGGGGGGGGAGACACAATCACAGTCTGAATTTCCTCAGTAGCCTTTACATAATATCTCTCTCTCTCTCTCTCTCTATATATATATATATATATATATATATATATATATGGCAGAATATATGAAACACAAACGTTGACATCATTTTTTATCAATAATTTATCAGAAATACTTGGTGTGACCTCCGTTTACTCTCAGAACAGCCTGGCATCGGCGTTGCATTCTCATTATGAGATTCACAATGTTCTGTTGTGGGAGATTTTTCCATTCCTCTCTCAGCGCGTTTTCAAGGTCATCCAACGTCTGTGGTTGGTTTGTACTCTGTGAAAGTTGATCCCGCATATGCTCGATGAGATTCAGGTCCGTTGAGACAGCAGGCCACTACATACGCTCGATAGTTTCCCTCTGCAGATACTCCTGAACCACATGAGCACGATGGGAACGGGAGTTATCGTCCATCAAAATGAAATGAAATTTGGCCCCATTGCACCTATAAACAACCTGACGACTGGGTGAAGAATTTCATCCCTGTATCGGAGAGCAGTCAGTACTCCGTTCCTGATGGCTACCAAGTCAGTGCAACCATTTAGAGAGATCCCACCCCAAGTCATCACAGAGCCACCCCCAAACCGATTGTGTTCAGCCACCAATGCCTGACTGTATCTCTGTCTGGTATCTCTCTCCACACACACCTACGACCATTATGGAAGTCCAAACAGAATCGGGAGTCATCTGTGAACAGTACCGGCTTCCAACGTCGGATATCCCAAATTCACATGTTGACATGCGGATTCCAGGCGTATTTGTCAATGACGTGGGAGAAGTCTGGGATGCACTACTGACCTGTAAGCCCTGAGATTAGTAGCTTGAAGTCTGTTTCTCAAAGTCCGAGACGTAATGTACAGCCCTGTGGCAAAAGTAAGCTGACGAGTCAGTCTTGGAGCAGGTTGAAAACTGTCTCCAGGGCACTGTTACGATGTACCGGTCTTGGCGTTGCGTTGTGGCACAGGGTTTGCCACTCTTAGGCCTCTCATTGACCTTACGAAAGGCGGACGCGAGGTTAAAAACTTTAAAACATTTAGTAGAAAATGCATATTCACGGCTAGGCGTATATAAATGGTAACACTGCTGTAAAATAAAATTTTTATAACACTCATCTATTTAATTTACAAGGAAGCATCTAAACTGACAACGGTAATCACAAAATTACGTTGTGTTGATGTCAGCTTCTTTCCACGATATTTCAAAAACGTTAATTTTCGACAGCAGCGTATATGTTGCTGATAGTTTTTTTTTTATTGGAAAAGATAGTTTTAATTGCAAATTTTTATATCATGGAAAAAAATCTTCTAGCGAAACATATTCATTGTAAAAAAAAAATATGGCCTCAAAGTTGCAAAGAGGTGCTATATTCCGGGGAAAAATCAAATACATGTATAAGATTTACTTTTAATTTCAAGTAATCAACATCCGGTTTCACAAAATAAGGTGATATTTGATTTGAATAAGTAGTATACATGAAAATCAAGGACAGAAAACTTAATAAAAGACAATTTAGATTTCATCCTATACCTATATGTAGGCCATTACAAGGGGATCGTGGTTCGAGTTCTTTTGTGATATTTGAAGACCTACATTGGGTAAGCTCTCAACAATGTAATTTCCCGTATTTTCTTAATCTGTCGGAGTTGAGCGACTTTAAAGTCAATCTTTTAAAAAGGGCAACAAAATATGCATTGCATGCATAGCCCACACATATTTTCTGTTATTAAGTTCGTAATAAAATTCACCTTCAATAACTACGTTTACAAGTTTGATAAATAGTCTCCGTAGAACTAAGATGGCTGCCTTCACAGCTAAATACTTTATCGTATTTTTTTAGTATTTATGTACATTTTGAAAAACAAAAATTAGTAATTTGTAGTATTTTTTTTAGTATTTATGTACATTTTGAAAAACAAGAATTAGTAATTTTGTTTAAAGTCATTTCTTGAATAGTTTAATCATTTTTGTATTCTAGTCTCTGATTGGTTATGTTCAAATTGAGGAACAAATGTTATTTTTGTATAACCAGGTTTGATATAGGTACCCACCCCTTCGATAACCAGCTGTCGGAACTACTTTTCCAATTTTTCGCCACGGCAACATTGGTTAACGTCATGTGAAATTGATAATATCTTTAGGGGGCCTTCGTGGCCGAGTGGTTAGAGAATTGCGCTCAAAATCACAAGGCCTCTCACCTCTAGTCGGCGCGGGTTCGATTCGCGATAGTTTCCCAGTTTAATTTCGGAAGGTCGGTAGTCTCTTCCCGGATACATTGTATCCGGGTTCTCTCCTCCACCAACAAAAACTGGACGCTACCAGATAACTGAAAAATTGTTGAGTGTGGCGAAAAACAGCAATCAATCAATAAATCAATAATTTCTTTAGAATTACTCATCAAATAATATCAAATGGAAAAGTAATTTTTAATCATTTTATACGATATAAAGTAAGTTTAGGCATTAAAACAGCGTCGGAAACCTACATAGAAGAGATATCTTGTTTTTAAGATAAATAGAAAACGAGGTACACAATTTTAAATGGTTTTATTTTACTACAATTTAATGTTATTTGTAACACGCAATATGATTGGCTGAGAACACTGAAGATTTAGTTTATATTGTATAATGTAACTTGGTATGGGGAGGTGCCTCCTTGACAACGAAGACAATATAAACTAATTTTTTTCAGAGTACTCAACCAATCAAATTGCGTATTACAAGTAAAATTAAATTATATGCGAAATAATGGTATATATCAAGTATTTGCAAAGTTTGCGTTTGCATTATCAATATGATTTTACTCGGGAAGGGGGGATAATACAATATATTGCTTAATCTGCCTATCAAAGCACAACAATACGTCATGTCTTGCAAAATGTGTATTACATGACGTCACGTCCCATCGATTGACATAAAGCTGCCAATTGTTTACATATTTTACTGTGTTGGATTTGATTGCATGCTATGGTGATTTATAACGTAGTTTAAAACTATTATGGGATCAAAAATCACAAATTATATTGCATTTCTGGTTTTCTACATGATGTATTTTGTGTGATGCCAGATCTAAACTTTCGCTTTCTGTCATAGCGACTCCAAATCGAAGTAAACTTTAGGCCTTCATATGTAACCACGCATATCTCCTGTAATTAAGATTCGTTGCAAACCCCACCTTACGTTTTCAAATTTCATGAACAAAGTACATGTTCCAGTAATGCGAAGAACCAAGATGGCTTCTTTCACGTTCGACTCTGTCGGTATGTTGCTAATCGAATCATTGCGCGATGCAAGCATTTTCTAGTTTACATTGTGGTTTTGTCTTTTTAAGTTAAATTATAAGGAATGAAGCTAATTTTTACCTATGTTATACGATATAATGTAACTTGGTGCAGTTTAACGTTTATTATAATCCACTTCGCGGGTTATAAAGTGTAAACTGCACCAAGTTACATTATATCGTAAAACATTGGTCAAAATTAGCTTCATTCCTGAATTAACAAAAAATGCCCTCAAAATTGAATAGTTCTTGCTTTATCCCATGGCGTCCACCAATATCCCTAGCGTCATACACGCCGACAGTATGTTCGTACTTATTAATGTACATAAAAAAAAAAAAAGATTGTTGGTAAAACCACTTTGTTGCCTTACATTATGTAGTCAAATTAGGCTGGGTTGGTACTGTTATGCACTATTTAAGGATCACTTATAAACAATGTTTCTGCAGATATTCAGACTTCCACTAACTCCATAGACGACCGACCATGAAGTCTTATGCACAAGTACAATTATAAAGAATTCTACCCCGGTTATTGTAGAGATCAAAGAAATGCTTGTCCATTTTTCTCCGATATCTAAAGAGTGAACTGCTTTCTTTCATGTGTTAAACGGGGGTTGAAGGTCGCAAACATTGCAGAAAAACTACGTAACTCGCGTTACCCGTTTAACACACCAATGAAAGACATTTTGTTTCTTACATTTATATTTTGCTGTATTTATCTTTTAATATAAGTACTTTTAAGTACGTAAAAATATAGATATTATTATTAACGTATGTCACCGTAAGAGCTGAAAATCACCTGATTTTGCCTTGTATCCATATTTGGTAATGATTTCAATATTTGAACGATGGTAAAGGGAAATAGTATCAGACGGACAAACTCTAAACGCACAAAATAAAACATCATATAATATAGGTAAGCGTTATTCTTTATACTCATTCAAATAAAATATAAATAAACCAGAAAACATTAATTTTCAATAATTACAATAAAGCCGCGAAATAGGACGCGGAGTTCGTGGAATGTGTATATTCACAATTGGGCAGACGACACTAAAATTAGATTAAAACGAAAATGTATTTTCATAGCTGCAAATGGCAAGCAAATGGTTAATCAGAATACACACAATGAATGTAAACATATTCAGATTAATCAAAAGAGTATTTGAACAGTGATACATATTAAACCTCTACATACAGATTTAAAATGTCGTATTTGTTGAGAGTATATCGGCGTCACGCCTTTGATCCGATTATACGTTGAGTATTACCTCAAAACACCTGTTACATGTAGACCTATTTTATGGTTTTTTCGCGATTTTGCTAATCCTATAACAATAAAATCGATAACTGGTAATTTTATTTCACTATCATAAAAAATAATTAATGCATGTTACAAACCAATTTATAAATGATTGAAGACTATTTGAAATTCATCGTCTGGATTCCGAGATCGATACACATGTAAAAAAAAAAAAAAATACAACCCAAAACTTGGCAATACACAGACCCTATTCCATGTGCAGTTTTGTTGAACTGTGCAATTAGAGCAGATAAGATAGCTATAGCCCATCAACATCAAACTAAATACTTGAAATACCTTTCAAAATAATACTCTACCCTCTCTCTCTCTCTCTCTCTCTCTTGGTCAGCAAAAACATATAGGCCTACATGTATTTGCTTCTGAAGCTGCTATGACGTCACAAAATGTTCTAATATGAAGCTACATAGGGAAACCGATCAACAGTAAGTTATTTTTGTAGATGATGCAAGGTAACCTTCTCAGTCACGAAATGTTTTATTAAATTTAACAGCCTTAGCTAAAGCCTCGGGTTTATATTTCGAAACAGCATTCTCAGCCATGGAGATTATCCTGCAACATCCACGAGAACGCGTACTTTATGTCTTAAATAACCAACTATAGAAGTCATTCTGTCTTCCCTGTAGGTTACGGTATTATCATTATCGTGACAGTGTACATTATTATATAGAATCTCCGTTTGAATATATAACAAAATAAATTCTAATCCATTTTCATATCAGATACGACAGATGATGGTGTTTGATCTCCACATCACACCTTGTTATTGGAATTTTTCTCAGAGCCGTCCAAATCCATATTGACAGAAGAAGGACAATGAAAAAACTACAGAACCACCAAGGGGCATATACGGTATTACTAGTGAGTATGGTTATTTTCATAACCTTCATACAATAATACAATGGCTATGTGAGTACAATACCCAATGGTTCTTTTGCTGATTTGCAGTCAGTGACATTCAGTTCAAGATTTCCAAAGTTCTACCACATGACACAACTGCAGAATATGGTGATTTTATAACTGAGGCAGGGTAGACCTAGTTGTTTATCTTATTTTCATAACGCAAGTGTTGTCTAACACACACACACACACACTCACACACACACACACACACACACACACACACACACACACACACACACACACACACACACACACTCACACACACACACAGATATATATATATATATATATATATATATATATATATATATATATAAACTTTTCTGAAATATTTCGAACGTGTTACCGGTCTTCATCAGTCGTGTTTAGAATAAACATTTCATTATACACGGTAAGGAAAAAATTATATCTCGGAATTCGAAAACATGTTATCTCTATGATTTCGATTCATCAATTAAATATTTTAAAATCTGTTTGGCACTACTAAGCTATCATAGGAAGGAGTTCAAGTTTGATCGGACTGGCACCAGGTGGAAGCTGTTGTTCACCCAACTTTCTTACACAAATAAATCCTCAAACGAACCTGTTACTCTTATTAATTTACAGCACCTGTCTGACATCAGATGTCCAATCACTTTCCACTTCCTGAAAACAGTTGTTACAAGACAAAAAGGAAAAAGTTCAGCATGGTAGGGTTCTAGTTTCTTTCGCGGCATCTCTATTGATAGGCCCGGTACCCATGATAAATCTTCAGAATGGATTCTTCTCATATCCATTCATTGTTGATATGTGATATTTGTTTTTGGATGCAACAGCTAGCGGTAGACTATAGAATGTATATCATTTTGACACACAGAAAAGTGGGTGTCCCAGTTCTTGCTTTTTGTTTCAAGTTTATTTTCAAGGTCATACTCTTTTTATATAAATTACTTTTGAAATTCAATTAGAGCAAATACAAATTTTAGATACTACTGGTATTCCTTCCAAATTTTGTCTTAATTTGTAGCATAATCACTATGTATGAATATATCTATGTCTGTTTGCAAAGCAGAACTAATAAACATTATTAAGTCCAATAAGATACGAGTATAATGTACTAGTGAACCGAATTTCATCTGATAATTTTAGATCTTTGCACATTAATTGTTATTTTTGACTTAGTGCTTAAATTTTGGTGAAGTTTTCGAATAATAAAACTGGTTTAATTAGGTACATAATGACATAAATAAAGTAGGATTATCGAATTATACAAGAAAAAAATTTTGGTCATGGTTTTGTTCTACTGGTGACAAAAGTCACTACTTTCAATTTCGTCACTTGAGGGAATGAAGTGATATATGATTCCACTTAAAATATAGTCCCCTAAAATTCAAGTTCCCCATGTCAGCATTAAATGTTCTAACTGTAAGTAACAAAGAGTAATGTGTCTCCGTAATTCACATAGGTTATACGAGGGCGAGTCAATAAGTAACCAGTCTAACTTATTTCCTGTTGAGATCCACCTTTTCTTTTTCGATGTAATTGCCCTCTAGTGTGATGCACTTAAACCAATAGTGTTCAAGTGCCATTAGCCCAGAACTGAAAAAGTCAGAATCCTTTCCACTGACTCACTCCTCAACTGCCGTCACGACTTCTTCGTTAGACCGGAAATGACGTCCAAAGATATCCTTTTTCAAGTTTGGGAATAGGAAGAAGTCACTAGGAGCTACGTCAGGCGAATAGGCAGGATGTGGTATTAATTAACACCCGTTTCGCTCTACTGCATCCAATGCAACTTTGCAAGTGTGGACTCTCGCGTTGTCTTGTTGCAGCAAAACCCTTTAGCGAGTTTACCTTGGCGTTTTTCACAGATGATGGTTCTCAGCTGGTCTAGCAAGCTTGCACTGTACACTCCAATTATTGTACTTCTCTTGGGTAAAAAGTCCAACATAACGCTTTTTGCGTCTCAAAATACTGTTGCCATCGCTTTGCCAGTAGATGGTTGCGTCTTGAATTTCTTTGGCCTCGGGGACCCCGGCCCTACCACCGACGAATCTGAGCTTTACTGATTGGCTCACAACAATGAACCCAAGTCTCATGTACAGTCACCAGACGCAAAAGAAAATCGTGTTTTAACCTAATACGCTTCAGCAAGGCGCTGCATACTGATGCTTGATCTTTTGTTTACATATCTCCCACATGGAGATAATCTATACAACTTCACATGTTATTTGCCGCAAATAGTGTAATTATAAAGTAGCTTTCATTTCAGTTGGTTGCTTCTATAAACGACACCTTCAAATTGAAAAATAAATAAATAAATGAATTAGGTATACGTTTCGTTGATGTTTGAAGAAAAATATTTCAAGCACATATCATGTGTCTTGAACAATCTAGAACAAATCATTCTATGGAAAAGACATGATGTTCTTTGAACCAGTTGCCAGATGTTTTGTATTCATTAAATGAAGACAAACATTTTCTGGTATAACAATCTTACAGTGGGTACTGGTCGCGGTAGCGTTCTCTTCGTAACCGAGAGGTCGTGAGTTCGAGCCGCGCTCGTGCCATGACCTCGTCAAACCTAAGACGTAAACGTAGGTAGTGATTGGTCTTTGCCAAACGCTTGGTATTTAGAAGTGAGAATCATGAGTCTTTCAGACATGATTGAAAACCTGGCTTGAACATGAAGAAAAAAATGAAACCAGTTTGACTTCGACGGAACATTACATGGGTGGGATCCTTAGGTTTGGAACAAATTGTGAACCAGCGCTCTACACTCAAACGTTTAAAGCCTCGAAAATAAAACGCGCATTACTGGTGTACACAATGGAACACCAAAATTGAACCCAAAAGACAAAAAGAAATAGAAAAGGTAAGAGGAATATCGCCTTTATATACAATGCACATTGCAGTATCATTACCACGGTTGGGTGGTTTTACGTTAACGACATCAATTAAACTTTTATCATCAGAAGACACGGATTCCTTTTGAGTTCATGGTACTTGTAGTAAATGAGATGCACGTACAATTATCATTTGGTGAATAATCTAATGTTGCTTGCGATGAAGTAGGCGAAGTTGCAACAGGATTCGAAGCAAGCTGCCTGTATAACAGATTTACTTTCATTCCTCTCTTAATCCTTTTCTTCAAAGATCTCAAGGATGAAATAGTTAAATTATTTATATTTTTCTATTTCAAATATACGGAAATTGCCATGTTACAAATACACGGATGTTGACTGGTCTTCTGTTTGATTAAATAATTCATAACTGTAACTATTAAGCTCAAGCAAGCACGGACGAACATGATCATGATAAATTAGATAGGTTTTGGCGTGATCCACTTCATCAGCCCTGGCTGTATATGGACGACGTTGAAAGATTGCTTTGTTTACCGGTGACAGATTTAGATTAAAGTTTTAATCCATTTTACATACCAGAATCAATGCCTGGTTAAACTGAACCATTACAAACGACTGACAGTTGAGATTATTGTAAATATATTCTTTATCAATTGAACTGATATTTCAAACATTTACAGTTCTTATCATATCATCATCTTGCTAATTTCTTAGTGAAACCGAACACTGACAAATTAAACAAACAGGATGAAAGATACAGGAGGCTAGGGCAATCCTTGTCATTGGCACGGATAGCTTAAATATTGATTCAAAGCAAAACGGCAATTTTTAAAAAAGTAATAATTTTCAAGATGGACTTATATGAAGAAAGGAAAACATCTTTGATTATTGAAACAGGCATTAACAGACAAGAAAAAAGGCTGTTATCTACGCACATCAAATCCAATATTGGAAAATACGAGTGAACTCGGGTTGTAGAAACAAGCAAAATGTAATGAAGACCTGAATGATTTATTTGATTTTTACAAAGAATCCAATTAACACAACCACAGATGATACAGGTGATGGCTATTAAGTACTTTCTAAAGACGAACTACCATTGTTATCTGATTTGGAGCTGATTTTTTTTTTTATTATTAATCTACCTACTGGTAAAGACGTATTAAAATGAAAACATGAACTTTCAGAACATGTCCAAAATTGACTTCGAGTTTCAGTAATACTCGGTGTGACCTCCGTTTGCTCTCAGAACAGCCTGGCATCGGCGTTGCATTCTCATTATGAGATTCATAATGTTCTGTTGTGGGAGACTTTTCCATTCCACTCTCAGCGCGTTTTCAAGGTCATCCAACATCTGTGGTTGGTTTGTACTCTGTGAAAGTTGATGCTGAAGTTGATCCTACAACATGTTCGATGGGATTCAAGAGCGGCGAGACAGCAGGTCACTCCATACGCTCGATAGTTTCCCTCTGCAGATACTCCTGAAACATATGGGCATATCGTCAAACAGAATGAGATATTGCCCGATTGCACCTGCAAACAACCTTACGGCTGGGTAAAGAATTTCATTCCTGAATCGGAGAACAGTCAGTGTGCCGTTCCTGGTGGCTACCATGTCAGTGCGACCCGCCAGAGAGATCCGACCCCAAATCATCACAGAGCCATCCCCACGCCGATTGTGTTCAGCCACCAATGCCTCGCTGTATCTCTGTTTGGCCTCTCTCCACACACACCTACGACCATCGTGGAAGTTCAGACAGAATCGAGACTCATCTGTGAACAGTACCGGCTTCCAACGTCGTCTATCCCAATTCACATATTGGCGCGCGAATTCCAAACGTCATTCTCTGTCGATGACGTGGGAGAAGTCTGGGACACACTACTGGCCTGTAGACCCTGAGAGTAGTAGCATGAAGTCTGTTTCTTAAAGTCTGGGACATAATGTGCAGGCCTGTGGCAACATTAAACTGACGAGTCATTCTTGGAGCAGATTGAAAACGCTGTCTGGGCCAACTTTATGATGTACCATTCTTGGCGTTGCATCGTGGCACGGGGTCTGCCACACCTAGGCCTCTCATTGACTGTACCAGTTCCCTGAAATCGTGTCCAGAGTTTGGGACAAATCATACTGGATAGCATCTCACTGGGTTTGGCCTTAAACATTCCGATTGCTTGATCGCGCTCATTCGCTTGTAAATGATGTCTTTGTGGTGGCATATCTTTACTTAAGTCACGTTCAATCGCTTTTCACTTTATCAATAATATAGTGATGTCTGCTGACTGATTGTCTGACTTACACAACAACCCATAGTGTATCACATTTTTATCGTGCGGCTGATGGGCAGGTGTATATTGTGAAGTAGGATACAGCGAACAGGATTCAAGTCACAAAATGTTTTCTCAATCCATGTAAATGTGGTATTTCACTAAAAACTTCTCCCAAAAACTTCAAGATCCCTAACTTTTTGTCCAGTATACTTCAATCTTGAATGAAAATCATGCATTTGTTTGTATATTTAATTCTTTGCTTTACGCACTTTCGAGATTTGTTTCACTAAATGAGTCCTACTGAGGCGCCATCATCTGTAGATGAAGTATAACAAAAGGTTCATGCTTAGCGCTGCCATCGCCTACCGTGACACGGGACCCCTGTTTTTAAAGATCAAAGGACAGGATTTTTAACAATGCTTTCTCTCTCCGAAATTATCAACTTTGATTTTAAACTCCTACAAATAGTTTTTAAAACTTCATAACGATATTAACTCTGAGAAATCGAAGTGCAAAGGTACTCGGAATAGAAAATCGTTACCTGATTCCCTAACTTTGTGACGTCACAAGAGACCACTATCGGATTTGCGAAGCAGAAGCCCATAGATATGATAGACGATTTAGTTCATGACTGGAGGAGTTTTGGATAAGGGACCGGATTTTTTTTTGTACAATGATATCACTTTGAACCCATATTTAATGCAAATATTAGTCACTTCGACGATTTTTCATCGGAGGACGAACAAGAAGATTGATCAAATTCCTATTCGTTTCGAGCCGGTTCCAAATAATACTGACTGGTTAATGATAAATATATGATAGAGGATATATTCTCTGGTAATAAAAATATATAGATAGTTAACATCTGCAAAATTGCTAACCTCAGGCATGCAGCATCGTATTTCAAAGTGTGTGACAATGTATTGGGGAGGGGGGGTGGGGGGTGTCAAGTAATTCCTGACAAGCACTAAAAAAATCGTTCAATCTTAAAAATCCCAAGTCGTGGCAGGAAGTGTGGAGTGAGAAGCATTCGTAAGCTAAATCTTCCTTTGTCTCATTTTCCCCACGGCCTTCGATTTTTGCTCTATGTATTCAATTCATATCTTAAGCTTCAAGCTTGTAAACATTCTACTCCCAAAAACAGCGGAGTGGCCGGTCACCCAATATATCTTCATTTGCATATGAAAATAACAGAATCTGATAATGATCAATGTCGGAAAAAGAGGTGAGCCACCCTCCTCCCGGTCCTAAACCCCACCTCTGAATTTTTTTTTCGGTCAGATCATAATTTCCTTTGCACACATCGCATATTCTAAATATATTTTCATCAGGAATTTTACATGTATCGTGTGCAGCTATTTTAGCATAATAGGTGAATATATTGATCATAAATATTGACAAAACGGTTCTTTTCTTCTTATTTTAATTTTGTTCTTAGTAAATAAACGGATGAGCAAATTTGTGCTTCATTAGAGAACAATTATCCCCCCCCCTCCAACTCTTGTATGACCGCAAAAACATGGTTTAATTCACTTAATATATAAACTTGTGATTTCAATATCCTCCACTATACTTTGTTTCCTTTCGGGTTTGCGTTCTTTTTCAAACAGAAGGGAATTGGGGGGGGGGGGGGGGGGGGGTGTCTATTTATGCAACTTTCAACATATAACGTTAGAGCTTCATATGATAATGTTAATTATGTAGATACTAAATTATAAACATTCGTACCTATGCTATCTTTTAAGATATTCGTTTGAATAAAGCTGTCAACCTTTTGGGATTTGAAATCCCGTCTTTGCAGTAGGTCCGTTGTAGAAAATAGCTTAAATGCGCCTGGTCGAAGATTTAACTATTTCTGCCTAAGTATGGTGTATTACGAAACTTATCCCCATCATTCCCCGTAAAATGATTGTCAAACAACTTCGAGTTCTGTGTGACTTTGAAATGAACTAGGCGTAGATTTCGCACCCATGCAATTTTATAATAGTTAGATACTTTGGACACAAGTAAATTAAAACACAGTACATTACAGTTGAATGCAAGCACAATAAGTTATTTTGATGGCTAAAACCCGCAGTTATATATATATATATAAACAATACACCGATCCCCTCATTTGTACACGTGGAAATGTAAACAAAGACAAGTGGTTACAATTTCAATAAAATAAATTAAAATTTTGGGGTCTAAACATTCTATTTAGATATGAAAAGCAAAATGTTATTATAAATTCAACAAAAAGACATCACATATTGCTATAAGTCGTTCATTTTAAACGGGTTTTTGGACGTATTTTACTACGCATTTGATTCACCGAAAATATAGTCCCCTACAATTCAAGTTTTCAAGATATCTAAACGTTCAATGTTACAAGGGTAAGTAAGAAATGCAGCTCCATGACCCACGTGGTTCATAACTGAAGAGAATACCTCTACACCCACATTATATGGCATGGTCATCGAATTCATTGAAATGACGACAAGAATCCATCCTTACGTTTATTTGTTTACTATACATAATTATTGTCAGAAATAACAACTTCAGAATCGACTACAGGTAGATAGTGCAAGTCATGATACTGAAAGCAACACAAGCTGTAACAGACGGTAAATAAATTGAACAATAAAAGAACAAATATAATAACATATCTGTGACGGAATGTATATGATTTCATAGAATCTGAAGTAATAAACCCGTCAGCAGAAAATGTCGAATAATGAATTATTGTCTGCCTATCAGTCATACCTGCTCGTAATCTCCGATATACATTAACCTCGGAAGGCACCAATTCGGAAAAAAATGTGGAAGACAGGCACTGTGCAAGAGTAAGTTTTGTAAATAATTGAATATGCCAATTGTATAGCAAATTCATCATAAAATTTTATTTGAGTGACATATTTGCATAATTGTATTATTTTCTTACTCTTATAGCACTTAACGTCATTCCTGACACTATGTGATATTTTAAAACAAACGAAATGTGTAAAACTTACTCACGCCAGTTTCCGTCATTGTTTGACCTCGGTCTCTGCAAGCTAAATATGTTCGGCAATAATCGTTTCTATGTCCGTGTATACAACGCTATCGCGGATTATAAAAAAACACTCATTGTAGGTATGCTCTCATGCAATATTCCCTTGCTTATTTTGCTGAATTTTTCATCAGATCTTGGGGGATTATATTAGTTATACTGGTAGGTGTTAATTGGTGCATGCTTGGATAGCTGTTACAGTTACAGTTTGCAATTGCTTTAAAAGATCAACACTAGTACGTTCAATTTTTTTTTCTGTTATAGGTACTTAAAGTATCAACACTGTATTTAAATATAATTATGAAATTTTTGAAGTAGATGATATTTTCAAATATTAAAGAGTTACTTTTGGCTTAAAAAATGAATCCTCTAACCTAATTATCAAAGAATTATTTGACACACACACACACACACACACACACACACACACACACACACACACACATATATATATATATATATATATATATATATATGTTCTGGCCTTTGTGTGTGAAACAAGGTAAAACAAGATTGGTAATCCAATGTTTCAAGATGTTATTACACATATCTAACTTTTATACATGTAATAAAGTATTTAATGTAACTAATAGACACTTCGATCAAATTAAGTAATTTATAGGACAGGTGCTTCTTCAGGTAATTGTTTGAGGTAACTTATTGATGTATATATAGTTTTTGATGAATGCACACTTTTATTTTGTAATAATATTTTTTTATACTTGTATTAGTAATTTTATAAATAGGTTCAAATCGTAGGAAGGTTGGTTACGTAAGACTGACAAACATTAATATTGATTTTACATAAAATTGTAATTTCAGCAACAGAGGCAAACATTTTTGAGGTAAAGAAGGTGATACCTCATCGATCACATGATATAAAAGACCATCCTCATGATAAGATTTCTGGAGTTTTATAGAATTTCTTCGTTGTCGATCAAAGAAACATGTGACACACACACAGATATATATATATATATATATATATATATATATATATACATACCACGTCTGGTATGGTGTCGATGGCAAATCATTTCAAATGTATATTTTTAAACACCATGATATTTTTTGATTGATTGTCTACTGTTTAACGTCCCGCTCGAGAATTTTTCACTCATATGGAGACATCACTATTGCAGGCGAAGGGCTGCAAAACCTAGGCCTATGCAGGGAGGAATCTTTAACGTGCCACACCTACTGTGACACGGGGCTCGGTTTTTGCGGTCTCATCCGACAGACTGCCCCATTTAGTGGCCTCTTACGACAAGCAAGGGGTACAGAGGATCTATTCTAATCCGGATCCCCACGGGACCATGAAATTTTGCTTTTGAATGTCATGTTATTAGAGTTTACTGTAGCCCTTTAAATATTCATTTTTATCACGATGGATAAATATGCCCTTTGTTTTTGTTATATCATTTATATTCGGAATGTGATTGATTGTTTTTGGTTTTACGCCGTTTTGGCAATATTTGAGCCATTTTACGGCGGCATTAATAAACAGCCATCAGGAGCCCTACGTCTTGATCAGGTTAAAGGAGTAATTCATTGTCAAAATCAGTATGTTAAAAACGGCCTAACAATTAGTATAAAATACGTCAGACAGCATTCGACCTAATGACATGTTGAATATGCAAATATTATAACAAATATTTTAATACACAGATAATAAATATAAAAAATTAATTAATAAATAGGTAAATGAATAAATAAATTTTATAAATATGTTGTTTGCGATTATATCGGGAATTTTCCTACTTTCTAATAAAGTACATGCAAAGTCAATAAGTAAACGAATACAAAATTGATATTTTGGCAAAAGTACAACAAAGATATAGACAATACATCATACCAAGGTCAGAACGTTGCACACGAATCTTTCCAGTATGTGGGGTGTCAGCAAGGTCAGCTAACCTTACTTGGAAAGGTATGTGAGGCACGGATGACCACTAGGGTATATAAACGACAGATCTCAGATGTGCACTTATCCTTGATAACTGCCATCTGAGATTCTATTCAATATTTTAAGGTAAGAATAACTTACGGGATTTTGTAATTGAAATTGGTAAATTGTTTATGATCTTGGATTGTTCTAATATTTGCTTATTTGTTTCAGAATGCTAATTGTTAACAAATAATAAGATTTATAATGTGTGTGATTGTATATATATAATTTATCAAATGTGTTTGAATAAAATATCCTTGATAACTGCCATCTGAGATTCTATTCAATATTTTAAGGTACATCGCCCGCCCAAGGGCAGGGGCAAGCTTATCACATTGGAATTAGAATGGGTGCAATAGCAATTGCTAGGTGGATTACGCAATAATTCAGTTGGTTAGATTGCACCTGTTCTAATCCCATTGAGTTAAGGCTCTGCTACTTGACGAAGCTAATCCAAATATAGACAGGCCTTAGCAACCCCCCAGAATCATTATAATACAAATAAGAACATTATAACGACCACATAATGTGCAAAATGTTAACCTTAAACGATGCCATTAAAATCCCTGTAACACCATCTTGCTTTTCATTAGCCTGCCTCGGTTTAAAAAGTTATCATGCTCTCGCATATCGAATCAGTTGAGGGACTTAAACACCGTATAAATATTTCTACATAAATATGGAAAATTGACGAAGTCAACCCGTTTGTAATAAAGCTGAGTTGTTAATTTGCTGTTAATGTTCAGCAAAGCATCCAAATATGAAACAGGTGTGGAAGACTCCGTGGTGTCTTTGATTTCAAGTTCACTGGGATATGTCGAATCGACATATGAAAGAAAGTGACTATTGTTAATATCAAGCAACAATCTTTACTGATACATTAGTGCATCTTGCATTTGAGTACATGCTTGTGAATATTTTATCACAACTGTAAACATTCTAATTAATAACAATTAAGACAAAACTTCAAGTCAAATTAATTTATAAAATGTATAATGTATGTACTACAGTATTTATCATCTGACGCTGATGATACGGATGTTACATGACGTAAAATTTATTATCTCACTCTTTCTTAAATTCAAACTCAGATATAACTACCATGCTGTATGGAGGAAAATGATGTGGGACAGAGTTTGCTTATTTCACAACATTTGATACGATAAAGGAAACATAACGAAGTTAAGAGCAATTAACGTCATCAATTTGAGATAACAAAAATTATAAATTGTGACCTCATAAAACCAAGAAAAATCATATCTTCGTCACATTCTCTTTGAAATCACCAAAAATGATCAGTTTTTATTGAAATTAACAGGTTGCGTATAAATGGCAATTCCAAGTTTGAAAGGATATAGTTTAGTTACACATAACAAATGTTAACGACACTTGCTAGTAACAAAAAAAAAATAATGTAAAAGAAAGCTATAAATTTATGTTTTTTTTATAAGTGGAATGAATACAAATACAATTTACCGTATTGAATGTGATTTATTCCCATTACCGTGATTTCTCAATTAAGTCTAAAACAGCGTGGGAATTTTGTATTGAATTATATAGGGAGAGGCAATATATTTCAACTTTTGAATATAAGAAAATTTACAAGTCCCATTTTTTATATTTATTACAGTTTACAACCAAACTTGGCTCATTCAGAGCATTTGAAATATAGTAAGTATGTTTCACTCGAACCTTTAGTATACGCCCTTTCTTTATTACTACGAACCTTCGATCTCTGTGAGTACATTTTGGCGAATAAGAAACACTAATTAGCTAATATATCTAACGCTAGACTAATAATCATAAAATATAAGAGTATTATCATCTGTAGTGTCGGGTTTCATAAAATTGTAACTTACAAGGAGCCAAGGTTTGTGTTGTTGGCAAAGGCAAAGTCTTCTATTTGTTGAATTTTGTTAACGGAGAGATCTCTGAAAATGAAAAAAAAGTCTCACTCTCATTTATCAATTTCAGATACATTATAAATGGTTTATATGTATTGGAATTCAAATTTAGAGTATGCAATTATCTTGACGAGACTTCACATAGGAGTTTGTAATCTATCAGCAGACAATAGTGACTCTGGAGCTTTATATTGCTCATGACATTTAGACTGGGATAGATATGACAAGGGAAAAGAGTACCAATTCATTTCCCAAAGAACTCAATACAAGCCTTTGGCCGTCTCACTATTTAACTAAATTGATTTGAGACAAGTGCTCTCCATTATATTGAAGTTCATTCAAAGCGCTGATAGAAAGTCACAAAAAAATGTTTAGAGTCCCATTGCTTTAATACATTTGTACTTCTTTACAACATACAAAGTTCCACAGTGAATTACAACCTTCATTTCAGTTATACCCCCTACTACGATAATTTCTTCCGTCATTTCTCAATTTTTGCAGCAATTCTCATCCCTAACATCAATACAAACAATTATGTATTTCTTTCAATTCGAAATAATTTCATTCTTTTATTTTAGTCAATCACGAAACAGCAAAACATTTATACCACTGCTCTACTTTGGACAATCCACCCCCAATATTAACATCTGAGGGTTTGGTATTTTCATTCCCAAAGAGAATTCGAAACTCAGTTGTTATCATTTACGGAACAGATATACCTAGGACAGCAAACCCATCTTGAGGTTGCACTTCAAATTAAATCCATCCATTGTACTTTTCACAATTCCTTTAGTTACACTGTGTAAATCTTAGTTTCGCATTTAATATCACAAATCCAGAAATCGTGGAACTCCGCCGAAATTCTGTGGGAAGTTAATTCTACTTTGTGAAAGCATGAACAATCCTGATTTTTTTGGGGGGGGGGGGGGGGCATTATATGATTTCTTGGGCATTGATTTTTCAAAATGATTAGTGCTTCAAATGAAAGTACATTAGAGATTCTCTGTTTTATTTTCTAATTTGCAAACATTTTATAATATTGGCCAAACTCCTCATGGCTGCAGAAAAGGACCATTTTACAAAGCTTTATCTACATACTTCAGCTGAAGATATTCAACAGAAATACTAGAAATATGTTCTAGAATTAACTAGTCGGATTTATGCTACAAATGAATTTCTTCCCTGGCAATAAAAAAATTACTGTATGTAATATTGCTTAAATATTGGTGCATTACCATGCATCAATATAAATCAAGTGAATATTCTTTCCAATCTTTACATAAATGCAATTAAACTACAGGTATATACCAACCCATAATCAAAATTTTCGTGACGGCCACCCTAGGTCGAAGAGCTATACTCTCTCTCTCTCTCTCTCTCTCTCTCTCTCTCTCTCTCTCTCTCTCTCTCTCTCTCTCTCCAACTTCGCATATTGGTAGTAACTTTTAAACTATTCGGGTAAGATACTTCATGCTTTATGAACTAAAGTCCTTGTTTGGGGGCAGATGTCTCACTCCCTCCACTTACTCCTTCTCTCTCATGTCTGTTGATAGCATTGTCCTCGTAAGTAGCAAGAACTTGTTTTCAAATCTTTTGTGCATCATATATACAATAAAAATCAAATATATATTAAAATATGTTTATACAAGCATTGTCCTCAGTTGTGAAATTTAAACTAGTACCACCTTTATCCACAGGGTAAAACAAATTAATTTCAATCAGACTTACAGGGCTTGTAGCCGTTCCAATCTGCCTAGGGCGTCTGTCGGAATGGTCGTGAGATTATTGGCGTCCAATCGCAGGTACAACAAACCGTACAGCCCTTCAAAACTGGTACTGGATAAAGAGGCGATTTTATTGGCATCAAGGAACCTCGAAAAAAAAAAGGAGGACAATATTAGCTGTTGAAAAATTGTTTTAGTGAATCGATAACTACATTCAAAATACCCGATATCATTTAAAAATACATTAAATTTAGTCATAATTTACATAAATGTTTGATCGATTATGCAACATTTCAACGTTAAAGCTTTTCATGCTGTTCCTCTGGCAGCCATAGTGAGTTTCGACACTTATCTTCTATTAACAATTCTGTAAAAGGTGTAACTGTTGACAATTTCATTGATTTAATGATAATACAATGCAAAAAATGGACACATTTTTGAATGTATTTTTGGTGACTGGTATATATAGATTTAACATTTGTTTTGTCTTCATTATGACGCATTTGTATTTTATTTATGACAACAATGTAACTACAGTTACTGGCATTTCATTGTTATAAATTTAATGCAATATAAAACGTATAATAATTCAGTTTTTAACTGTTTATTACAGGTATTTCAGATTTAAAATGTTTATTAAAGATTCGTACAGTCGCCATTTTGGCGCAGCTGTATTTCATTCATTTGTATAGTGACAATTGTTGGCTTTCGAAATAAAAAAAAAAATTGATATAACTTGAATAAACTATTTTTCGGTACTGATCATTTAAACATAAAGGAAGGAAAAAGCAAAGCTGAGCTCTATTAGTCATATTATGATACTCTTGGTGTCCTGATATCCCGGTTACACCGGTATTATTCCATTTCAAGGTATACCATTACACAGCTGCTTTTATGTGATCTGTTATCAGAACCAATGTCAATTTCACTCCTTATTTAGCTAGGTATTAGTATCTTAGTAACGTAGACCGTTTCTCTTCACTCACAGTTCCGTTAGTCTGTACAGATGCCGGAAGATGGAACCATTGAGAGACATTAGATTATTCCCCATAAGGTACCTGTAGCAAAAAAAGAGATCAGTGAAAAAGAATAAACGACAAGATGTAAGAAAATTTATGTACAGTTCAAATAGTGCTTGATCATAAGATTATACATGTATAATACGCTGGACTGTTCAGTTCAGACATGGAAAAAGTGTTTGATCCACTGACAAAATACAGTATTTCATAATTTTATGAATTTATATCACCATAAATATGCATGATATTACATGTATATTATTTGTGTACGTACATTGGAAGGTGTCCGATGTTGGGTGAATTCACCCTAAATTATATCGAGGTTGATCACTACATGCTGTTGATAAATGCGAGAGAAGAAATAGAACTGAAAGATTTTATTATACCTCAAAAGTTTAAACACAATGCTGTGTACTCTACTGATATATACTGTTCGTGTCAACCTGATTGTGTGGGCTTTTTCATTAACGAAATATACATGTACTAGTTAGATGTTTGCATAATTGAAACAGTAGTAAATCTTTTGCAAGTGACGCGAATCTTCCTGAAAAGAAACCATTATTTCCATTGATTTACTACATTTTAAGTATCATGAAAGGTTAGTTCCAAAAAAGACCATTTTTCAAAGACCTCCACAGATTGAAATACCATGTTGCTGCTTCGTGTGAAATTGTGAAGGATTTGGATTGAAACATAATGGTTACAGAAATGAACTTGATTTTTCCTCCATAATTGCAAGGAGTGGTCCTTGCGGTGTGACATATGACATGTCATTTTAAAAACATACCATTAAAAATAGACTGAATATTGATCGTGTTTTATTGTGCTCTCTCTTTCTCATTATTATTATTATCAATTACCATTATTTCATCGGAGGGTAAAACAAACAGAAAACTAAGTTAAAATTGGCTACAAATTAAAAAACAAATTTCGGAACAAATAATGCAGGAGTGGACAAATACATTTTGGCGTACTTGCCCAAGGACAGGTTGAAACGTCAAATTCGCTTGTCCTACCACAAAATTCACTTGCCCCACATTAAATTAAGACATATATAAAACTATTTGAAACTGTTAATCTTGTTCTATTTTATTTAATCAATTCATTCGTCGTATCTATTCCTGTTCGCTTATCGTAATAAAGCGACGGCCAAATTTCCTCCTGTAATTAGAGATATCCCCGGATTCTCTTCACTTTGTCATACTTTGCGTGCTTTGTACATACAGACGGCCGATCATTGTTATTATTACATTCAGCATTCAGGGTCCTTAATTCTTTTCCTATCAAATGTAACAATTTTGTTCATGTTTCAGTTCATCAACGCATTGCGCTTTCACCTTGACATTGCGTCTAAATAGATTCGACACTTTGCAATCGATTTTTAACTTTGCCGTACATTGAAGCATTTTAGTTATCCGTGTTATTTCTAACTAGAAGGTGTATGAATGTTGTCATACTTTTGTTTTACACACGATCGACACTGTCACCCCCTAAATATGGTTGCCCCAGGCGTTGGGCAGTGCAATCTGTCTACCTCTGACTAATGCTTTAATTAATTTTCAAAACTTACAAGGACCCCAGCTGCCGCAAGAAATGGAAGGCTGTCTCAGATATTGTGGTAATACCATTGCCAGCAAGCCGTCTACAATTCAAAGTAATGGAATCTATTACATGTTGCTGTAGAACAACATTATATTCATAACAGACTAATTTAATTCTATTAAAACATTAGTCTAGACAAGGTTTCATGAAACAGCATAATGTACAAATTTGCCAGAGACATGGTGTAAATAAATTAATATGACGATGTTCATTTATAATGAGACTTGCACAAGGAAATAAATAGAAACTCAACGTCATGTAATTTACATACACCGATGTATCAATAAAATGAATACAATGGACATGTATATACTATATATTAACTTCATTTATTGCAAATGTGTCTAACCATTTTCACAAAGTATTATATCTATTTTTCCTCTTTGTCATATATTGTGTAAATCTTTGAGACATTAAGATAAATGATACTTTTAGAAATTGCATATTATTCAACCTGTTTTGAAATCAGTTTTCTTTCTTGTAAAAAGTATGCAAATAATTTTATCGTAAAACCCCGTTTTCGTTAAAAAAAATTAATAAATAAAAAAAAGAAAGAAAGAAAGGCAGACTGACTCTGTTACTGCTTTCGCTTTATGCAAATTCTACAGAATCTATGCAAAAGACTGGAATCTGTGCAATACAACAAGGAGTGTTCCACCGACAGCTCTACAAGGAAATCTGGGCAAAGATCATTTATTGAGCTAGGGACATCAGGGGAATATGAAATAAACAAAAAGAACTCAGTTTTAAGGCAGTCAAAGAGCGTCATCAACAAGAGAATTTCATGTCTGTATCCATGTCTGGAAGACCACTTCATTGAAATGAGGTATTTTGCAGACGAACAAACCTACAAGCACAGCTAAACGCATAACCTCGTCAGCGAAGGTACTGTAAATCTTATGTCAGATTTGACCACTGGACTGCATAAGCAACTTAACTAAAGTCGAGAAATATAGTAAGTGAATAACCAAACTCAAGAAATGTACATGTAGTAAATGAATAATCAAAACTGGATAAATATAGTAAATGAATAATCAAAACTGGAGAAATACAGTACGTGAATAATTAAACTAGAAAAATATAGTAAGGGAATAACTAAACTCGAGAAATATAGTAAGGGAATAACTAAACTCGAGAAATATAGTAAGTGAATAACTAAATTCGAGGAATATAGTAAGTGAATAACTAAACTCGAGAAATATAGCAAGGGAATAACTAAACTCGGGGAATATAGTAAGGGAATAACTAAACTCGAGGAATATAGTAAGTGAATAACTAAACTCGAGAAAAACTCGAGAAATATAGTAAGGGAATAACTAAACTCGAGGAATATAGTAAGTGAAAAACTAAACTCGAGAAATATAGTAAGGGAATAACTAAACTCGAGAAATATAGCAAGGGAATAACTAAACTCGAGAAATATAGTAAGAGAATAACTAAACTCGAGGAATATAGTAAGTGAATAACTAAACTCGAGAAATATAGTAAGGGGATAACTAAACTAGAGAAATATAAAAAGGGGATACCTAAACTCGGGGAATATAGTAAGTGAATACTTACAAAGCTACTAGTTGCCTGTATCCGGAAAAGGCTTGGTCTGGCAGAAGCGTCAGATTATTCATACTGAGATCTCTGTAAAAATAATAGGAGATGTTACTAGAATACTTTAGGTCCTTTCTGATACTCTATTCTTATCAAGTCTAGTATAATGATAAATCAAAGGGTCATATTAGCTGTCAATTACGACGTAAAATCTTTTAAATTCTGAACTGTGATTAAAATGCTGCTATGCTTAAAAATGAAAGAAAATAAATGTTAGAGTAAAAAAAAAACCCGAACTCCAATCGAATTTTATGAAAATTGTGTAAAATTTGTCCGCATTGAATTATATACATCCGTATGTTTCTGCCGTTGTGTCAATATAAACAAAATTAATTCTAATCTCAAGATTACAAAGATGTATAATTTCAATATGTCAGTTGTGATCTTTATGTACTATAAATTTTGGTATCAATAAGGAAGTATAACGTTGGCAGCTATTGCGTTCTCAGGGCATTTTTGTTTGCCATGGATTCGGTTATATAAAACCTGAAATATTGAAGTGATTATTTGTAAATATTTTGAACCTTGTTACACTCAACAAATCATTTATCGTTTGTCGTAAATCAAAGGATTAGTCTGTAAGTCAGGAAACTGTACGGCAATATGATAAAGATTGTCTCTTGATATTGCAATTATGTGACCTTTTGTCTACATCTATTAAAATGCAGCAAAATTGGCCCCAACGTAAAATTTCTACAATTCTGATTTTAGTTTTAAAAACATCCTCTTATACATTTATTTACCTACAGGACAATGTCTCTGAAAGAAAATATGACTAGATTTCTATAAGAAAAAAAAAAAACTTAAGTTGAAACTTGGACTTAAGTCGGAGATTTTACACAAATTTTGATTGCTCAAATAAAGGAAGACTCAAACTAAAACTTGAGATTTTTTTTCGGAAAATTCGGGACTGGACTTAAGAGTAAATATTGCGTCATCGACCATGGAATAAAATCCAACAATCCAACATAAGATAAGATTTCATTCTAAGTATTATGCCATCAAACATGATACAAATCCAACCGAAACAGTAACTTAAGAATAATTATTTCGTCATCCATCATAGTATAAAATTCCACTTAAACCGTGTTGTAACATTTAAATTTGCATTTCAATGTTTTTGCATTCGATATCTTTACGAATTGATAGCAATTTCCTCATGAATGCGACGCAAATATGAACAATGAGCACATGAATTTTGATAAATATATATAATAAGTCTATTTTGACGGTTAGGAATTCCGACAGAAATGAAAGTAGAATGTAAATATTAAAAACATAAATTTCATTTTATGAAATACTTGACGGTATGAACTGCAACGCTTCACTCCGGCATACTTTTCATTATGAGGTAAGCTGGCGTAAAGCATCGCAATTAATACTCTCATGAATGTATGTTCAAAAATGAAATTTATCTCTGAAATAGTATTACGTCATCAAGCATTATTTAAAGCCCTACAAAAAGCATGATTTAATGATTATAATTATTACGTCGTCAAGCACGGTATAAATCCAACAGAAACCATTGATTAATTTAAATTTTTTTGTTTCAATGGCCAAAAAGCTAATTTCCCTAAAATTTATGCATCTGTGATCGTAAAGTAACATACTTTTTAAACGAGAACTCAATTAGATGCCTGGTGTCTTTATATTGATGTACACGAAACCATTTTTAAAAACACCTTTTTATAACACACATCGGATAAAGATGATGAAATTATTCTAAAGAAAGGAAATTTTTTTTAGCATGTCATTTAGATGTTATAATGAAAGAGCCCATAGCAAGTCATTCAAGACGAGGGTCTTTATTTCCAGGATTGTCAATTTAGATTTAATATTTGCGTACCAAATGCAAAAATACACATCACTAATATAGGTGCAATACATTAATCTCTGCAAACATCTCAATGAGGACGACAGTCACGGACAAAAGCATAACATTACGTCTATCATGATATCATTATCACTTTGACTTCCCCATTCAGTGTTAGAGGGAAAATGTAATTGTGGTAATTATGCAACAGTTTTTGAGAACTTTCATAACATTGGGAAATGTTCTACAAAAGCCTTTTACTGAAAACAAAGCTAAATCAAAGAGCACTTACGGGTGAATAAAAAGTTCACGAATCAGTTGGTTTTTTTTTCAAAACCCGTCCATCCGTTATAGAGTTACTTGTTCTATCCAAGGTTAAAAGAAGTCGTCGCATGACATGCTGTGTAGCATACTGTAACCCCACCCCCCACCCCGAACGTCTTGGGTCTGATATTTATATTAAGAGATAAATTTATCTTTTTTGTTTGAATGTATGTGTCTACTGGACGAAGGGACAGATTTTCGTTTAGATATTGCCGTAAAATGAAATTAATTCTATTCACAGATACAAGCTGAGTCTTCAACTACACAATCTGAACCCGCAACTGCTACACAGCTCAATATATACATGAAGTACGAGTATATAATGCTTGAGCACAATCATTAACAAATCATGTGCATGCAGTGGCTGATTTAGAGGGGTACTGCCCCCTCCTTTTTATTGTGTTGGTGGTATATTGTTTAACGTCCCACTCGAGAATATTTCACTCATATGAAGACGGTACTATTGCCGGTGATGGGCTGCAAAATTTACGCCTATGCTCGGCGCTTACGGCAATTGAGCAGGGAGGGGTCTTTTTCGTGGCGCACTTGCTGTAACACAGGACCTCAGTTTTTATGGTTTCATCCGAAGGACCGCCCCTATTTAGTCGCCTCTTGCTACAAGCAAGAGGTACTGAGGACCTATTCTAACCCAGATTCCCATGGGACCCCTCTTTTTAGTGACCAAATATTAAATAAATAAGTAGAATAACAGCAAAAGTATAAGACTTAATATTATACATACAACGAGTGCATTAAGATAAACAAAGCAAATTATTTATTGATTTTTTATATGTATAAAGTATAACTAAAACAGCCCATAACCTAAAAACCTCAAAACCCTGAAGCCCCCAGATCCCAAGTCTACCTTTTTGAAAAAAAAAATGTCCTGGATCCGCCACGGACATGGACTATTAGAATGTTCCAGTGTCGTTTCCTCATGCATGGAAATTAGTGTAAACATAAAACATGACTGATGTATAGAAATCATAACAAGCACATGGATAGTTTAACATTTCCAATGTTTTTGCCTTTGATATCTCATAATCTAACTTTTTCCTCGTGAATGCGTTGCAGTTGTTAACAATGCGTGTAGGAATCTTGATTAAAAAAAGTCAGAAACATTTATTGTCTTTATTTGGAAAGAGGTTGGGAACCGCTTCACTTTAGGCGAAAAACAACACGACTAAAAACAATGCTTAACGTGGACCAGAATTTGACGCCAAACTATCTTAAAGACATTTTTGGTGGTAAAACCACAACACAAGAAATACACCAAATTACAATGTACCTAAATATAAAATTCAAATCTATAAAAATTCATCTGTACCAATTGTTATAAAATTAGTGGAATTCTCTACCTTTTGAAATCAAACCAAGTGAAAATTGGGGATTATAAAAAAAAAAAAAAAAAAAAAATTAAATTACCTCCTCTCTACGTTGCATATATCAACAACCGTTTGAATATTCTTCATATAAAGCTTAGACACAATTGTATATTAAACAAAGGTTTATTCTGTTGTAACATCATTAACAGTCCTATTTATTTACTATCACACAAGCCTTTATCAAACATAGTGGTCGTTTTGATTAATTAGTACAGAGTGTATATGTGTTGTATATACTATTACTTTGTTTGTTTTTCTTTAAGCGATCAACATTTGCTAGATTATACTTATATTTACAATGACTGTTTTACTATGCGTACCATGTAGGAGAGGGCGTTCTAAGTTTTAGAACTTGTGTTCAACCCCTTTGTTAATTCAGTTACTATAACATATGTTCAAACCAAACATTTACGTACTCAGAGGGGAATTCCATGTAAGGAAATGACACGCCCCCATGCCATACCTTTTTTTAGGAATGTAGATGTATACCATACATAAAGGTGCCGAATAACACAAAGTATAAGGACTCGTTGCAGGATATATGGGGCGAAAACGGAATTCCTTACAAAATTCACCGAAAATGTGCATAGGTGTGTATGATCAACATAGTAATTCATGGCGTGGGTTTACATTTAGGTACAGTGAAACCAATCTAATCCGACATGAACTGGTAGACATTTTGTTTGTCAGAGTACACATTGTGTCGGAATAGACAGTGTAAAAAGCATGAAATTGAGAATGTAAATAAGGGTCAGAATGCCCCGTCAAATGAATTGCACAGGTGTCGGATAGGCAGTTTTTACTTTAGTTTACTGTCTCTCTTCCATAGCTGAAAATCTTCTTTACAAAAGTCTAATCCCAATGAAATTGCTCATCCAACAACAACACATGTGAAGTCAGAACTCATAATCAGCATGATCGAGTATCTTAAGCAAAATTCTTTTAGGCACAATTGAAATAAGAATTGCTGGAAAGAATATCTACACTACGACAAATTTTCTCTCTCTCTCTCTCTCTCTCTCTCTCTCTCTCTCTCTCTCTCTCTCTCTCTCTGATATGACAGAGTGAAAGCCAAAGGTATTCTAAGACATACGTCGACTGAGTTTTCGGGACATGTATTTTACCGGACACTCGGACAAATAGATGCCTTTCTCCTAACGGCCAGAGACAAGATTATTTCCTCGGGTGAGATAAAACACGTGTTGCCTTCTAACCTAGCTGTAGAACTGTAGCTCTCTAGGGAAAATTTAGGACAGACCAGAGTGCTACAGATCCACCTTCGATTTACGGCGCAGTCTTGTCAAGAGTTTGAATTGACTGATTACCTAGCATGGATACTTCTTCGAAGCTGTGAGTTTTTTTGGTTTGCATGGGTCTTAAATGAATATTGAAGGTAAGTTTGCATAAAAGTGTACCGGAAATAATATGTTTGGAATTTTTTTATATAAAAATTTTGAGACGGCGATTCAAGAATAGAGATGAAAAGGTAACGATATCCAATGGTGATCAATCTCATAACTCCTATAAAGAATACAAAATTAAGAGTTGGGCAAACACGGAACCCTGAACATACCAGAGATTGGGTCAGGTGCCTAGGAGGAGTAAGCATCCCCTGTCGACCAGTCACACCCACTGTGAGCCCTATATCTTGATCAGGTAAACGGAGTAATCCGTAATCACAATCAGTGTGTAAAGAACAGCCTAACAATTGGTATGTAACACGTCGGACAGCATTTGACCCAGTGACAGATAGTATTGGCAAACAAGATCATTGTAACGACCATTGGATTTGCGAAATGCTAACTTTAAATGAGATTGTGGAAACCTCTGTATCATCAACTTTTTTGTCAGTAGCCTGCCCCGATTTAAAAACTGGACATACACAGAACAAGCTCTTGCGTATCGAATTAGTAGAAAGACATAAACACCATATACAAGTGATAATAGAACATTGCTACATAAATATGGGAAATTGACGACGAATATGCCGAAGTCAACCCGTTTGCCGTAAAGGTGAGTTGTTATTTTGCCGTTAACATCTATGTTCAATAAAATATCTTAGTACGAAGCAGATGTGGAAGACTCAGTGGTGTCTTTTATTTCAGGTCCCCATTAATTGGAATATTAAATATGTTTAAAACTGATGCATGATTTTGACGAATTTCATCTTTTGAGAGGGCACTTGGAGTTTAAGTAGGATTATCAAATGTGGAATTAATGATTGATTGTTTGTTTGTTTGTTTTAAGTCCCGTCGAGAATTTTTCACTCATATTGAGACGTCACCAGCTGTAGGTGAAGTACCACAAATTTAGACCTATGCTTAGCGCCCAGGGCCATAGCAGTGAGGGTTCTTTAACGTGCCAACGCCTGCCGCGACACAGGAGCTCCGTTTTTAAGGTCATATCCGAAAGACCCGTGATTCTCAATTCTAAATGCCGAGTGTTTGGCGAAGGAGTAATCACTACCTAAATGTTACGTCGTAAGTTTGACGCGGCGGCCATGACACGAGCAGGGCTCGATTGATTGATTGATTATTATTGATTATTTATTGCTTTCCGCCACACTCAACAATTTTTTCAGTTATCTGGTGGCGTCCAGTTTTTATTGGTGGAGGAGAGAACCCAGATACAATGTACCTGGGAAGAGACCGCAGGGCTCGAACTCACGACCTCCACGTTACGAAGCGAACGCTCTAAACACTGAGCTACCGCGACATTGGAATTAATTTCAAGTTCGTTTAAAATACAATTGTAATAATGAACCTTACAAACACAGGCATTGTTGTTACAAGCTTTGTCAGCTGGAACCAAACATATTCCTCGTGTAACCTTTCTAAATTCTTTTATCACTTATGATTTACTAAGAAGGGTAGATGGTACGCACGTTTGTTTTGATGTGTCTATAATACGTGATTTTAATATTCCTCTTGTACTTTTTTATCCATTGTGATAGAGTATCAAGTTCTTTTTGTTTTCATATTTAGCCAATTGTCTTGCATAATCTTCGACTGAATTCATTATAGAGATTAAGTTCTGTCGGCAATTGTCTGAATTTAGAACCTTCTAAGTGAATTCGGGTCCTCATTTTCACTCTCTCAATATCACCATTAGTGACATGTTCGGTACGACAAGTTGAAAGAAGACGAAAAAAAAAAAAGAACACGTAGGTTAAAGTTTATGTATAAGTTGGTCTATATCTAAATGTAAAATATATAACCCCCCCCAATAAAAACACCACTAAACAAACAAACAAACAATCCATCGTGAATAGGAGGTTTTTATAAGGGGGTGGATCGGATCTGTAGCTCTCTGGTATGTCCCAATCCCTCCCCCAGAGATCTAGAGCTATCACTGTGGAACTAAAACAAATGTATATTATAAGTAAAGTTATAAATATTATCAAGAAATTTAATGACCTTTTAATCATTTAAAAAAGTACTTTCATGGGGTCACATTTTCATGGCTTCAGCAGAAATTACCTACTCATGGATCTGTGGTTTAAGATGGTAGTGCATTTTTTCCTGCTTGCGGGGGATTTCCTGGGCATATCACAAACACAGAAATCTAATGATTTTACAGGAAATCAATTTCTCGGTATTCAGTGATTACGTAGCAATACATTGTTAAAATGGGGAAAATAACCATTGTATAATTTCACTTTAATTCTGAAGTTTTTTTTTAATGATTTGAAATACTACCACCGCATTTAATCTGTCAAATCCTACGAGAATTTAAATTGAAATATCAAAGAGCAACGCCCGTGAATGTCGGTCGTGGATTACCTTTTATTTCAGATCATTACATACTCTGAAATTAGACTTCGACACTTGTAAATCTTGGTGAAAGAACAACTAAATAGAGTGTGACACAGTGTAATAACGAATGCTGCCAGATCAATTTCTGTCATCCTGGAAAATTGTTCAACACTTCGGGAAATGGCGTGAGGTATATGGCAAGTGCAATGCGAGAGAAACCTTAAAAGAAGGAAGTGTAAGAATTTGTAGAAAATGAAGCCAACCAACAAAGACGTTTTCAAGTGGTCCATTACGAAAAATGGTGAACACATCAATGCACCTACCAAAAAAAAAATAAATAAATAGATAAAAAAAATCAAATCTCACATCATGCCAGCGATATACACATTGTGCAATGTAACGACATCAAACTTCCATCGTAGTACACAAGTTTCTGCAATATTAATCAAGTTTCCTGCCGAACGATACTTAGCATACAGACTCAGGGTGATCACATCAGAACGAGACTTAGCATACAGACTCGGGGTATTCACATCAGAACGAGACTTAGGATATAGACTCAGGGTAAATACATCAGAACGAGACTTAGCATATAGACTCAGGGTAAATACATCAGAACGAGACTTAGCATATAGACTCAGGGTAAATACATTGCAAAGACATTTAAACTTTCAAGAAAAGATCAATGTCTAGGACTAGCACCATACCATTAACAATGGAAATTTAATTAAAGCTATCATATCTAAAATATAACTCTTCAGCACTTTAAAAATAATAATAATAAAGAATTCGACGAGAGACAAAATTGATTAAGAACTCTCTCTCTCTCTCTCTCTCTCTCTCTCTCTCTCTGCTGGACCTATCGCCAACACTTAAATTGGCACTCAAGTACTGAATTACTGCCCCACAAATAGAATCACGACTTACACTGTCCTCAATAGCTTGACGTAATGAATGAATCTTCCAAAACGTATTCAAGCTAGAATTTTGCGCTTATGGTTATTTATTTATTTTAATGAGAATAGTGAGCATGATGAGGACTGCACTGCCTTCAGAAAGATACCATAGTAAACTGATGTAAATATCTTCATTTGTTCAACTTTCATGTAAAGAGTGAAATGTCGAATTTAATCATGGCAATAGTGACGTTATCATTGATGGGTAAACAATATTTCTGTGGCATAGTCTGTGCAGGATCCATGATCAAAATGATAATAGTATTCTTCATGTACATTTCACATACACAAAGTAACCGAAGGTAAAATAGATTCATAGTGCAACAGTTGTGATGCACTAATGGCGCATCTATTGATCACAGTAACCAAGTCAATCTATCAACGAATCCGATCGTCTGTCTGTAACACGTGCTCAATATCCCGGTTGTTGTAATGAAGTGTGGAATGTCGAAATAATCCTGCTCCTCTGTCTTTGGCAAAGATTGAAAACATTGCGAACCTATATCATTTTAATGTATTGTGAAGCGCTTTGAGCAGCATATGCTGGGAAAGCGCTATATAAAAACCAATCATTATTATTATTATTATTTTGAATACCTATCGATTTCCCAGAACCTGGATTTTTCTGCTAGGAAAGAGACCAGAGTTGCACTTTGTCGCTAACTAACACATCTCCACACACATTAATCCGGATATTAGCTAGTGTTATCACAATTGATATACTAGAATATAAGCAGGCAGGTAGGTAAACAGCTAGGTAAGATATCGTATGACAAAAGTGTAAATAAATACTCTCAATGAACAAATCAGTTTGACTAGGTTTATGTTTGAGGGATACAGAATGAAAGACGAGAGTAAAAAGAAGGAATATTTTTGGACTTGTCTATGTGTTTGTTTTTGGTTTATTTTATTTATTTATTTTTTTTTTTTTTGTTTGGTTTTTTTCTTTTTCTTTGTTTTCTTTTTTCTATTTTTTTTTCAAGGCGGGGCAGATTTTTCAGGGTCGGTTGAAGAGAATAAATAACCTAATTTCTAACTGAGGCCTGTTACTACATCTGCATCTAATCGTATCTCAAGTCATCTACTGGATTTCATTGCTGGAGGTCTCTGATTCCTCTTCATAATCAATTATTGGCGTTATTTAGCTATCAGAAAACTATGATTTGGAAGTAAAAACCGTCTCTATGGTTAATTGGAGTCTACCGTTAACCGATATTCGTTGCATTTAATTATGAAGCGATTACTCAATTCATCGACAATATTGAACAGTTAAGCCATTATACACGTACAACGGCGCAGTCAGTCAAAAACGTTTTTTCGAAGTATATCCATTTAAAACAATTAGCTTTCATTGCCAAAACAAAGTTACTCGTTTACCCCGATAGTGAAATCACAATTTTCTACAGCAATTACAGAGATAAATCTAATAATACACATTGAACAACAAATATGGTATTTGCATGTGCATATGAACAGAAAAGGAGTATAGCGTGACATTTAAGACATGAATTCCATTTTTGAAAATACATGAGGATATCAACTGCAACATCTCATGCTTCATGATGCGCGTTAGCAGTTATTCAAATTATCATATAAATCATTTTAAAGATACATATATCACAAACATATTTCTTACATTTGCATATGATAAAATCACAAAGATAAGTCAGGACAAGAAAAGAATTACAGAAATCCGACTTCTGCCATCTTATAAAACGAAGTTTTCGTTTCAATTTGAATTGAACATATTTTATAGTAGCATAACATTTACAAAAGGTTGCATAATATGCAGGTCAAAAGTAGATTGATACTATCGTTAGAATACAGCACAATAGTATAGGTAAGTCAAAATTAAAACGACCTGATTTTAGACACACCGCAAGATATGCAGTCTTAGCTACGAAAGGCGAGTTCACTTCCCAAAGTGATAAATCAACATTATCAAGGTTGTGAAGGTTAAATATTAAGTTCAAGAATTCATCTCTGTGTTTTGGGTATGACAAAAATAATGATAAACGTCTTCAATTTTATGACAAGTACACAGAAGACTGTCTATCGTATTGCATCTAAATAAATCCCTATTTAAATACAGCGATGGCGAAGTCGAGTGTATATTATTAGTATTCAATTTTCTGTTACCAAGTGAAACTAAGTAGCCAGCATATCGCTAGTTTTGTGGTTACTTAAAAACTTTTTTTTGAAACGAGACAAGGATTCTATATGCCTTGCACCAAAAGGCAGTGAATTCCAATCAGGGACGGCGGATTATTAAATGCTTTTACAACTTTCATTTTTTAGTGGAATTAAAATATTATTTAAAGATTGTTACAGGGGATTCAAGAGCCAGCATTTTGCAAACTCTGTGGTCGTTATGATAACCTAATTTGCATTTACAACCTGTCATTAGGTCGAATGACACACCAACTGAATACGGATTATTCTATTTATCCTTATCACTATATAGTCTTAGGGCGGTTGTGACCGATCAACAGGTGATGTTTACTCATTCTAGACACCTGATCCCATATCTGGTGTTTCCAGGAATCCGTGTTTGCCCTGCTCCCAATTTTGTATTCTTTTTAGGATCTGTGAGATCACAATTCGTTATCTTCACTTTTCCATTTAAAAACAAAATTTGCGATTTTATGATGAAATAATTTGGCATCAGTAATTAAATGACTGAAACTTTATCACATGCTGCTTCGACATTTGGCAAACTCAAGCGATTTTTTGCCTTTTTTAGCAGAAATTACATGGAATAGCCCAACGTCAACAAGCTAGTAAAGATTCAGAGGATTGCTGTAATGCCCAAAACTTGTATCCCAACCCTAATCAGTGGACAGGAATGTTCAAAATCACAAAATGGTAAAGTAAACAAAAGCAGAGTGACTACAATGAACGTTGAACTGCAGATATGCACATGCCGCCAACAAGTAAATTCAATCCGATTCATTCAAATAAAGTCATTCAAAATTTATAATGATGACGAAACAGCAAATCTGATAGGATTAATTTTTCTTTTTGAGATAATAATAGGCCTATCAATTGAAAAATGTTCTATGACGTCAAAGTAATTTTCAAAAAAGTCCTTTAAGAATTAATTCAAAACTTTCATGTAAATAATGCATTGATTTATGTTGTAAAACCCCACGAAGGAAATTGAATGTAAGAAAAGATTCGTAATTTTTTTCCGAATTATCTGAATATCAACTGAAAATTGAACAAATTAAAGCGCAACGCACATTGAATCAATTTTCCGACCAATGTTCCTGACCATATCTTGATCATCCGAAAAAATACTTTGAGTGATTTCTTAAATATCCCACTCTTATGCATGCAATTTCCGTGCATGAAGTCTTCATTCAGCCTGATTTCCCTCAACGTTTCTAAAGAACGCAAGAAAATAGCAATTTTAGCACAATTTTTGTTTTATTTCCGAAAAAAGCGATGTTCAAACTATGCAAGTCTCAGCTTTGCATAAAATGTATTAACTACTATCCAAAAACCAGTTTTTCATCAATTTTTATCCAATTAAGGTATAATTAACATATTTATGAACTCCGTGGGGATCCGGGTCGTTAGAATAGATCCTCAGTACCCCTAGCTTGTCGTAAGAGGCGACTAAATGGGACGGTCCTTCGGATGACACCGCAAAAACCGAGGTCCCGTGTCACAGCAGGTGTGGCACGTAAAAGATCCCTCCCTGCTCAAAGGCCATAAGCGCCGAGCATAGGCCTAAATTTGTAGCCCTTCACCGGCAATGGTGACGTCTCCATATGAGTGAAAGATTCTCGAGTGGGACGTTAAACAATATTTAAACAAACAAACATATTTATTACATTATAATTGAACGTGAAAATGCCGTGGTTCCCCGAGTATGGTAGGAATAAAACGTGGCGTATAACGCTGATACATCACCACATTTAGGTCTAACTCGATTAATACTATACCTGCTAAGTGGGTTAATTTAGGTTAATTCTAGTTATGTGGAATATCGTACGAAGCATAATTCAATATTAAAAGTGCAGATAGGATTGATAAAGCTAAATACAAGGGACGGAATGGGCAACTGAAAGAGAAACTCTACTATGGAATAAACAATCTACCCCCACCCACCATCCACCCCTACCTCCACTTGAAATTTCTACCATCACCACTTCTGAGCCAAAACACTGCAGTAACTGTACCAGCTTCTTGACTGACTTTAACAACAACAAACTGCGACATCACAACAGTATTCACATTTTCGATTTTTTAAGTCAATGTAAAATATGAATATAATAAAATATACCTGAAATAAAATGTCTTAAACCATATTTACTAAAGCAGTAGAAGTATAAATGATAACGAAGTATCACTTAAATGTTTATGACGAGATAAAGCAGAAGTACAATATTGTGTAATAACTTACAGATTTCTTATGTTAGAGTCCATCTTGTCCGGGATAGTTGTCAAATTCTTTCCAGAGCACTCGACAATTTCCGAAGAAGGACAGTAACATCTTTGGGGACAGACCAGTTCAGCCGTCGCTCCAAACACCTGCACCGCATTGATCACTGTTAGTATTCCGGGGATGCAGAGATGCATGGCTAATCTCAAATTTACTGCACAATTCCCATATGAAGAATTAATCCTTGTCGGGTAAATGTGGACAAGAAATGAGGACAAATCGACCAAAACAAACTGAAAATCTGAATCTAATCGGGTACAGACAAACATTTACACAGTACTACACTCGGCATTGAGATAACATTCATTTTATCTTGCTTTATCTGCTCTTCAAATACATAGAACGACGTTTCCCAGTCTCCTATTGAACATCATATAAGATAAAGATTCCTAATACAGAACAACTGGACATCTTATCTGGCTAAGATTTGACGAAAACTTGGGGTAGAGTACTCGAGGGTCACAAATGACTTCCGACCTGTCCCTCGTGGGATTTACATGATGCACCAATCTTTAATTGACTGCAAATTTGCCTCATACGTGTTGTAAACACGTAACTGTCATATCAGAGAGTGAAAACCGATAGAAGCAAACGGTGACTACCGCTCACCTCTAGAAACCCATAAGGAATCGACAGAATCAACTAATAATTCCGAACACCCGTCTTCAGGCTACAACAGACACATAGTTTTCTACGGCTATCTCACACAGTCTGTCAGGAATAATTATCTTCAGCATGATTGCTGCTCGGTCTGTGTCAATTGCAACATCTCTTTCCCGGAATTTCAGCTCGCTCTTTTTTTCTCTGGTTTGTACTTATAGCCTATTCCGACTGTTGTCATTCTATGATAACTTCGATACAAACAATGACATCCATACGGCTTTATATCATAGTGCAATGTTCTGTTTGTTGGCATTGATGGATTGCTTTCTGAATACTTTCCTTGGTTTTCTGACGTTTTTCAGTATCCTTTAAATAACGTTTTTGACACATTTCTTAATCAGATTACAGATATGGCACCAATATATTTTATTACTAGTCACCACACAAAGCATTAGTATTTGTTTTAAATTCTCGGGCTATTGGAATCGAATAGTGTGAGGTTCGCAAAAAAAAATTTGAAAACAAGATCACTTTCCCATAGAAGTGCTGAAGTGTTTATACCATGAATCGACTCAGCACGAGCATTATATATAACATAACCTACTATTGATCAGAGACACATACGTCACAATACAAAACATAAACATTACGAGTAGTTCCCTTAAGAGAGATGAAAAATGTTGATTGCTTTGTCTGAATCTTATAATATATTTCTCCAACTATGTCAAAGTTTTTCCGGTGCAGTTTTATTGGAGATCAATACAATGCTTCGATGATCTTCGAAACCATTTCGTTAGAAAGCGCCTAAGCATTAAGACACATGGGTATCGAAATGACAGTTTGGCGGATAGTACAGAACTGTCGGATTCTGAGAAGAAATCAGTTATTTAATTAAGAAGCGACGATACTACACCAGAGAAATTTGATGTGGATTAAAAAATGGAGGATGTGTACAACGATATTTTGAAATTGAAAACTTTCAAATTTACTTTATTTAGTCCAAGAACTTCAGTTTTAGTAGAAAGTAATCTAAAAAAAAAACCCAAAATTTAAAACCCCTGTTGGACTCGAACCCGTGATCTACAGTTCAGCAGTCGGCGTGCTAACCTACTGCGCTACGCATCTAGGAAATGAGCTTCGAAATGAATAGACAAATATTGGTGATATTTATATTTTTATTCATGGTTTTAAATGAAGTCAGCCATTATGACGATGTAGAGTACCTCCTTTACACCTCACTTCAAGAAGGCAATGGATATTCTTTGAACAATGTACATCCTTATTTGAACGTCTATATAAAGCAATAATGTTTCTCGGTAAAGTAAAAGTATACTTTCGGCATACACATCGTATATTATCTGACAGCGTCTGGAGAAAGGGGGGGGGGGGGTAGCTAACGCAATTCCTGGATTGAGACTATCACGTGATACGAGTATTTCAATTGCTTGTTCATTGAAAAGCAACACTTCTTGTAGCATACTCTGATGTACCGGGAGTGGGGTGTGTTTTCTTTCTTTGTTGTTTTATCGGGTGATGAAGGTAGCTAGCATTGCAGAAAAAATCATAACCTGTATTAGCGGGTTACGCAGTGATTGCTGGCTTCATCACCCGATAAAACAACCAGACATTTTATTGTTGATATTTATATTTTTTATATTGTATTTCTTTAAAAAATATAACTAGATCTAAGTACTGAAATATAATCGTTGACCAATTTGTTACTTTAAACGGAACAACCAAACCATCCTTTGACCTCGATGACGCTCCATATTTGGTAAGGATTACGCGGACAGGTGGTACAAAATAATCGGATCGAACTAGTTTGCAATCAACCATGTATTCATTGTCGAGAACGAAAGCAGTGTCAATTTCAAAAGAAAAAAGTTAAGAGAAAAGATTAGGTGAGTGTAAATATACAGAGAAGTGAAACAAGGTGGGGTGGACAAAGTCATAAGGGGATAAATAGAAAAGAAAATGGGACTCACCAGAAGGCTCCATAAGGCAGGACATCCCTCAGAACAAGAGGCCCAAGTACCTCAATGGTCACTTGAATAGCATACAAGTCTTCAATGGACAGCTCAATCAAACAAGGTGTTAATCATTCGCAAAAATAAAAACAAATTGTCCTTAGCATTCCAGACTCAATTCTTTAATGTCCAAGTAAGAGAAAGATTTACGTACTACATGTTTGCTATATGTATATGGTTATCGCTCTGTGAAGCAGTCTAGGGTCATAAATATTTCACAATTTTAGTATTAGTCTTCACATTTTCATAAACATACGTAGAGTACTCCGTTACAAAGCGTTGACGAGAAGTAGAATTTAGTAGATAAAATGTATTATCTTTTTACCTACTTATCTCTGCCCTGGAGCCTAAACATCAAACACAGAACTAGGGAACAACTTTGATAGAGGGCCACATGTTCATCATACCCATATACACCATGTTTCTTCGTAATACACAGAATTAAAACACAATTTTTAATGATTAAATACAGTTTCACTATATACCTACTTGGGCCCCGTCCTAAAGCCTAAACCCTTGGCCCACGAGATAGGGAATTTCACAATTTTGGTAGTAGCTACATGGTTTTTATTACAAAGAATACAATATTTTTCCCAATACACAGGCATAAAGAAAAAGATATTTAAAAATCATTGGCATTTTCACTATATACACATCTGGGCACAGCCCTAAAGCCCTGACCAGGGGATCCATGCGCTTCATAAACATGCAGATATTTTTTTTTTCTTCAAGCTGTGCAAGGGTAAAAATTTTCTAAAGAATTTATTTTCACTAAATGAGTCTAACAATCCACGATTTTACTAGAACCCCTGACCCAGGGACCATGAAATTCACATTTCCGGTGGAGGCATTACTGCTTATCATTATACACACGGTTTTTCTGCTAGCTGCTCCTGAGTAAATAAGGAAACTTCTAAACATTGCATAATTTTACAAGGCTTTGACCCCTCATCATCAAAACCCCGGACGCAAGGTTCATGAATTTCACAATTTTGGTAGTAGCTTTTCTCGTGAGCGCCGAGCATATGCATAAATTTTGCAGCCCTTCACCGGCAATGGTGACATCTCCAGAAAATTTTTAGAACGGGAAGTTGAACAATGTACAATCAACCAACCCAGGAGTGAAGATTTTAAAATAATGCATCTTCACGATTAATATATGATCTATGAAGCCCAAGGACCGTAGCAGTGAGAGTTCTTTAATGTGCCAACTCCTGCCGCGATACGAGATCTGTCTTTTTAGGGTCATATCCGAAAACCCATGATTCTCACTTTTAAATGCTGGAGCGTTTGTCGAAGGAGCAATTAATACCTATATTTATCTAAGTAAGTAAATAACCATCTTAACTTATTTCCTGTTGGGATCCACCTCTTCTTCTTCGATGTAATTGCCCTCTAGTGTGATGAACTTAGACCAACGGTGTTCAAGGGCCGTTAGCCCAGAACTGAAATAGTCAAGGTCCTTTCCTCAACTGCCGTCACGACTTCTTCGTCAGACCGGAAATGACGTCCACGGATATCCTTTTTTCAAGTTTGAGAATAGGAAGAAGTCGCTAGAAGCTAGGTCAGGCGAATAGGCAGGGTTCATACCCGTTTCGCTGTACAGCATCCATTGCAACTTAGCAAGTGTGGACTCTCGCGTTGTCCTGTTGCAGCAGAACACATTTAAAGAGTTCACCTCGGTGTTTTTAACGGATGGCGGTTCTCAGGTAGTCAGTAGGTGATGGCCACAGAATTTTGAGGCACAAAAACCGTTATTATGTTGGACGTTTTACCCAAGAGAAGTACAATAACTGGAGTGTACTATGCAAACCTACTAGACTAGCTGAGAACCACCATCCGTGAAAAACACCAAGGTAAACTCTCTAAATGTGTTTTGCTGCAACAGGACAGCATGAGAGTCCACACTTGCAAAGCTGTAATGGATGCCGTAGAACAAAACGGGTATGAATTAATATTACATCCTGTCCATTCGCCTGACCTAACTTCTAGCGACTTCTTCCTATTCCCAAACTTGAAAAAGGATATCCATGGACGTCATTTCCGGTCTGAAGAAGAGGTCGTGACGGCAGTTGAGGAATGGGTCATTGGAAAGGACCCTCACTTTTTCAGTTCTGGGCTGATGGCACTTGAACACTATTGGTCTAAGTTCATCACACTAGAGGGCAATTACAGAGAAAAAGAAAAGTGGATTTCAACCGGAAATAAGTTAGGCAGGTTACTTACTGACTAGTACTCGTATTAGGCACATCATATAGAATTTCAGTTAAATAAGTTTTCTTTAGATTATGTCTTAATTTTGCAATGGCCTTCATTCGGAATTCTGCACCTGTCTTAAATTGCAATGGCCTTCATTCGGAATTCTGAGGTGCAGATCCCCCCCCCCCCTACGTAAATGATATTCTCATTAGATTATACTACAAAATAGAAAATTCTAATTAAATGACAATATTGTACAGTTTTCCCTACTGAGATAATAAAAACAGCCAAATTTTACCCAACTGCCTGCATACAACACGTACTGTGGATACTTTTGACGCAAGATGCTATCCTTTTCTTATAGAATTGTTTTTCAGAGATAGTTTTTAGTGAGTTTTTCTCCAATTAACTGCTGTACCTTGGTGGTTAGAATTAAGCTGAAAGGTCATTCAATTACAAAATCTGAAATTCGTTTTCCATTTTCCTCAAGTCTAGAGTTTGTAATTTAACACAATGTTTGTTGGAATTGATCACAGACTCTTATTTTGGGAAGATTAATATTTTTAACATTGAAGATGATTCTCATTTTTAGATTACCATTTCTCCTCCACGTATGCGATTCAGTCTCTCAAAGACAAAGTTATTCCTTTAAGAAACGGTAGTTGTCATGGAAATTTTGAATGAGTGACAGGAATACAAATATCAGGATTTTTATTACAGTTTATGATTTTTGTTGCTTGATAACACGAAAGTCACATTTTCTTAGTGGTACAACTACCTGTAATCATTGTCTTATATTAGTGGTGATTTCATGTTGATCACGTACGTCTTGGTATTACGGTTTTTAGCTCACCTGAGCTGAAAGCTCAAACGAGCTTTTCCGATCATCCGTTGTCCGTCTGTCTATAAACTTTTCACATTTTCAACTTCTTCTCCAGAACTAGTGGAGATTAGAATGTTTCATTCTCGTATATTTTAGGGAGTTTTATATATAATCACAATATTTTTTGGTTATACTATTACAATTTTTAAACCAGATGAGTTTCTAATTGCTGTTGTACATTTTTAGTTCACCTGAACTGAGAGCTCAAGTGAGCTTTTCTTTCAGCTTTTCCAAATTTGTTCTTATTTCGGATTTCCAACGTGTTTTGACTTGAACATCACTGAAGAGACATTATTTGTCGAAATGCACATCTAGTGCATCAAAGTTGGTACCGTTTATGTTTTATATTACAACCACTGGATCGATGACTCTGCTGGTAGACCGTTAGTCCCTTAGGGTATTCATCAGCCCAGTTGCTAAGTACTTTGGGGTACTAGCATGAATTACGGATAAAAATTTTGCAGTGATAAAATTTAGAAATTCCTTTCAAAATTAAGGATTATCTCTCATGCATAGCTTTGATTCTTTGCCGGATTTGGCTCCACTATTTGGTATTTTTGGTTCTTTCAGCTCTTCCAAGTTTGTTCTTTTTTCGGATTTCCAACATTTTTTGACTTAAGCCTCACTGAAGAGACATTATTTGTCGAAATGTGCATCTGGTGCATCAAAATTGATACCGTTTATGTTTTATATTTCTGATCGCCCGTTGTCCGTCCGTCTGTCTGTAAACGTTTCACATTTTCGACTTCTTCTCCAGAACCACTTGGCCAATTTTAATCAAACTTGACACGAATCATCCCTTGGTCAAGGAAATTCAAGTTTGTTCAAATAAAGGACAACGCCCTTCACCAAGGGGAGATAATAGATAAAAACCAAAAATGCATTGACAAATCTTAAAAATCTTTTTCTCCAGAACCAGTGGGCCAATTTCAATCAAACTCGGTAAAAATCATCCTTGGGTAACAGGGAATCAATATTTTTAATCAAGCGTCATGTCTCCTTCAAAGGGAAGATAATCACAAAAATGCAAAAATAGGGTGAGGTCATTTAAAAATCTTCTTTTGAAGAACCACTAGGCTAGAAAAGTTCAAATTTATATGGAAGCTTCTTGACATAGTGCAAATTGAAATTTACCAGGTAGGGTGGGGTCACAATAGGGAATCAAAGTTTAACAATATATAATATACATAGGGAAAATCTTTAAATATGGTCCAAGGTCGCTCAGGTGAGCGATGTGGTCCATGGGCCTCTTGTTCTGTTATCAGATAGGAAATTGTTTGCTATTAGTTTGATTGATAAAAAGGAATGATTACAAATGATAAACTAGTATATAAACAAGGTTATTTGTTTATCAGTGTAAACACAACTAAAATGACATGTTCGTATGAAGGCGCAAGTGCCGCATAATTTGACTGGGAAATTTGACGTCTGTCCCATAAGGCCACGTGATGATCATTATAAGTACTAGTATTCCAAACTCAGTGTCTGAAAATCAGATATAATGTAATTTACTTTTATCTAAAATTAATTACTTCGTGATAACAATCATAATGGTAATGTTAATGTATCGATATTAAGCTTTTTCTAGATTTTGCACCAATATTGAAAAATGATTGGTGTTCAATAAGATTTCGGAATTTTTATTTCCATCCTTGGGGCCAAATAGGAGTCAAAAAGCAACGTTTTTCTACAAAAACATGGTTTTCCGAACTCTTACATTTCATACAGCAGCCAAATCATCTTTAGGAATATAATTGGTGGTATCCTGTGATTTGCAACTAGGTTTTCGATTTTCATTTTACAAACAAATTAGGGACTGAAAAAATACCCCGACGTTTTTCTATAACAAAATGCCCATGGACCTGAATGGTCACCTAAGTTTAATGAAACCTTGCCAACGATAAATATACCCATGTTAACTTAATTCAATAGAGTGACGGGTTCGGAATGACCCGGAGGCACATGCCTAATCTCTATGTATCACTTAATCCATATTGACGTAACGGCAAGAAAATGTATAGTTTAGGAGGTGGTGATCTCAAAATTTTTCAAAATATTTGACCAGTATTGAATTGGAGGAAGGTGACTCTTGGGCACTTGTCAACACAATACTCCAAACATTGTATGTTCAATTTGATACAGATATGTAAATGATAGAATAGCTATTGTGAATTCTTCGCTAGGTGCCCAGGTTCGATGGAGAGTAGATTTAGTGGGAAATACTTACATGTACATCTAGGTATTGCTGTCTTATATCAGCATCTAATTTGTCTTGCTGCAACTAGTACAACCGATGCAGGTACAATGCATTTCCAGGGACTGCACACGTAAACAACTAGGGTTGCCAAACTCAAAATTCTTCCGATTGAAAAATCATCATATGTGTTTAGATAAATGAGTATAAATTCTATTGATAAGACACAGTGGTATAATTTAATTCATTATCATTTTTCAAAACATCCGCCATTCTTCATTATTGCCGAAATTGGTTCCTCGAGGATATATTTAAGTCATTTACCATTGTATTTACTTGATCATTAAATATAGATACCGTCTTTCATGAAACAGGACACCGAGTACAATTATATAATTTTCCTAAAGAGTGCGATCTATAGAGTACATCTATGGACTTATATTATTGCAGGCAATATCAATCTGGTAACCGTGAAGACTTTCAATTTCCGTGCTTTCCACCACTACGCTTCCGGGACCTGTATCGTTTTGTCGATATATATGTCAGGCCGTAAGTCGTGATGTAGACAGTATTAAAGGGACGTGGGGACGATATGACCTGAAAATTTGATTTTTCCATTTTTAATGTTTACAATGCTTAACTAGGATATTTCTAATGGTCAACAAAACTTAAATGTCAGTTGTCGAGTTACAAGAGAGATACAGAGTTCACAATTCTTTGTATGTAGACAAAGCTCGTGCCATGTTTTTGTTTACATAGGTTAATTATGCTAGTAAAAGTTTCGTTTAAAGCAGATTGTTAATTCCGAACACAGTTAAACAGTTTCTAGTTTGTCACCTCTCATTTTGTTTTAAACTTGATATATTCTATTAAGCAACCGATATGTAAACCAAAACATGGCACGAGCCTCATATACGTAACAAAGAATGGTATTGTGAGTGCTGTATTTCATTTGAAACTCAAGAACTGATTTTTGCTGACCATTAGAAATCTCTAATTAAACATTGCAAACATAAATAATGGAAAAATAAAATTTGAAAATTTTCAGTTCAAATTGCGCCCACGCCCCTTTAAGGCCGCCGCTAAATTGTTGATTCCATCATGTAACTACAAAGGTTATTTTACGTAATAAATTGATAAATCTAGACCGTCAGACACAGACTTCAGAGTCAGACTTTAACTCCCAAGTATATACGGTACACTGCACAAGCCTTTCTTAATCTAAAAACATATTGAGGATAACCAGGCGTTTAAAAGACCTATGTTGCATGACATAACCTTACACATTAATAGAAAACATAACGACGAGGGGTACCATAGATTTATCGTCGTAAAAAATTAGCGACATTTGCTCACGTCCCTTTGAAAACCTTTCACTTAACTGAGATCTCACCATCTATATGTAAAGTGCCACGAAAATGGCCCTCATGTTTTTTATAGGTCAACAGTCATTCAGGTGACCTATTTCTATTGTTCTGCGTCCGTTGTTGCGTGTTAACAATTAAACATTTTGAACCTCTTGATAACTACCTAATCAGTTCTTTTCAAAGTTTGGTAAGAAGCATTTTTAAGACAAGAGTGACATGAACTGTAATATTCAGGACTCTTGCACCCCTAGAGCCTTAGGGGTGGGGCAAAATTTTACCAATTTTCAAAAATATTTTTCTCTACAACAGTACATCTGTAAAAAACACTAAATCCATAGTCATGTAGATCAGGAAGACTTCTACCACAATCGTGGTCTCTATTGTCAGTCGAGATTTTGACTGGCAAATAAATTTTTAGGCCACCTTTTTCTGCTATTGTTATTTAAGGTTTACTGGGAGGCCCCCTTAATTCTCAACCTGCTTGTGTGTTATGTAAGATTTCATTCAGGTTGGATCCATTTGTCTTATCCATACTTTGTCATATTATGTTTGTTTGGCCTCCCAGTATATTTATATATAATTTCAGCACTATACTTCGTCATTTTTAATAAATGACATTTGAGGAAAACTACATATTTGTTTTTCTGTTCTTTTACAATTAATAGCTCAAAACATAGCTTCGCTTACGGCAGCACTTTTGAAAGGGTATGCAGAAGTTTTACTTAAATAATATTTATGTGTAAAGCACTTTTATTGTTATTGATACTAAATTGAAACTAGATGGACATTCAAAGGAGTAGTTAGTTCTCTAACAATAATGTAAATTTCATGATCTCAGGGTTGGGGTCTTAGGTAACCAGGGTAGGGCCAAAATGGTCATAATGATTAAATATGTGCGTTTTAATAATTTTAACTTCTTGTTAAATACCCTTTAATTTTTTTTAATTTTTATTTTTAAACATCATTTGGAAAGGGTCACAAGCATTTCAGGACTCCTGCACCTTAGGGGATGGGTAAAACTGCCAAAACTTGACCAATTTTTAAAATCGTCTCTACAAGTGCACATCTCTAAAAAAAAAATAAAAAAATAATTGCAGTCATTTAGAGCATCTGTCGTGCTAACCTCAGAGGTAAGAGTTTTGGTACCAAGGTGGAGTCAAAATGGTCACAGTGATTAAATATCTTTATCATTTGAAAGGCTTTTTTTATTTTCCTGATGCTACATAAAAACTAAATGCATATTTCAGAAAAGCAGAGAAGGATGTACCAAAATTGTGAATATCGCAACCCATGATTCTGATTTTAGGTTCAAAATAGTTATATAGGGTTAATATAGCATATATTGTACGAAATCTTTCATCAGTATGGACACTTTCAGGAGCATTTGTGTTTTAAGAACACATCTTTATTTTATACTGATGCTGAATGTTAGAATTTAGTTTAGATATACAGATGATAAAAAAATATTATAGAGTTCATATCCCGTGAGGCTAATAATACTTTTAACTAATTTTCAGGTGACCGATAAGGCATGTGGGCCTCTTGTTTTATTGCGCTAATGCCAACACGGAACCTCGATTTTAAGGTTTGACGAAGGAGCAGTCATTTCCTAGTTTGGGACTCGAATCCAAGACCTCCCGGTCATGAAACGTGCAAAGTGGTTGGTAAACATTGCCATGAACCAGCCAGACATTAATTATGGATTTTCAAATATTCAAGCAAGATGACGTGTCAGATAACAAGTGATCCATGAGCCTTAACAATATCACACACGCACAAAAAGCCTTGTATGTTTGTAGGAAGTGTTGCATGTTGATGGTGCACTTTGGGTATCTTTCAATCTCAGAGAGCAGAGTGGGCTGCAAATCTTGTGATCGATCATTATACATCATCTGGTTATAACCCACCTTAAGTGTCACGCATTGCAACGTTGTCGCCTAGATGTAGAGTGGAGGGGAAGAACAGAAGGATATGAATTTAAGAGACAGACAGATTCCTATATACTATTTAATACTTGTTTGCAGGGGTTGTTGCTAAAGAGTCTTAAAAACACATTTTTTTCTCTAAATGATTTATAAATTCCTGTCCTGGAACCTGGTCTTTTGATCTAGGGGCCAGAAATTTCAGTTTTGATTGTTGCTATGGAACCATTATAACTATGCAGTCCAGCTTAGTTGTGTAGAGTTTCGAACTTTACAAGAGAAATTTGGAGGAATATCTCTATCTTTTTATTATCATCATTACCTGTCCCGGGTTTAAATTGTGAGTTTATCTCTATTGCTACTGGTGGTAGAAAAAAAATATCGAAAATCCAATTAGGAAAATTTGGAAAACTTAATAGGTACGCATTTTGTTTCTCGAAAAGTATTTTTATATAGTTAAAAATATAATTGTTGTTGATATTCACGAAAACTTGTTTGATATAGTTAAAAATATAATTGTTGTTGATATTCACGAAAACTTGTTTCATATAGTTAAAAATATAATTGTTGCTGATATTCACGAAAAAAAAATTTGATCCAAAGTTAATGTATTCTGTAATATTTTTATATAAATCTGAGAATAAGAAATCTGACATAATAAAGATGGCTTTGTGCTAGAATTTCATTTCTGTTGCAATTACGTGTACTTTGATGTTTCATCACTGATTTATACAATTACTAGTGTTTGTGAGGTAAAAACGATGATTATGATAAGTCTTCTCACGAAAAATGCTCCGATAGTAGACAATTACGGGTGTTTATGAGGTCAAACCGATGGTTTAGCAACCCAAGAATGATACAAATGTATTAAACAACCACTGCTGTTTATAAAGTCAAAACAGTGGTTTTGCAACTTGATTATTCGCCATGCCCGAAATGGTGAGGTGAATAATGTTCTTCAAGTAATGACATGTAAATTCAAAGTATTGATCCCACAAATGTCAACGATAAATGATTTTTATTGGAGAGGTTGTTGGGAGTGAGATTTAAGGATATTAGAGATGGAAGCATATAGAAAAATTCAAATATGAATTTTTGATTGCTTGCACTATTGCATTACGATTTGTGTAATTCGCGAGTGTAATTAGGCAATCATGTTTTTAACCTTATATTACAATGAATGGTCTCTCTCCTCGCAGAAGACCCATTTTTATGATGCTGAAATAGAATCATTTCAGGTTCACCGTGATTGTTCCAAGCTAGCGACGGAATTTATCAGCTGTAAAAACACATCACGATATCTGTAGCCGACAGATCGAGGGTATATCTTCCAAACATCCGGGGGGTTTATCATCATAGGTCCCTTTTTATACCATATCTTCTAATTTATATAGGATTATTTATATAGAATTATTAAATAAGATTCTATTGTCGTTATAACATTCTAGTTTACCAATACAACCTTCCATTAAGTTAAATGCTGTCTTACGTGTTTCATACCAATTGTTAAACAGACTTTGACATTAGATTACTTCGTATAGCTGATCAAGATATATTGCTCACGGCGGGTGTGAACGGTCGACAGGGGATGATTACTCCTTCTAGGCACCTGATCCCACCTCTTGTATGTCCAGGGGTCCGTGTTTGTCCATCTCTCTGATTTGTATATTTGGAATTATGAGACTGAGTACTGTTAGTTATCGTAGTATTTCCATTATGTACGGTATGTAGTTCGAAAAAATACTTTTACATGAAAGCCAAACTTTTTGACGTAATTCATAAAGAGATGAAAGGATAAGATTTTATCTGCTTTCGTCGCGTAATCGTCCCTGAAATCGATACACATACATGTATTAGAACTGCCGCTTTTATCTCATGTAATGCTTGCATTGTTTAGACCACGTAAATGTCGAAAATATTACCTCAGAAACAAAATTCAAAAATTTAAAAATGAAAGTTCAGAAGTATGTAGTATTTCAAAGTACTTATAAAACAGTTTCATTACGGTCTCTGAATTTGATAAATGAACTGCTTGGTTCACCATAACAGCTTAAACGCCATACGTCTATCAGCAAATTTCAACCGTCATTCATTTGTAAAATTTTAATTACATATAACTCCAATAATCAATGATAGTGGATTTGTAAATTCCATAATTGCTACAAAATTATTTTTATTTAATTGCATGTACTTGTAACATTCTTCAGCTTATTAGATTAAGATTGAGTTAAGGACACTTTTGAAATATATTACATCCTCCCTTTACATGTAACTGTATACAAATTTTACCCACTGTTTGGGTGTTAATTGAAAAAGCATGGAAATAAATTACATTCCATACGGAAATTGTATCGATTTTACGTATAAATCATCAATTTAGTTTTCATTTTCATAATTTTTGAAATAAAAGTTTGTAGCAGCTAGCAAGTTTCGTTAAATGGACCTAATATATACATGTGTATGTATATATACGGTATAGGTTCAGAGAGTATTTCAAATTCAACATGTCGGAAACTCTATGTGAAGTTCCCTATTATGGAATACGAAAATATTTCACTGTTCGTCAAAGAATAATTACCATTCATAGATTTTTCTCCTGAGTATTAAATATGTTTTGTGATGTAAGAGCTTTTATCACAGTGTGCACTTTGTGACGACATTCCCTACACACAACGCGTGAAAATTTAAAGAGGAATAACACACAAAAAATTTGATATGGATGAAAAGTCGAGGGTATATACAACAATATTTTGAAATTCAAAAATTTCAAATTTACTTTCTTTAGTAAGAAATGCAGTTTTAATAGAAACCCCCAAAACCCAGCTGGAATTCAACCCGCGATCTACAATTCAGCAGCAACCCACTGAGCTACGCAGTTAAGCAATCTGTAAAAGAAATGTACAACTATTGCTGACATTTATAATTCCATCCATGCTATAAAAGGGAGTCATCCATTATGACGATATAGTATACTTCCTTAAACTGACGAGCATCCTTAATGCAGTCAACAATGCATTGTTACTTTTCAAACTCACTGATGCAGTGCACGGACTTTAATGACGTGTTGACTACTGTGAACTTTTCTGTGAATCACGGTGATTCTGGAGTTATTCTATTATAATGATGTTTAATATTCTAAAATCTATGCTAAAATGAACCATTGACCTCTCTGTACTTTTGATATTAGTTTAGTCTACGAAAAAGTAAGTACAATAATTGTCATGTGGTTTTTTTTTTTTTTTAAGTTACAATAAAAGTACATGTATATATGAGAGATAGGAATACAATTTATTAAATAAAGTATATGTATATGAGTCATGTAGGTAGAACCTTTTTTCCATGGCAAAGGTTACTTACAGAACATATTCCCCAGGCTTGTTTACATGATTCACGTTAAGAAATCTCAAATCTTGCCAATCTGGCATCTTGTTCACGTCCGCTTCAATACCCTAGCCGAGCGTGGAACAAGACGAGGGCTATCTAAATAAGATTGGACGTCGGTAGAATGGGATATATAGGAACTATGAAAGGAATATTGACTCCATTATCACGTGCAGAATTCTACAAAAATTTACATTATTTGATAATAAGAGATAGTATATCTGGTCTTCTTTCACATGTCTGATCTGCTGCAGACTATTAAAGAATATTCTTTTCAATGTATTTGATGATATCAGTAGATTTGTTGCAATTTTCACTTTGCAGTCAAACTTCCTAAATTGATGATATACATGTATGTGGCGAATGTACTGATACTGAATAGAATTAATTTTTTTCCCCAGAAATCCATAAGAGTGTACCAGGTGCAGATGCAGAAATAAGAAAAAAAGCACAAACACAGTATACGTACTTTTCATAGAGGGTTGATTTTTTTTTTATTTGACCGTATTTTATTGTAATATAATTACAAAGGGATCAGACACAAGTTCTAAAAAAAAATTAGACCGCTCTCTCCCTATATACATATTTAAACATAAAGTGTTTCATAATATGCATGACTGAATTGACATTAAAATATGAGCATACAAAGGTATACTCAATAATGTACATGAGATCTCAAAACATATATATATATATAGTACATTGACGTACATATTACTAGATTATTAGTTAAATCGATAACCAGCTTGATATTTGTAAAACATATTGTGAAAATAAAAATGGTTATAAATGTGTTCGAAAACAATGCGTTCCATAATATTTCCTACACAGCTCAACAGTGACACGGGTCTATAATTTGACATAACTGTTGGATCATCTTTTTTTTATACAATGGCAGTATATGAGCAATTTTCCAGCAATTTGTGAAAGTACAATCATTCAAGGATCTATAAATAGCAAACAAAGAGATCTTATAATTGTCTGAATAGTATCATAGAGGGTTCGTAAAACTTTGTTATATATTGCTGAAATTTGTCATTTTATCATCACTTCATAGAATTTATCTATGCATTTGAAACTTTTTTGCTTCGTTTGATTGGTTTTATTTGCGAAAATTAAGTTACTAGAACACAAACCATTTTTCTTGCAGATTATAATGCAGATAGATGAATGTGAAATTTTGCTCTCGACGGGAAAACGAGTCATTCAGAATGAATGCTAGAGTGAGACAGATTGGCTATTAAACCAGAGACTTTTTTATTAATTGACTTACTTTGATCAAAACATTACGAATTAACAAATGAGTAGTCATAACTTAGTCATCTGTCCAGTGGGATTTGAAAATATTCCAACTTCTAACAGATAACATCATAAGACCAATATAATAAACTGCAGTTTATCGGAAGCATTTGGCATGGAAACAAGTACAAATGTTTTGAAAATTGCAGGTATTCAAGTTTTACATTGATATGTAAAACCCGATATTTCAGGTACAGAACAAAGGATGTCACCAGTTCGGTGACATTTGATTGAGGCTTAAGTAGGAATATCGTCCTATAGTGAAATCATTTCTGTAATTTAATATAGCCTGCAACGGCAAAATCAATACCGGTTTCCAATCCTGTTAAATCAGTTTTTGGTAAAAGTTTCCTATTTTTCTTTTATATCATCCTCATTATTTTTAACGTGGGATTTAAAAAATAAATTTCATTTTTTTTTTTAAAATATGAGTACATGAGCCGTGGGCACGAACTGTGACGCTTTTCGCCAGCATACTTCATGAAGCGCATATAATATATAGCTGCGCTCGCTCTAACGACAAATTAGGCTAAATAATAATTTCCATGGCTAAAGTCAGACACTCCTCCCGCAACATGCAACTGTGAAACTTAAAACTGCATCACAGTGACTTGATGTTGATTAAAAAAATCGAGCTACGCCACTGGTCAGAGGGTGAGTGGACGACTTCGGTTCGTACTTAAGTACGAACTTGGGCTCCTCGAGTTGCAATCGAACGGGTAGAGTTTTTAACTCATATATGACGTAATGTGACATTAGAACTCTACCTAACTAACTCTGCCTTCAACGAGCGTTAATGTTGTAGCAATATGTCGGCCTTGTAATGATACTGCGCATATGTCAGTTTTCAAACGATGGAAGTGATTGGTTGGACTATTTTACATTAGAGTACGAAAGAACATTGAAATAACTATCCTACTAACTTGGGCATGAACCGAAGTCGCCCAGAGAGATAGTGAGAGTGATATTGTATATGAATATCTACTTCCGCCTCAGTCTGTGGTTGAACTCATGACCCACGGAACCATGAATGATAGTCCCTAAAGCAAAAGGAAAGAAGTTGTGAAATCTCAAAAGACATTATTCAAAATTATTATCTTGTACGCGTAAAGAAATGAAAGTACTGTCATCATAGTTAATCTTTGATAAAAAATGATTGGAACCTTCAGGAAGTGGATCAAGGATTCAGAGAGGAGAGGAGCGACTGCATTCAGCAAGCAGTGATAAGATATTACTCATGGAAAAAACTGAGAGGAGATATACGGTTTATGATTTTTTTTTTTTTTAGTTTTACCCCATTTTTACTTCACATATACTATGAATTACGACAAAAATAATATTATATGTTGTTATGTATTAAAATCATATAAATCAGTGTAAATGTTCTACTGTAATGATTTATATGTAATGTATTATGCATTATCACAACGGTCCAGCGGTCCTTCACAACCTGAAATTTTAAAACTGCGCCGGGTGTATCGATCCCTTGCTTGACTCCGCCTTTTCCGTAAAGAAAAAGATGGGGGTGAATAATTGTTTAGCTACACGTAGTTTATGCCATAATGGGGAATTTTTTGTTCATATAGAGATCCTCCATCAACTTTTATTACCAACACCGATTTAGATGAACGATATTTTTTCAATACCTTCTACAAAAGCAAACAATTTACACTGACGAAAAGATCAGGAGCGCAAATTTACTATGGCTGATGACACATGTTTTGGCTCAAAATTTGCACTGTATATTTTGTATCATATCAGGTTTTTTTTTTAAATATAGCTTGTTCCTGGCCATCAAACATTAAAAATCGTTTTCATTTATTTATCTATCTTAAATATATCAATGGACCTAGCAATGTATTTTTCTTAAACAAAAGAAAGATGAAAGACCAAATTTTATATATATTATAAACAACAACATTAATTCAGAGGAACAATAAAATACCAATCTGCCTTCAAGTTGATACATGTATTTCCAAGGTGTGATATTTCAACTAGACAAATGCACTGAAGAGTCAGTCATAGACTTTTTCCTCTACTGGTGACGAAAGTCAATCAATGCGCACATGTAATTGTTACAAAACCCAGCAATTAGAGTAATTCATTGCCTTTATTTCTACCATAATGGGATTTTATATATATATATATATATATATATATATATATATATATATATATATATATTAGATATATAATGGAAATTGAAATCCTTTTAATATCAAAATCAACTCAATTCTTTTCGTCGCTATTCAAATTTCGTTTTACTTAAATAGCTTCGAAATTTACATCTATTTCGTAAACGATTATTGTATTTTGAGTTTATCAGGCCTAACGTGAAAATCGTTTATCGTGTATGTGTATCCTACCCTATTGTGAGTATATCATGTTCTATCATGAATTATCATATAAAAAATAACGATTCAGATTTTAAAATCGTTTTCTCTTTTTTCAATGACAGCAATACGCTTCCGTAAAGTTGTAGGTTCTATATTTTTTAGCGTCCCGCTCAAGAATTTTTCACTTATAAGGAGACGTCACCAGTGCTGGTGAAGAAATGCAAAATTTAGTCCTATGTTCGGCGTTTAAGGCCTTTGAGCAAGGAGGAATCTTTATCATGCTACACCTGCTGTGACAAGGGTCCTCGTTTTGCAGGCTCATCCGAAGGATCGCCCATTCTATCGCCTCTTATGACAAGCAACGGACACTGAGGACCTATTCTAACTTCTAACCCGGGTCCCCACGAGAATGTACATTTTAGGAAATTTAAGATTGTATTTGTATGCTTTAGATACGTAGACTGCGTTTTCGTGAATTTTGCAGGATAACCTCCGAGGTCGAGAAATGTTGATCGGAAATATGAAAGTCGAGGCATGAAACTATTTGTATTCTACTACTGCTCAGAAATTTACATCCGATCGTTCACCTAAACAGTTACGACGTGGCGTCATCGCCATGACAGTTTTCGAAATTGACTAGGTTTAGGTGGTTTTCTTTTTTATCATTTATTTATTTATTCTTTTATTTATTTATTTATTAATTTTTTTGCTGACGAAAAAGGTGAGATGTCAGGATATACTAGATCTATTTTGCAAAATATTTCAAGAATTCGGTTTGATATTGACTATATCAACTGATATAAAATAAAGTCCAAGAAAACTTTACATACGTGGAAGAGGTTAACTAGTCCGTGCATCGCCATGTATGTTTACATGTGTATCGATCTCGGAATGCAGACGATTGTTTTATATTGAATGACAAATTTTCTTCTGTCATTTATATGTTTATTTTGCAACATATATTAATTTTTTATGATTATAATATTGAATTATCATTTATCGACTTTATTCTTGTATTAGCAAAACACGAAGTGCAAGCGAGACGTGCATCAGTTTTCTTATAATCAGTTATTACGTTGGAAGCTATATCAGAGAATAATGACTGCGGTATTCTTTTGATCTTTGCAATATCCGTGGTAGAATTCTTGTTAACTCTCCCATAACCATAATTATAGAAGTTTCCGCTAACGGTCAGTATTATATGTTACACATAGAAATTTTTGTCTTTTTCTAATGAGGGTCTCCGTAGCCGACTGGTTAGAGCATCGCGCTCAAAATCACAAGTCCTCTCACCTCTAGTTGGCGCGGGTTTGATTCTCGCTCGCGCCGATATAAGTGAGAAACTGTCGGAACGTCGGTGGTCTCTTTTCGGGTACATTGAATCTGGATTCTTTCTTCCACCAATAAAAAACTAGGTTCCACCAGATAACTGAAAAATTGGTGAGTGTAACGAAAAAGCAACAATCTTTTTTTCATGAACTTAAAAACTAAAATATAGTAAAAGAAATAATCGGTTTGACTTATGTGGAATCATACAGTAATTCCATCGTAAATATCACTGGAAATTGTAAAAATCATACTTATAGGTACTTCATCTGCCCTTTCAAATGATGAAATGCTTCAAAATCACGCTTCAGTTTAAAACACATTTACATGTAATATCCCAGTCAATGGAACGGATGAATATGAGATACTGTACCAATACTGGATTCCTAAACTTCACATTTCTCACGATAACTTAAGGACTAGACTTTTTGACAGCATATACACTTGCTTCTTCAACAAAAATGAAAAAAGGAAATACTTATATCTAGACATCTTAATATTAAAAAGATGCTGTAGTTCCTCATTGACAATATTTTTGTAATCTTTGGTGATCGGTTCTTCCAACAGCTTTCTGGTTGTTTTTTTTTCATATACTTCTACATTAGAAGAAAAAATCTCTTTTTGTGGCCATCAACTCGACATTTAGAGATACCGATGACGTTTTATTTATTAACTATAATCATTTTCCTCCATATGTCGATTCGATATATCCAAGCGAACCAATCAATGGGGACCTAAAATAAAAGACCCTACAGTCTTCAACATTACCTTCGTACTTCGATATTTTAATGAACATAGATGTTAACGGCAAACTACCAACTTTATGACAAACGGGATGTTTCAGATTCGCCATTGTCAACTTCCATTATTTATGTATCAATATTCCATTATCACCTACATATGGTGTTTATATCTCTCGATTTATTCGATACACAAAAGCTAGTTCTGCGTTTTAAATGGAGGCAGGTTACTGACAAACAAGTTCATGTTACAGGAGTTTCAACAGTCTCGTTTTAAATTCGGCATTTCGCAAATTCTATAGTCGTTATAACAATCTAATTTGTCAATACATTGTACATCCTTTCATTGGATCAAATGCTGTCTGACGTGTGTCATGCCAATTGGTAGGCCCTTCTTTCCACATCGATTTTGACTATAGATTACTCCGTTTACCTGATTAAGATATAGGGCTCATGACTGGTGTGACCGGTCGACAAGGGATGCTTATTCCTCGTAGGCACCCGACCCCACTTCTGGTATATCCAGGGGTCCGTGTTTGCCCCACTCTCAATCTTGTGTTCCTTATAGGAGCTATGAGAATGATCACTGTTCGTTTTCTTTATAATTTTAACAATGTATTGATTCTCAACGTAATTTCAAATTATTGTTTCTAGATTCTTCTCAAGGATGTCTTGTCTATTCACTTTGCTAAATTATCAGCATTGAAAATCTCCATAATTATAAATATTATTTATTCATATATTAGCATTCGGAACAGTGAGGAAAAACATCTTAGGAGATTGCAATTAATGTAAACTATAAGGTATAGAAATCTTATTATTGGAAACTTTAAAATGACTTATTTTGATCATTTTTAAGCATTGCAAAGTTTATGCAAAATCACGATGAAAAAGTCAAAATCCTTGTGGAACTCTAACCCATAGTGTATAAATTGACAGTCTTGATATACAGTCCTGTTAAGAGTTTGACATTTTCTTCCTTTTAAAAATTAGCACGCTCCTTAAATATTTTTAATTTGAATCTATAAAAATCATCATTATATTCTTGTTGAATATATCATGGATGTAAAATTGTTTATTTCCTTCATCTACAATATGAGATTCCGTTAATCAACGTCATTTATTTTAATTTCCGTGGAAACATTGTCTGCTTCAGCCATCTAATTAATGAAATAAATGATACTGATTGCTTTGGCGTAATTTAATCATGCTTGCAGATTTCATCAAGTGTCTGAATTCAAACCTTGTTGTTAGAGATTGTATATGTGGATAACTGATGGAGTGCTTCTTTGACACAATAACAACCAAGACTGTATGAGGAATTACAGTGCATATGTTGATTTTATCGGCCGCAGACCGACGTTAGAAAGGACGTACGAGGAAGTGAGAAATCATGAATAAAATGTCAGAATAAAAGATTTTCAAAACATTTAAATATAAGTATCATTTGCTGTTATAAATAAGTATTCATTATTTATCATTAATTTACGATTTCATTCAAAATTTTTGGATTTTTTACACACACACACACACACACACACACACACACACACACACACACACACACACACACACACACACATATATATATATATATATATATATATATATATATATATATATATATGGGGGGGATCCAAAACTTTTCAATACCTAACAATACCGAATATATTTATTTAATATGATTTACCGCCGTAAAGTGGCTGAAATGTTGTCAAATCGGCGTTAAACACACACACACAGAGAGAGAGAGAGAGAGAGAGAGAGAGAGAGAGAGAGAGAGAGAGAGAGAGAGAGAGAGAGAGATCAAGTCCACCCATGGCCACCCTTTTTTAAAATTAACTTTCAGAATTGGTATTAAGCATCTTTGGGACAAGGCAGACATCAACTGTAAATTTCAGGACTTCTGGACACATGAGGGTCTTAGGGGCGGGGCAAAAACTGCCAAAATTTACCAATTTTCAAAAATTGTCATCTCTAGAACCGCACATGTATAAGAAAAAGTAAATGTATAGTAATGTAAAGTAAGAAAGCCTCTACCACAATTGTCATTTTCATGATCCCTAGGTAGAGGTTCTGACTCCAGGGCGGGACCAAACTTGGTGTATAGTATTTAAGTGTGAAACATATAAAAGACATCTTTGATGTTATTGACAATAAACTGAAACTAAGAGTATATATCTAGAATAAGCAGCTAGCCCTTAGGGGTGGGACAAAAGCTGTCAAAAATTGACCAATTTTCAAAAATTATCCACTCTACAACTGCACGTGTGTATGAGAAACTAAATGCATAGTGATGTAAAGCCACTACCAAGCTTGCAAATCTCATAATCCCCTGGGTAGAGGTTCTGACTCCAAATTTGGTATATATATATATATATATATATATATATATATATATATATATATCTTCTTTAATGCTATTAGTACTAAATTGAACTAAATGGATATTTAGGAGTAAGTAGTCATTTACCAAAAATGTAATTTTCATGATCCTAGGTGTAAGAATTGGTTCCAGAGTGTAGCCAAATTATTACAGTGATTATTGTCTTTATCATTTGAAAGATTTCTTGAAGTTTGCGGATATGGTATAAAAACTAAATGCATATTTAGTAAAAGCAGAACAAGGATTGTACCGAAATCGTGAATTTTGCAACCCCAGGATTTTGACACTAGGAGAGGTCCAAATGAATCATTTTAATGATTGTTACACGTATCATCTTGATATGTAAAACCTTTCAACAGTGTAAGCACTTTCAAGGGCATTTAAGTTTAAGAACACATCTTTTTACAATTGTACATTTGCTGAAGGTTAGAATTTAGCTTTGACATTCAAAACAGATCCCCCCCCCCTATATTTTGTAGTTATTAGGACTAATGGTACGTTTAACTAATACTCAGGTAACCGATAAGGCCTTTGGGCCTCTTGTTATACTCTTTAGATTAAAACAAATACTATCATACTTGAGTATATTCAACAGAATGAACCTACACATACAGTACCGAAAGACTCGGGGGGGGGGGGGGGGGGGGGGGGCACGGTTACTTATTACAAATCAGCTGCTTGAGATGTATGCTGTGACTATTGTAGATAAGGAATATGAACGGATTATCTGTGTTTAAAACTTATACAGAAGGGTTTGGACTTGTGTTTGCATGTTACTTTCCGCCAGAAAAATCGCCATGAGGCTGAGATGCATCCCAATTTTATACCCATGCACTTTCTTACACAAATATACATTTTATATGACACTGACGCACACAGAATCAACATGGTAACGCTTTCTGAGTTTTCATCGACTTGCTGAACGACTCGAGGTGCTGTATATAAAAACGGCCGATTTGGTGAAGATTCTGATAATTATAATTTCCAATTGTCTCGTGGTTACTCTGTTGTTGATTACATGTACATGTGCTTTCCCTAAGATATGAAGACTGTAAAGATGTTATAGAGCAACAGAACATTTGTCATTTGTTAGGAGAAAACAAATGCAGACTTCCGGATTACTCGGATCTATTATTTGACTTTAAAACCAGTTATGGTGTTAGAATTACAAACACTGAAACTACACAGCAGTCTATAATTATCTCAATCAAAACAAATAAACACATTGATGAACTCAGAACCAACGGAATGGCCTCTACTAAACATCATAACAACAATCAAAACTCGAATAATAACGCGAGATCATATTGATTTACTGTGAATTTTGTAAAATTGTAACAAATGAAATGAAAGAACTCATCCCATTAACACGACTGTTCACCTACAACAAGGAAACGTTTTACATACGGCTGCAACGGATACCCGAAATAAACAAAACCGTGAGTCGTGTTGTTCGGGATGGGTTCGGTTCCATTATTCCGGATTTCGGTTTGGGTCCACTTTTATGATAGTATTGTATCATGGTGTCAAAGTCTAACGTATGACTTGATTTAGTATTAAATAATGACGTCTCGAACACAACAATAACAATATGTAATATATATCAGAAACATTTATAATACGCCACAGGAAGAATATCATTAATGACGAAACATCGAAAGCATGGAATAGACACGAGTAGAAGTGCCAATGCTGTTTCTAGTAATGACGTAGTCTAAACCAGTCCACGTTCCCAAATAATTTTTGTAACAGAATACAAATAAAGGTTTTTGATTTTAACATAGCTGTGTAGACCTGAACTGGAATATCTGAACACGAATTTAAAAATCCTGAACCAACCCGACCCGAATTTTGTTTCGAACTGTCACAGCCCAGCAGTTTTACGGACATTAACCTTACTGGAATGAGGAACTTGGTTGTGGGAAATTATGAGAACAAAACAAAAACGGAAAACATTTTCTTAATCGTAAAATTACATCAAGAAATGAAAAATATGCTATAAAAAGGCTAAGAAAACATTATCAAGATAACAGTATCCAATCTCGTTATTCCTATTGAAAATACAAATAAGAGAAATGGACAAACACGGACCCTTAGACATACCAGAGGTGGGATCAGGTGCCTAGAAGGAGTAAGCATCTCATGTCGACCGGTCACACCCGCCGTGAGTCCTATATCTCGATCAGGTAAACGGAGTAATCCGCAGTCAGAAACAGTGTGTCAAGAACGTCCTAACAATGGGTATGAAACACGTCAGACAGCATTTGACCTTCATGTAATTGAAGGTTGTATTGGCAAATTAGATCGTTGTAACGACCATAGAGTTTGCGAAATGCTGACTACAGTCTGTAACATCAACTTATTAGTAGTCTGCCTCGATTTAAAAACTGATTATATGCATAACAAACGTTTGCGTATCGAATCAGTTTAGAGATGTAAACACTATATGCAGATGATATTGGACTATTGCTATATAGATCAAGAAGTTGACGATGGAGAATACTTCGAACGGTAATACAGTAGGTTTCTCGAATTTAACAGAGTCACAATTGCCAACAATTTTTGGATAAAATACAAAATCTAAGGTAGAAACGAAAATTTCGTTCGCCAAGAGGGTGTTTTAAAGAGGACGTAACGTCAGAATTAATGAAGGAAAATTTTCAAACTTGTATGACATAAAAGAAAATAATATAATCAACAATCATTTCAAAGCATCTGCAGTGCAGTAAACAAAGGAGACAGATATGTCCGACACAGCAAACATTCTTCACCATTACTTCAGTCTGGAATTGAAATTAACGAAGTAAAAAAAATTCAGTTGAAAGCCAAAAATGGAAAATCATATGGAGTCGTTAAACATCCATACGAAGTTTTGAAAAACGATGCATTTGTCAATGTAACATACTATACAAGTTATTTGTTTCTATAACATCATTTCTTTTCTGTGGAAGAAATCTGCCATATCCCAGATATTGAAAGACCCTAATTCTGATCCAATGAACCCCTGAATTACATGGGTGCCAGCCTCCTATCCATTATTGCAAAAGTGTTTAGTTCGATATTGAATAACAGACTGTCTGCTTATCTTGAAAACAACTATATACTTGTTGACGAACAAAAATTACTTAAGAAAAAACCCAGATAATGTGAGGATCATGCTCTTACTTTGAATAATGTGATAGAAAATAGATTCTACGTTCGTAACCTTTATTGATTTACTCAACGTCTTTGACACAGTAGATCGTGACTTTAAGTCTTTCACAAAACGATATGGATGGGAAATTGTACAACACAAATCACTTTACCAAAATAGAGAGTTATGCTTCAGGATAGGCGACGTCATTACAAAGTCGTTCTTCTGTAAGTCAGGAGTTCGACAAGGAGATAACCTCTCGCCTACATTGTTTGCATTAAACATAACCGATCAAATAAAGGAAATCAAAACACTTGTGATAACACTGATCTTATATTCTTCTATATGCCGATGCATGACATCACACACATGAACATGGATATAAGACATGCTAGATGCCATAGATACAGTATCAATTGGTGTTACAATTGGTATCTTCAAATTGATACTGATAAATCGAAAATCATTCATATCAAGAAACGCAAAATGAAGCTAAGTTTGTTTATATTTCGATTAGGATGAAACACATTTATTTACTATCTTCCTACATACATTTTGGAGTTATTTTCAATGAAAACAGATATTAAAAAACAAATGTCGAAAATGAAGCTAAATGTGGAGATTGTACGATCGGATCAGTGATCTTAAAATACACTATCTAAAATATATTGGCTTTAACACCTAAGAAATTTTATTCTAACATTGAGTCGCTCCAACGATTATCGTAACTAAGTATGGGGATATCAAATGTCACTCGAGATCAGCATGGTTCAGGACCGAGCAATACCAATAAACGTCAGTTTATCAATGGACCGTTACTTGTCGACCCGAAGTGAAGTGGTTGGACAACCACAAGGCATAAAACAAACATGATTCATCTCTGGAACCGTCTCATAAAAATGGACGGTGAAAGAATAACAAAAATGATTTCCTTGTGGAACCTGGCGAAAGAAGCTGGGGCAGCATATCATGTCATTACTAGAATGCTATGGTGTTCATTTATCATCAGCCTATCAAAATTTACAACCCTGTAATATCTTCCATTTCATCTAAAACAAAATTAAAATTAAAAACAAAACCAAAAACCAAAAAAAACAAACAAACAAACAAACAAAACAAAACAAACACCCCCCCCCCTAAAAAAAAACCAAACAAAAACAAAACAAAGACAAAAAACGAACAATTAAAACTAGAAAATCGTTGACAGATGGATTTTCTAAACTCTCTGATCGCCTACCATTTAGCTGACTTGCATGCCGCCATCTTGGATGCAAGCTATAAGTCACTTCATAAAGAAATTAATAGAGAAAGTATGTAAAATCATTATAATTATGTAAATTAACACCTGCATAAACACAGGTTTCCGGCATCATATCCCATTCTCAATATTCACACAATATTTAGAGTTCCAGTTATAATCAAAATTTTGAAGAGCAGAGTCCCATTCAATCTATTTCAAACATTGCAAATTTGTTTTAAAATCTCGGAAAGTTCACCTTTCCACTTAACAAAGCAACAGATACGAAACAAGGAACAAAGGTCACGAATTCCAACATCGTAAACGGAAAATTCGGAAGTGTTTTACCGGAATCTGTTGACAGATTTACTGAATTATTTTTTCATAACAGTGCGTTTTTGAATCAAAATCACCATTTTCGGCATTTATAGCATTTCGGTATAGGGACATCGACGGAGAAAATTAAGAATTTAGTAAATGAGTTCATTTTATAAATAGAAATATCAAGTATGCTGTCCTTGACACTTGTGCTGACGTTACAAGGCCTCGAAAAGGGATACCAACAAAATGTTTTAATGATTTCGGAAACCCAGCCTAATTTATATGAATAACTTAATACGATACCTCAATAAAACTTGAAACAATATCTTCAAAATATTGATCAGTGAATATGTATATATACCGGCTGTCAAAATATACATTCATACTTTAAATAAAATTGACGGGTGGGGGTTGGAATCATCCGATGGGTTATGATATTGAATTTGTTTGGGGGGTGGGGGTGGGGTTACACATTGCCTCACTGAACGGGACCTGTGATTAACTTTGTAAGTGCTGGGAAGTATTCTTTTTTTATTGAATTTACTTTCGTGGTTCAAATATTGTGTTGTCGAAATTTGTAAGTTCTATGAAATAAATTTTCACTCCACGAGTCGACATCAAACGTACACGGTACAATAACTTCACGTGCTTACATTATGGTCTGATATCAAGATCATGAATAAAGTGATAAAAATTTCTCCATTTGATACCAATTACATCCAATTCTCATCCGTGATCATACATACAGTTTAATAATATTTTTTTAAAAAAATAACTGCAAATCGATATAATTTTACATCTACAATAAATACATGCAGATTTCAACAATATGGGTAATCAAGTAAGGTTCGTCTAAGAATTATACCAAATGAAAAAACAAAACAAAACTGATAAGTCGACTGTGACCAGAAAACCTGTGTTCGAATTTTTAAGAAAATCTCTCTCTCTCTCTCTCTCTCTCTCTCTCTCTCTCTCTCTCTCTCTCTCTCTATATATATATATATATATATATAAGTTTTTATTATCAAATATGAGAACCATACATCCTAAAATGTTAGAATGATGGTGGCCGTTTTCCAATGTACAAAGTCCATGTTTTCTGATCATTCAATACAACGCAGCATTAAACTGACAAATACGATGCTGCATACAACACTATTTTAAACGTAAGTGTAATCCATACAGGAAACATCACAATACAGGATAATAAATGAGATGAGGAATTACAAAGGTTAGTGATCGTCAACGTCTACTTATCGTGATAGCGTTAACATCAATTCGGTCATAAACTGTGAAGACTAAGACTAGAAATGTTGCATAGTTCTGAAAACTTATCAACTTAATTAATTTTGTGAAATTGTACTTACATAAAATTACCTAATTAAATTCTTCTTATTCATATAAAAAGCACAATTTAATCATCTTAAAGAATACAATACAATAAATCGCAAAAGACTTCGATTTTAGTCGTCAGTTCGTTTGTAAAACATGGCTCTGGATGGCATTGAAATGTGGGCACTATTATTATAGAAAAATAATTGAAAATAAATAAATGTTTATACTTGTATATGCTTTAACTCATTCTTGTTTGTCCGATAATACCAATTTGACATCTGCTAATTGTATATCACTGCGTTTTCCTATCCTCATTTTTCGTAGTGATCACAATGTGCGCGATATTGCTTAGTGTGTCTGACCTGAGATGATACGAGGATTGTTCGATATGTAATGTGTATTGTATGATATCTTAAAAGCATTCGACTCAGATAGTGAAATGAATATTACATCCCTTCCGTGGCCGAGTGGTTAGAGCACTGCGCTCAAAAACACAAGGTCTCTCACCTCTAGTCGGCAAGGGTTCGATTCTCGCTCGCGCCGATATATGTGAAAAAGTTTGCCAGTTTACTTTCGGAAGGTCGGTGGTCTCTTCCCGGGTACATTGTTTCTGGGTTCTCTCCTCCACCTACAAAAACTGGACGCCACCAGATAATTGAAAAATTGTTGAGTGTGGCAGAAATCAACAATCAATCAAGCAATCCCTTCAAAGTATTCTCCGCGGTTTGAAATACATAATTTCAATCGCTGAATCCATTTCTGAAATGCGTCAAGGTACACTGAATTAGGTAGACCGCTGAGGCACTGACTAATGGCTGAGCCAAGAGCTAGTCGGGACTTGTAACGACAACCAGAGAAGAACTTTTTAAATTTTAGAAAAAGGAAAAAGTCACATGGGGGCTAGATCTGGAGAGTATAGTGAGTGGTGGCAAGACGGTAACCTTCTCCGACTTCAAAAATTGCTTCACAAGCTCAGATGTATGTGATGGAGCATCATCATATATTAGACGAACATGCCTAAATCCTGACACAGGGCGTCGTTTATGACAATATTTCTTGAGCTGTTTTAGTATAACATTTCGGTAATACCGACCTGTAACAATTTTGTCCTTTGGCACCGGAATTTGTACGGCTATGCCACCACATGAGAAGAATATACAGTAAAGAACCTTCTTTGTGCTTATGGTTCTTTTAGCAACTACAGGCTTTCTACCGAGTTTAGTTAGCCATATTTTGTTTCCAATTTTTCTTACTGGTTCGAAATAGTGAACCCATGTTTCATCACCAGTAACTATGTTTTCAAATTGCCTTTCGTTGAATTTGGGAAACATTTTGAGCAATTGCTTAGCGGTTTGTACTCGTATCCGGTTTTTTTTTTTTTTTTTTTGTTGGTCATCTGTCAATATATGCGGTATTCATCTGGCAGAAATCTTTCGTACTTTCAAAATACGCTTGAAGATGAAATGCACCCGCGATAGCAATATGCCAACAGCTTTGACAATATCACATATCGTGTACCTGCCATCACTTTCAAATATTTCCCTGATTTTTGAGATTTTTGAGACATTTGCCTTACCTGTTACAGTCACAGGTCGGCCAGATTTTGCTACATCTTTGACGGACTCCCTGCCAGTCAGAAATTTCTTCCTCCACCTACGAACTCTCATAAGATACCTTATCAGACCCATAAACTCCCCCCTCCCCCGAATGACCAAATTTTGTGCGAACTTTTATATAAGCTCTAATTTCTTCAATATTTTCAACCCGTTTCCCAACCATTTTTACAACAGTGGTTAACGACTGGCTCTATTGAAATGACTATAAGTTTAAAACTATGTGGAGCTAAAGGCTCGTGTTTCTACCATTGGAAAAGTATTGAATAGAGCTATTCCAGAGTAATATCATCCAAAGCGTTATCGCACTGTGGTACAATACACATATCGAGCAGTCCTCGTATATGTAGGCCATGCCGTTTCACTAGTTAATTGAATCTTTAGTGAGTCTGTCCAATCTAAGAAAAGATCGCAAAAAATAACAACAGGAAATATAATGATGACGCAGTATGTATCAATGTTTACATTCAAACATGATTTTGTAATGAAAAACTTGAACTTCTGGTGTGGTTTATATGGCAGATCAACACGGACATTGCCATTTTACACTAAACAATGACGTTAACTTCACAAAGTCAGTGCGACTAATTACAATGAACAATGTAGCCATAACATTCACAAGGTTTTACAACTTGTTCACTGACAAGCTTCGAGACTTACAAGGAATAGGATATTACAATGACATTCTCATATTTAATGATTAATGTTATTTTCCCTTGTGCTACGCTATTTATTTAAACTGTTGCTAATTATTAGAAAACACCACCAGACAATAATTACTCTTTTAAATTCCACTAAGGCATGCGTTGCGTGCATTAACTACAAAAATTGTTGTAACGGTGATACTGAACACTTTTGAGGGACGTTTCTTATGCAAATGAGGACAAAGTTGTTCTGAATTTGATTGATTGATTGATTGATTGATTAATCATATATTGTTTAACGTCCCCTCGAGAATTTTTCAGTCATATGGAGACGTCACCACTGCCGGTGAAGGGCTGTAAAATTTAGGCGTATGCTCGGCGCTCACGGCCTTTGAGCAGGGAGGGATCTTTATCGTGCCACACCTGCTGTCACACGGGGCCTCTGTTTTTGCAGTCTCATCCAAAGGACCTCTTACGACAAGCAAGGGGGTACTGAGGATCTATTCTAACAACCCCGATTCCCGCGGGGCTTCTGAATTTGAAAGTTATTTCTAATACAGTACAGATCTTGGAATAATACTGGCAACCTTTGAAAGAAGAAAAGTTCAGAGAAAGAATCCTACATGAACTGAAAAAATGACATTAATGCAACTACATGTAGTTGACATAAATGGTAACAGAGATTCTGAAACAAAACACACTGTGGAACACCTCTGCTTAGTTTACAAAAAATTAAGGTTACAATTAGCAAAAATCAGTACACAAGGCGTTTGAATTGGTAAGGTCCTGTAGAACACGAAATTCTCCAGAACCGTTTCCATCTAAATCATTTTCAATTTTATTTTGTTTTCTTCTGAACATGTGCTCTAGCTACACCGTTTCTTCATCTTGTGGCGGAACAGTGTCCGCCTGCTTGACATCACATCCCAACCCTTTTCCTGTTAGAGATTTTATCCTTGCGTCAACCAAATTTTCTGAATTCGCTATATTCTCTGTTAGTCCCATTTAGTAAATTGTTGTCGTAAACGTTACTATTCTTTAAAAATCGTATCAGGTAAACAGACCTTGATGGATATTCAGTAGCACCAATCTTCCATTACGAATTGTTCTAACAAGAAACTCATTGATTAATTCTCTCCTATTGGCCCGCCTTTTCGCGAACAAATTCATTGCCAATTTGGTGTTATTTTATGTGATACGTTTTCTTGGTTTTTATGTCACCATCACTCACCGGCGGACCAAACCGCCCATCATGATGCCACAACGAGGCCAGCGGTCTGAAGGAGATAACTTAATCAAAGTACTGAAAGCTGAGCCCATGTCAGGTAAGGTTTCAGAGGTAAGAAAATTTTGAAATGTCATTTAAATTTTGTCAATATCGTCAATTTCATGTAAGATTCTGTTATATATGTTGTTTTGTCATGTTAATTTTGAAAATCTGACCTTGAGAGTTTTCATTCAACTCTAGATCTAAATTAAATGTTAAAAAAACAAACAAACAAACAAACAAACCAGAATATTTTCCTTTTCACTACATGAATATGAATTTAATGAACCAATGTCTGTAATAAAAGTTTCAGAAAATGGAATATTTTTACTCTCATTACATGTAATATATGAATTTGAGGAAGCAGTGTCTATTGTAGTATTTTCAGTCTTTGCACTTGACTGGAATAGACACTCTATGTGATCGGGTACTTCTAATAGGACCGCAAATCTAGGATGTTTTCTTTTGAATATGTGTAGATTTTGATGTACAGATTTTTTTTTATTTTTTTGCTATCATAACTGATCTAGCTTTACTGCATTTACGATGCTCTAAAAGTAGATTTAACCTTGCATTTCGGCTTTCGTATAATTATAGATCCGCGAAAGTGATGACTAAATAATATAGATGCATTGCAAAGAATATATCATATGCAAGAAACATCCATGTTTCATTATGTACAGTCTCGTGATTGGACCGTGTTTCATATAATCCATTGTAGGAAGACAGCGTTTTAAAAAAATACAGTGACTATAGAATTGAAATTTATGATAAAGCCATGCTCGACTCGTTGTACGAATGCTACTCTTAAGGCACAACGATACAGAGACGAGATTCTCAATCCAGCCGTAACAACTGTCCAGGATTAACGTTCCAGTACAACAACGCCACTGCACAAACGACGCGAAGAGACTTCCTGACTCAAAGCAATATCAACGTCTTAGACTTTCAATTCAAACATTAGATGAATGGACAGGAACTGCATCGGGGGGGGGGGGGGGATACTATAGGCTACCGCATCAAATTCAACGTTTGATCCGAGTCTTAAGAAGACGCATAGAATCTGTCATTCGTGTGAACGGAAGTTATTCAATACACTGAACAAAACACATTTTCAGTTGGAAGTTTACAACATGTTAACCTTATTCAACTTAACTTCATTCATAATAGACGTGTGAATCAATAGATAGAGGGCCCCGTGGGGATCCGGGTTGTTAGAATAGATCCTCAGTACCCCTTGCTTGTCGTAAGAGGCGACTAAATGGGGCGGTCCTTCGGATGATACCGCAAAAACCGAGGCCCCGTGTCACAGCAGGTGTGGCACGT
>JAMZEH010000015.1:18020000-18037500 GCA_024699665.1 Ostrea denselamellosa
TCGGTTTTTGCGGTCTCATCCGAAGGACCGCCCCATTTAGTCGCCTTTTACGACAAACTAGGGGGTGCTGAGGATCTATTCTAACAACCCGGATCCCCACGGGGTTATATATACATATTACATAGAATTTATTTCTTTATTTTCGTAGATATTTCTTAATTCTATCATTACGGGTGCATTTATAGTAGACATGGAAAATAGCTGGACCGATCACGGTGGCTCAGTGGTAGAGCTCTCGCCTCGTGAACGGAAGGTCGTGAGTTCGAGCCCCGCTCGGGCCGGCCGCGTCAAACCTAAGACGTTAAAATAGGTAGTGATTGCTCCTTCGCCAAGAGCTCGGCATTACGAAGTGAGAGTCACGGGTCTTTCGGATGGGACCTTATAAACGGAGGTCCCGTGTCGCAGCAGGTGTGGCACGTAAAAGAACCCTCACTGCTAAAAGCCATTAGTGCTAAGCATAGGTCTAAATTTGCAGCCCCGTCACCGGTAATAGTGACAGTCGCCGGATAGCTGAAAAATTGCTCAGGCGACTATAAATAAAAAACAAACAAACAAACGAAAATAGCTGCTACTAAATATCATTCGCCACGGTTATATTCCTCCTCTGTGATACAGCTTACACTTACTCCCCCGAAATGAGTCATCCCCCACGCATACGTTTACAATATGACATTTCACGTTGAAATCTGCGTGAAATGTAACATGGTAACGCAAAATACAATGAATGTAATTTACTACCGCAACATTTTGCGTTTTTATTCAAACAATGAATGTTATGGTTGTTTGTTGCAAGGGGGAATATAACTAATGATTTGTATGATCGGTCACCCCCCCCCCCCCCCCTTCCTTAATACAGACATTATGTAACATAAATTCTATACTCCGAAATTTCCTTCTATACAAAGAAAACCTCTTCATGACGCAAGTATGAGTTCTTTTTTTTAATGGGGATATATATTGAATTAGCAAATGATTAATTTTAACGTAAATATTTTTCGTTGCCCACATGATAAACTGCTCTCACCGTCTCGACTCGATTTTTAATTTGACTGCACATGCCGAACTAAAACAGATTACAACAATTTACGATTCCATTTCAAATGTACAGATAAATATCAAAGCTCGTAACAGATTTCCTTAAATAGCCGTAAGCAGATATAACATTTCACAGTTTCCTTTCCCAACTGCGTCAAGGATTTAACAGATAAATGCTGGGGATTTGATCGAATGAATGCAGTATTTTCAACCTACTATATCAAAACTGTCTATTATAGAAACATGATTTTTTCGCAGATTAAAAAAAAACCTCCAGTACATGTTTTCAGGAAACCAAATAGGAGCGTCCTTTGAAAATCATTCTCAAGATGATTACGAGCCATGAAGAAAATATCTAAAGCAATTACTTGTACCGTTCTCACAACTTCGCATCTTATTTATCTCGTATATAGTTTGACAATGCGTGCAGGAACGTTTCAAAAATAGATTTCATTGTATAAAATAGCACAGAACTGTCTGAGAAAAGAGAGGTGTGTGCTCATTAGCAGTTAAATCATTTACCGCGTGTACTGGTGGAAAAAAAACATTTTAAACATACTATCTCGTCATTCGTACATGTACGTATGTTATATGGCAATTTCTGTATTAAATTCCTTGCATAGTATGAATTCTGCCACACGTGAAAATTGTTAACAAGATTTTTGTTACTCTCTGGTATTTTGTTTCTTTAGTTAGAATGATGCTTGTCAGAATTCATTAATCCATAAATTGCTGTAAACCTAAAAATATTAATGATGTGGTAATTTTGACGGAATTGACGATTTATCTGTTTCTCACCAAACAATACTACTCGTCAAACTCCACATCATTATAAAGCAATTTATCAATGACATCAAAGTTAGGATATTTTGCTTGTCTGTTATCAGTGTTTGATCAAATGAACAAGAGACGATACGAACAACTATCTATCTCGTAAACCCTTCAAAGAATACGAAAGGGCAAACACGGATCTCTGAACATACCAGAGATGGGATCAGGTTCCTAGAAGGAGTAAGCATCCCCTGTTGACTCTGATATCAGTCTTTCATAGATTATATCCTTTGATCAAATCTTATCCCTGGTATTTTGTTCTTTTGCGGTAAGGATAATGCTTGTCAGAATTTGTTTTTCAAAGTTCCTATCATGATCAGTCAAACATTAAACTGTAAATTACTAGACTAGTTATCTTTTATTAAAGTAAAGAATAGTAGAAAATATCCCTAAAATTATTGGTGTCTATATGTATATAATAATATACTATAGAAAAAGAAGGCATTCAAGAAATCAAAGTACTGAATAGCATCTAGTCTGTGAATTCTGACAACTATATAGCGCCATTATTCTTGCAACTTTAACAAAGTGTAACAGTAGTAAATTTTTTACCAGCGTCCAAAATGAGCAATTTATCACAAACTTACTATAAAAAAGGAAAAGAGATAAACACAAGAGAATACTGCACGTGTATTAAAATCAGCATAATACAAATAAATGGACTCCTTTATAAGATTCATTTCATAAATAACTAATTCCTATAACTGTAAAAGTAGCCAGTTTACTTTAGTACCACAGTCAGATAAGATGACGCTGGACCAGAAGCGCTTGTGAATCGATTAAAATTGACTGGTGCCAATAAATGCCTTGTGATTTACGCTCAGCGCTTAAAACATGTCGCTTTATTAACCATGGTCGCTGTGCTGAGTGTCAGATTAAAGTGATACTGCAAATCGGATTGAGGTGATCCCGGCAAAATGACGACAATGAATTAAACTGTCATATTAAGGTGATACTGGCATGTGGCAACATGGAATGAGATTGTCGGATTATGCTGCCACTGGTATATGGCGACATTGAATGGTTGATTGTTTCTTTTACGTCCCGTAAAGAATTTTTTATTCATATTGAATCGTCATCAGTTGTAGGTTGTTTGTTTGTCCCGTTGAGAAATTTTCAATCACAATGAGACGTCACCAGCCATAGGTGAAGTGCTATAAATTTAGACCTATGCTAGGCGCTTGGGGTCGTAGCAGTGAGGGTTCTATAACGTGTCAACGCCTGTCGCGACACGGGACCTTCGTTTTTAATGTCATATCTGAAAGACCCGTGATTCTCACTTCTATATGCCGAGCGTTTGGCGAAGGAGCAATCACTACCTATGTTTATGTCTTAGGTTTGACGCGGCCATGGCACGAACGGGGCTCTAACTCACGACCTCCTGTTTACGAAGCGAACGCTCTATCACTGAGCTACCACGACCGGTGAAATTTACGGATTACGGTAATACTTATAACATTATATGACATAAACGGATTATTGTGATACTGGCAAATGTCGACATTAAATGAGATATTATGATTATGTTGATACTGACATACGGCGACTTGAAATGACACTGTCGGATTATGATGACACTAGCATACGGCAACTTGGTTGGTTGGTTGTATATTGTTTAACATCCCGCTCGAGAATTTTTCATTCATATGAAGACGTCACTATTGCCGGTGAACGACTGCTAAAATTTAGATCTATGCTCTGCGCTTACGACCTTTGAGGAGGGAGGGATCTTTATCGTACCACACCTGCTGTAACACGGTTTTGCCGGTTATCACCTCTTACGATAAGCAAGGGGGTACTGAGGACCTATTCTCACCTGGATCCCCCACGGAATGAATGAGATTGTCGCATTATGGTGATATTGACATGCGGTAATGTTGAATTAGACCGGCGGGTTAAAATGATTAATGGTTTATTGCGACCTTAATCTGCTTTGCCTTTAATCTTTTGAGTTGAAAAATGTTTGTTATATTTTATTTATTTATTTATTTTGCAAATTACATTGATTTTTGTTTGTATTCAACTTCATATGACATAAGAATCAATTACACGAAGGTCACATTATAGTTAATAGCAATTTTTCACGAATAATTCATAATTTCTACGTAAACAGGCAAACTTATTGAGGGTGTACATTTTCAGAGGCTTTGATAAATGTTTGACTGTATTTCTTCACATACAAGCAATGGGGAATTCTTCGATATCAATGCAAAAATATAACATTTAATCGTTTGTAGGAAAAGTTCTGCAGTAAATCTAAAATTTTAAAATGACTGAATCTGAATCAAGCTTCCTGGTCTATTCCAATTTCCTCCCGAGAAAGCTCTTTAAATCATGTATAATAAATATTATATATCTCGTGATACCTTCGTCATTTTCTCCTTCAAATTATTCACGTGACTCTATCGTGTGTATGGTATAATAGTCATTCTGCTAATAGTAATTTTTCTTGCAACATGAAATGAATACAAAAGACCTGTCAAATATGGTGTTTTGTCCATATCTACTTCCAAACTGGCTATATTGCTTGACAGAATTCCTCATTCAGTAGTCTTTTCAACGCATCTTACGATGACCTCAAGAACTCCATGGACTGAATCAGGTTCACTTTGAACCTGCTATCTCTCGATCATTTTTTCACTCCGGAACTTTCTTTTTCGTGAGTCTCCATCTGTCATTTGTTAAACTGCATCTTAATGCTTGGCTTGCTCCTTTTCTTCTCCTCTGATAATAAACCGGGTTACCCCCACCCACTTAGCCCCAACATACACACAACCACTTCGTGTCCTTTCTCAATCAGTCCTTTTCTCTACACAAGAATAGATGTCAATTTTCCATATGAATTAAACATCAAATCACGTTGCAAATAAATTCAATGTTCCAGATTTCCAGACTTGCCCCGCGTGGGGATCCGGGTTGTTAGAATAGATCCTCAGTACCCCTTGCTTGTCGTAAGGGCCGACTAAATGGGGCGGTCCTTCGGATGAAACTGCAAAAACCGAGGTCCCGTGTCACAGCAGGTGTGGCACGTAAAAGATCCCTCCCTGCTCAAAGGCCGTAAGCGCCGAGCATAGGCCTAAATTTTGCAGCCCTTCACCGGCAGTGGTGACGTCTCCATATGAGTGAAAGATTCTCGAGCGGGAATATAAACAATATATAATCAATCAATCCAGACTTGCCACATAACCACTCTGAAAAATCTGGCGTCTCAACAGGGTATCAACAACCAACTTCCGGAAACCTTTTACTGACTGCACGCTGATCTTTTATCCTCATCAAAGCATTTTCTTTTACTCTCCTTTATTGCGACTACTTCTGGACTTTGCCACTTTTAACTTAATTCTGGTTCAGTGTATTACCCCCTTCCCCCACATTACCTGCTGCATTGTGATCTACAACTTGTTGATTTTGTCATTTCTAACGCCAGCTCTGGTATGCGAGATGTGATTTCGTTGTAGTAAAGAGAATCATACACATGGTGCTGCCAGTATGAATTCCATTCTCTAGTCTATTTGAAGATGATGTCTAGTCTATTACAGAAATTTCATCTTTAGGTTGTGGAAATAATGGCCACGAAGTTCGCAAATGCTTCCAATCCAAATAAAAAGGGTCTTATGGTTATTGCTACAGACAACATCATTATTTAAATAAAACTGCCACTAATATTCAGCAACAACATTAAAGAAATGTGCATTATTTGTATTGACCTTTATTGCCTTTATAGGCATGTAAAGCAATTCAATAAAATAAAATACCTTTTTCTTCCTTTCTGTTTTACTGAATTAATCATAATAAAATTTATCAAATAAATTCAAAATATTAAAACGCGAGGTTTTAAAAGTATTTTATTTGATCAGTAATTTTAATTTTAAAAGTCGAAAAATTACTTCCAATATTCATGTTAAAATCCCGTAATGAATTACCGGTATATCATTCATATGATAGTAAAGAGTCATTTCAAATAGAAGATGACACATTAAAAATTTCGGTCGGTGACCTTGTAGTGGATGCTGCTGTAGATTGCAACCCATAAAAAATAATATAGTTTACTTTTCATTCTGTGATGAGTGTACTTATGTTCCCCAAGGACTAAGTTCACAGTGTTGAGGACATTTTATGTTCTTCGTACTCCCCCTATACATTAGTATTGAATCTTTTATGCCAAACACAATTAACACGCCGAGTTGTGTTAAATATTTGATTTCACTCATTTTGAAACAATTACTCGTAAATTATACAGTCTGTGATATTACAGAACCTGATATTTTCAGATGTAATTAACAAGCTAGTCTTATTTCAATTAACTGTTATAAGTTTATCGGTAATATAAAGGTCCAGTTTTTGAATATAATATGTTCAAACAATAAGTGCCATAACGTACATTTGTTTAGCATATCATGACATCACATAAAACAAGATGGCGGTGTAAGTATTTTGTACGCGCTATCACTACCTATTTTAGCTAGTTATAAATAATATTCTACCACGGTTATTGCAAATACCAAAGGATATAGCTTTATGAGTAATAACTGATTATGAGAAAATTGATACACATCTCTCTTGCACTTCGTGTTTTGCTAATACAACAATAAGTTCAATAATTTATAATTCAGTTTTATAATCATAAAAATTAATAAATGCAAATCAAATTTATAAATAATTGAAGAATAGTTGTCAAGCAATATAAATCAGTCACCTGCATTTGGAGATCGATAGACATGTAAACAAACATGTTAATATCCAGACAAATTGACCCTTTTTCGCGTACGTGTATGTTGTGTTTTTTCTTGGATTGTATACACAAAGCAGTTGATATAACCCATCAACATCAAACTAAATACTTGAAATATTTTTTTCAAAATAGATCTAGTATACTCCAATTTTTTTTTTTCGTCAGCAAAAAAACTGGTAGGTCTAGTGAGTCCGTTTCGGAAACTACCATGACGTCACAGTGACCTAATTCGTAGTGATCACCTGCATGTTTCTGAGCCAAATAAAGTTCTTGTTTTTGTGGATGATGCAGGATAACATCTCGGTCTCGAAATGTTGTTTAAAATAGCGCCAAAGCTTTTTTTATATTTCAAAACAACATTTCTCATGCAACATATACGAAAACGCGATTTTTATTTCTTAAACAATACCTGTCCTGGGTTTAGACGTGTTTTCAGATGAACAGCACACATTGGCTGCACTATGTTATTAATTTCTACTTTGGATATGCAGTTAATTGTGACGACAGTAAAGACTGTTCAATGGCTCGTAGACTGTTCTCGACAGTGCAGTGTGTCATCAGAACTCGGGTTTTTGCAGTATGTTGTCTTACGTATTAGCGCAGTGTGTCTTCAGAACTCGGGAATTTCCAGTATGTTGTCTAAAACTGCCCTCACACATACCTCGCGACCTTACTGCGACCTTGCTACGACCCAGGACGCAGCACAGTCGCCATGGACGCAGCAGGGACGCAGAGAGGTCGTAGCGAGGAACCCAAGGACGCACAAGGTCGCAGACCGTCGGCGACTATTTTGAACATGCACAAAACAGTCGCAGAAACTCTGCGTTCTTGCTGAGTCCTGGTTAGGTCGTATTGAGGACATAGAGGAAACGTACTGAACACAAGACTGCAGAGCCCCGGACCGTCTGCGAGAGAAATTTGGAAATTTGAAAGAAAACCAAACGATTTTCGAAAGAAAAATGCTATTTTACTAGTTTTCAGGTCGCAGTAAGGTCGTGGTTTATGTGTGAGGGCAGCTTTAAGTATTAACGCAGTGTGTCTTCAGAACTCGAGTTTTTGCAGTATATTGCCTTAAGTATTAACGCAGTGTGTCTTCAGAACTCGGGGTTTTGCTGTATGTTGTCTTAAATATTAACGCAGTGTGTCATCAGAACTCGAGAGTTTTTGCAGTATGTTGTATTAAGTATTACAATTTACTGTTTCTTCATAGTTGTCTGGACATAATCGAATGATTATCAATAAGAAAAGTTTGATCTATTAGTTGTGTACACAATGTAACTCTTAAACCCTGAGCTTTATAACCAGAGGCTTATATCTTGTTCATTTCATTATACGTGTGATAAATATATATACATATATGTTACTGAGTCTAACATTACTTACGAAAAGATTAATATTGTACAATCATATTACCAAGACTGGTTTGTTCATCACTGTTATTTTAATTTACTTTATTTTCCTTCTGCAATAGATTCTTTCATTATTTGAAGACATCAAGATTCCGTTACATTTATAATAAAATAAATCCCTAAAAACTCAATCATTCAGAAGAAGGCAATATCAAAAGTTGAGGTATTGAACAGAGACGTGAACAATAAAGCTAATGTGCGGTTATAAAGTGTATTTGATACACCGATACATGAAAATGTAAGCATTGCAATAGACAAAGCAGAGGAAGATTAGGAAAATTCTACACCATCGTACTCTTGGGTTTAAGTATTCCCAAAGCTATTCCTATGTTTATCTGTATCTGGAAAGAACTGATGCAATTTCCACTCCTATTCCACCAGTGTACAATTACAACTCAAAATTAATTCAGTCTCAGCACAGTAGGCAAGGTCGCAGTCCTGCTTTCACGCTGTTAATTAATGGATATTTATGTTTTATATCCTGAAACTCTAGACGGTGATGTTGACACATATTATACGCCACTAATGTCATTATTATGGTATGAAATCAGGTCACCAAATTCTGCTGAATCTTTGTTCATTTAGATTAGATCCACAGGGTACCTATACGTGTTACATTTGTATACCAACTCAACTCGAATTACCTGATTTACATACTTAGTAAGGAGAAAGATGACATGGCGGTCATGGAAAGGAACCATTTGTCGTCTTACAAAACATTGATTTTATGTCAAGGATTACCTGGAGATTTATTCATATCATTCAAGAGCTGTTAGCAATGTTATGTTGCTCATATTTCTTCTAGTGTATACATACTGAATTCATGGGAGTCAATTTTTGTGCAGTGTCAAGATTTTACAGTTTCATCCGGATGTAATCTTGAGATGGTAAAAATAGAGCACCGCTAAACCGGTACATGATACGCCCGCATACGTCATTGATTCAAAAACTTTAAATCCAAGGGCCATAACTCCTTCAAAAATTTTGGGACAGCATTCCCCTTGTAATATGCACACCTACAACTTATGATCTTTCTTTGTACCAAGTTTCACTAAAACCCCCCGTGTGTTATGGAGGAGTTATGAAGACAATGTATTTTGCATAGAAAAAAAACAAAATCCAAGGGTCATAACTCCTTTAAAATATTGGACCCTATGTGATATACACATCTATGAATTGTGATCTTTCTTTGTACCGAACATTAAAATCCCTCGAAGGGTTTAGGAGGAGTTGCGAAGACAAAGTTAAGGGGACAGACGGACGACAGCGGTGTAGCATAAAACGCCCGCATTTTATGCATCTGTATAAAGATTTTTAACCAAAAGGTTGGGAGGTGGGTTGTTGCAACCCCCGTCACCCGCTCTAGATCCGCCACTTGACACAAGTATGAAGAGACCATATTGATAAACTCATTAAAATAGCAACAACCAAATTACAGTTCTGTGAGATATTTATCATAACATTAGACGTCCTCTTAGCGCTTCCAATCAATCAATCTTTATTTCTTGCTATACAAAGCAGTAAAGCATTGAAAAATACATCAATACAAATATAACATAACTAAATCACACATGCGTGAAAAAGTACTAAAAGAAAACAGAATGTTAAACTGGAGAACGAACTCTCTCCATGATAATTCTTATAAATTTACACAATCTTATCAATGTGCACGTGTTTCTATTAGTTACATTCAATAATTGATTAAATTTATGAATGTTAGGGTTCATGTAGTAATACCTTGAAATGTTAAATCTCTAGCTTGTTTTACAGATGCATCAGTACAATTAAACAAATAATGAAATTCATCCCCAATCTCATTTCTATTGCATAGTTGACATATTCTATTTTCTCTAGGAATGTCTCTCCATCTTCCTGTTTCTATTGGCAATTTTGCATTTCCAGTTCTAAATTTACAAAAATATTTCAAGTGTTTTTCAGGTAATCTGAGCAAGTAATTATCAATACAAACTGTATGTCTAAAAATCTTGTAATTTCTTCCTTTTGAGGAATTGTATATGCGCTTGTATTACACCAACAGAACCACACCACAATAAGGTGTTGGTTATGTTTGTAATGTCGTCATTGGTGTTCTTCACGAAGTTCTTGTCTTGCGGTTCAATTAGAAGGAGTTGTGTTCAACACTCTAAAATGAACGTTTCTACTGCGTTCCTTGCACATTAATTACTGACCTTCTAATCGCGACAAAGAATTGACCCATTATGCGGATTTGACGGTATTATGACAGAGTGTAAGGAAGATTACGGATTATATATTTAAGCCTACTGTAATCATCAACTCCATCGTTGTTGATACGCAGAAATCCTGCAAAGCCCTTTCGACTACACGCTTAGTGCAAAATTGATCGAACCAAAAAATTTCACTATTCAAAGAGATCTGTAATCATAATTTTTTAAACATTCAAAACAAGTCTATTTGTATAATTTGAAAATGAAAGAATATAATAATACCATTTTTTGACAATTTTGTAACTGATGTGTCTCTTTAACAGTAGCGTAGAAAATATCAAATGATATCGATAGACATTAATGATCCATAACAAAACATCGGTTCTTGACAGCACTTGATGTCATCGACTACTTCTTACGCCTTACATGATGGAAATATGAAGATTTCTTCACCCAAAATCAATCATATTTATCCCAAGGGCAATACAACGGCTGAGGGTGAACAAATCTTCATATTTCCTTTATGTAAGGGCAATAAATTGTTTATTATACTGATATGACAAAATAAAAAAGATAAATAAATGTTACCCAGACCCCTTTTCTTTAATTCAGTAGAGACGGCCTGAAAAACAGGATTATTTTTGTTGAAACTGACATACTTAACACAATCCATATTTGGTTTTTTTTTCCCTTGATGTAGCGATTTAAACTATATTTAATAATATGTAATTAAAAAATGATTTCTTGAAAAACGTTCCGTCTGTTTTCCTCGCGCCGAAGTAGAATTGTTGTAGGCATTGTCAAGATCACTGGGCTAATATGTCTCAGACGATGTATCTATGCGGTCAGACTCTTTCAGGAAATCCCTGAAGCATTTCAAAGTAACAACTGTCAATTTCACTGTATTTATTGCGTCCGTACTCGATAATATCTCATCAACTTCGGATCCATCTGAGATCAAGAAATGTCTGACATCTGCCATGTTTACATTCTGCCGTCTGCTTACCGTAACTCATCGGATTGTTTCGTAACAAGAACGATAACTATTAGTGGGGCTCCGAATGGAATAAAATATGGCAGGGAGAATGAAGCGCGAGAGGGCAACTGGATGTTTCCTTTCGTCAGTCACGTGAGCACGTTTGTCCAGTAAGAATAAAAAATCTAACACAGAGGTATAATAACATTCCCTAATAATCGTCTCAATGTAAAATCACACAAAATGCGCAGAAACACCATTGAGGAAAGGGAAAGAGTCATGGGAATGTTGGCGTCTAGATTGTCCTTACGACAGGTTGTATTCATTTTATTGACTATTTATCTCGTCCTCAATACTTCCCCAATGTCTGGCAACTTACATCAGATTTTTTCTGTTACAGGCGGCACACCACTTTCAATGACAACTTGCAACAATTCGAAAGCTCTGTGCATACTTCAATCATACAGGAAGTGTTCGAGATATCCGCCGAAGGCCCAGGTCACTTGTCACAACCAAAGGTCAGGATCGCCACATCGTTCTTAACCATTTAAAAGAGAGATGAAAATCAGGCACGTCCACGGCAAGACAAACGGATGGTGTCCATGGCCATCCAATACCCCCTCAAACAGTAGGCAACCGCCTAAAGGAGGTAAAGCTATGTGCCAGACGTCCAAGGAGAGGTAACAGAGCTGATTGGGCAAACGTTCTCTTTGTACATAAGTCAAAAGTCAAATAGAGAAGCTCTGATGTTAGGAAGAGGATTATCGCCCATGAGGAGAACGTCATAGCGCTGTTTGTATTGAGGACGTGGACGGATTTGGTAGTAATATCATGGTCTGAACGGGAGTGTCCGGGACTCCGATTATTCGTGTTATCGGTGGTCTCACAGCAAAGATATATCAAAATGACGTTCTTAGACCAGTTCTTGTTCCACATATCACAGTACAGATATATGAGACATGGTTCTGGCACAGGTTAATGTTCCCTGTCATAGTGCAAGAACAACTGAACAGATTCTTATTAGAAACAACATCGCGTCATGTCCTGGCCTACGAAATGTTCGGATCTCAATCTCATCTAATACATTTGGGATTTAGTCAAAAGATATATTTAAACTCTTCCTCCTCCACGCAACATTAACGAATTAGAAAGATCTATACAACAGGTATGGCAGTAAGTACGCCAGCCTACTACTCAGAGAGATACATTTTATTCATGAGACAAAGATGTGTAGGGTATGTCATGTCTAGGGAAGTTTGCTTAAAGGTCTTATGAGATACTTATTGGAGATTAATGCAACAATAATAGAAATATGTATCATTGACTATGAATAAAAGTTTTACATATGGTTTGTGTTTATTTCTTTTATTCAAGAAATTGAGTGAACACTTAGAACTTTGATTCAGTGTATTTTGGCAGCAGTTCAATGTTCAAGGCTTTGATAAATAATGCTTATGATTCCTACAGTGCAAAAATATACCAATATTTGTCATTTTATTATGATCAAGTTTATCATTGAAATTATTTTTTTTATGCCCCCCCCCCTTGAAAAAAGGGGGCATATTGTTTAGCACCTGTCGGTCGGTAGACCAAGTCTTGAGAACCCTTTGCTTGACAAACTTAGTACACTGGCTCTGAAGTAAATGACCCTTATTGATTGTGAAGTCTCATGATCAAAGGTCAAGGGTGAATCCTCTCTGGACATAGGAAGAGACTGTCCGTTCAATATCTTGAGAAGCTTTTCCCTGAAAGAAGTGGTCGCGGTAGCTCAGTGGTTAGTGCGCTCGCTTCATAACTGGGAGGTCGTGAGTTTGAGTCCCGCTCAAACTTAAGACGTAAACATAAGTACTGATTGCTCTTTCGCCAAAACTCGGCATTTAGAAGTGAGAATCACGGGTCTTTCAGCTATGATCTTAAAAACGGAGGTTCCGCGTCGCGGCAGGCGTTGGCACGTTAAAGAACCCTCACTGCTGCGGCCCTGAGCGCTAAACATAAGACTAAATCTGTGGTACTTCACCTACAGCTGGTGACGTCTCAATATGAGTGAAAAATTCTCGACGGGACGTAAAACAACAATCAATGAATCCTTAAAAGATATCAAACTTGGTACACTGTTACATTGTAAGAAGTAGATGACCCCTGTCGATTTTGAGATCACATGGTCAAAGGTCAAACTAGACATAGAAAGATACCGTCCACTCAATATCTCAACAACCATTTGATTGACAGACATCAAATTCGGTACACTGGTACATCATAAAGAGTAGCTGACCCTACATGATTTCGAGATCACATAGTCAAAGGTCAAACTGGTTGTATAAACATCCATTGGTAACATACTGTCTCTTATTTTTTAAAGAATCATTTGCTTGATTGACACCAAAGTTAGTAGACTGATACATGTACATCCCTATTGATTGTGATGTCACAATGTCAAAGACCAAGGGTCAAATTGGACAAACATGTAAGAAAACATTGTCTGCTCAATATCGTTAGCACCTTTTTCTTGACAGACATCAAATTACACCGGTATATCATCCTTTATCAATTTACTCTGGACATAGGAAGATATTTTCCGTTTAATATCTTGAATTGTTTTGGCACCACTATGAATTAAATGATACATATGTATCACCCTTTCAAATATATACATGTTTCTTAAACATTTGTTGTGTGTGTGTGGGGGGGGGGGGGGTTCGTTTTTTTTGTTTGTTTGTTTGTTTGTTTTTTGTTTTATGGTGTTTGTGTGTGTGTGTGTGTGTGTGTTTTGTTGTTGTTTTCTTATTCATGCCATGCTGCATTATTGCCATTTTTATTTAATAATTCGGTGAACTATTTCTTGAAATTCATTAACTATCATTGGAAATATTAAAGTCGTAAAAAGACCGATTCCATCGAATATTTTATACCCTGACCACTGTGTCAAATTGAGAAATGGATTAACGTTCTGAACTAACTGTGTTTTCCTAATTGGTCATTACTTGTAGAAGTTTTTCTGACAAGAATTGTCTTAGAATGATTTGAATTCGATATTAAAAGAAAATACACGGGGACCATAATGACACAATAACAAACGTATTCTAAATTTGGTAATTAATAGAACTTTGCCGACCAGTTCTGTCCCTTTGATCGTCCGTCGTGAACCTACGCTTTTTCGAACACCACAGAAAGTATAAAACATCGAATCAATATACTTAAAAATATATAGATAGTTGGTTTATGAATTTAATAAAGAAAACCCTTTGCTGTACAGAAAACATACAACCCAGTTTTTAAATAAATAAAAAAGCAACAGATGCCGAGTTTACTGCTCAGACCGCATTTTCCGTTTGCATTTATCATGCTTACGTGTGTCGTAAAATAAATTTTATATGTCTGATGATCAGATGAAATTCAGATTTATATTTTGGAACTCTTTTATTAAAAACCAATTAGAGTCCAGAGGACTACATAATGGTAGGACCTCAGTCAAAAGGTCGGTATTCCTGCTGAAGCCGCAGAGTACTCGCTGAAGTGATGTAGTAGTCTGATGTAGATGTGGGTTATTAAAACAAGTCAAGACATAAATGTGGCTGACTAAGCCTCTTCTTTCCTCTTAATTGAAACAAAAAGAGGAGAGTTAGATTGAGACACCCTATAAATGAGCAATTTCACAGTCCCTAATAGTTTTTCGTTGTTTGGCAAGTCTTAGAAGTTATCTGAGCTTTCCCACGAATTATGCCAATCATTTTTTTTTTTGAACAAGTAGTTCGGCCTAAATTGGGAGTTTATAAATAGTTTTTATCATTTTTGTACTTATGATTTTAGTATTGTAATTTTTATATCCACTTTATATATTCTTGCAACATCCAAATGGTTAAACGTCACATGTCTCCATAAATTACAGATAGATTTTCTAATATAAAATTTTTGAACTTTAGCAAGATAATTTTAAAACCAAAGTGCTCCTTAAATTTAAAATATGTGCATAATTCCCCATCAATCAATTTATATTGATTATTATACCAGATTTCAGTGTATCTATCAGATTAGTTGGGTTTTTTTTGTTGTTTTTTTTTTTTTACAATTTTCTTAAATTTATATTGATTATAATCTCTTATTTGTTATCCAATTTTAATAGATTCTAAAACCTTTTCTTCTAGTGAGTATTATGACAGTATGTTATTGAAAAGCAAAGATTTCCTCACAAACACCTCTAACGTGGGATAATAAGTTTTGAGCAAGTTACACACTGATATGGGTCCATGCCACATGTTCATTTTGTCCGAGATGTAAACGTCCTTTTTGTCCATATATTCGTGTTTCAAGAGACCATCAACAATAACAGAATTCAGGAGAGCTAAATGACTGTTCGAACGTGGGGTGGTAAGCGACACGACAATCCTGACGTCCTTCCATTTAGTATTGATGGATTAGATCAACATCTTGTAGTTTCCTCACTGTGTTGCTTGGTTCATGTAAGGATGATTACGGCTGGTTAATATGTAATTATGGTTTTTGTTGTATCAACATTTTTAGGTCACTTGTGCTTTAACAATTGAACTTTTTTTAAATTTTTGGTAACTATCATTTTAATTTTTTCAGATTTGGTATGTAGTATCTTTGGGACAAGGGAAACATAAATTGTAAATTTCAGGACTCCTGTACCACTGGAAAATTTTATTATTGTTTTCGGGGTTTTTTTAATATAAAAAGCACGTATAAAAGCACGTATAAACTTTCTTTAGATTTACAATATTTATGAATGATAGCTTTTAAAATAAACAAGTGATCTGATGTTCTTGCAGATTTAGATAATAGTCAAAAATCCAAGTTGACTATTATCTATAATATTGTTAGAGGTAAAATGCTTCTCCAATCTTTTATAAAATAGAACTATACCGGTCGCGGTAGCTCAGTGGTTAGAGCGTTCGCTTCGTAACTGGAAGGTCGTGAGTTCGAGCATCGTTCATGCCATGCCATTTCATATCTAATACCTTATGTATTGCATTCTTAATATTAGAAGCTAACAATGAAACCTAAAACGTAAAAATAGATAGTGATTGCTCCTTCGCCAAACGCTCGGCACTTAGAAGTAATAATCACGTGTGTTTCGGATATGACCTTAAAAACGGAGGTCCTGTGTCGCGGCAGGTGTTGGCACGTTAAAGAACCCTTACAGATACGGCCATGAGCGCTAAGCATAGGTCTAAATTTGTGGTACTTCACCTACAGCTGGTGACGTCTCATTATGAGTGCAAAATTCTCGACGGGGTGTAAAACAAACAAACAAAATAAAGCAGTACTGTCAAAACTTTCCCAATTCCATTGTCACGGTAATATCTCGATAATCATTAGAGTCTAATTTAGAACCCTTATGTATGGTAGATATATAACCCGAGACCTGTGATGTTGGATAGATACTGATGTAGAAAAGCAAACATTCCATGTAGGGCTGGAAGAACATATTGACCAGATATAAGTATATTACTGAAAATATTATCCAACCTTGGCTATTTCTTACATCTGAAATACGACAATGCCTGAGAAATTTCAGTTTATAGATTTCCATATCTAGCTCATTAAAATATGGACTTTTTCTGTGATTGAGAGTTTGTTTTTCATTGAATGGTAACCTTTCTTTAAATTGGTCTTTAATACAATTTCGTTTTTTTAAGTCGGTGTAATAAGGTAGGAGTCAATATTGGATTGACTAATGTTATTTATTTATAGTATTTTTCTATGGCCAGTTTGACCTTTGACCATGTGACCTCAAAATCAATAGAAGTAATCTACTCCTCAAGCGTACCAAGTTAGACGTCTTTCAAAGTATTGAGCGGTCAGTATATTCCTATATCCAGTTTGACCCTTGACCATTTCACCTCAAAATAATTTGGGGTCATCTACTCGTAACAATTTACCAGTGTACCAAGTTCGATGTCATTTAAGGAAGGGGTTCTGAAGATATTGAGCAGTCACTATATTCCTATGTCCAATTTGACCTTTGATCATATAACATCAAAATAAATAGGGGTCATCTACTCCTTACAATTTACCAGTGTACCAAGTTTGATGTCTGTTAAGAAAAAGGTTCTGAAGATATTGAGCAGAGAGTATTTTCCTATGTCCAGTTTGACCCTTGACCCTAGACCGTATTACCTCAAAATCAACAGGAGTCATCTACTTATTAAGATGTGCCACTCTATCTAGTCTGATGTCTGTCAAGGAAAGGATTCTCAAGATATTGAGCAATCAAAATATTTCTATGTCATTTTGACTCTCGACCTTTACCAATGTGACCTCAAAATCAATAAGGATCATATTACATTATATAGCAAAATACCAAGCTTGA
>JAMZEH010000015.1:18042500-18122500 GCA_024699665.1 Ostrea denselamellosa
ATTCTGAATTTACGCAAAACATAGCAGTAAAGTGCGACTCCATGCAGCCCATTATTTTGAAATCTAATTTAAATGATTTACTAAAAGGCAGCATTCATTTCTCCGTAGGTTATTATAATCATTTTATTTAAAACAATACAAGCTGTAACTGACGGTATATATATTGAAAACAAAAGAACAAAAATAAAAACATAATTGTGATTGATTTTATATGATTTCACAGAATCAGGATGAATCTGAAGTAATAAGCCCGTCAAATCAGTAAATAATATCAATTCATGGATCATTGGCATCCCGCTAGTAATTCCTGCACGTAATCTCCGAAGTGCATTGACCTCGGAGGCCACCAGTTCGGAAAAATGCGAAAAAGAGGTACTGCGCACGTATCGGATTTATAAACAATTTAATATGCATTTTTTTTTTATAGCAAATTCATTCATTTGAACGGCACATTTGCGTAATTTAATTCTTTTCTTATACTTATAATACTTAAAGTCATTCTTGACACAATGTAATATTAAAAAAGAAAAAGAAATGTGTAGTTACTCACGTCAGTCTTTTTATAACCTCGGTCTTAGTGCAACCCGATTACGTTCGGTAATCATCGTTCTCATATCCGTGTATACGAAACGCGTTATGCCGATAGGTGTATTGCTTTCATGAGAGGCTTGGACCACTTATATTGTTATATATATATATATATATATACGTTATATTGACAGTACTTTCTTTCGTTTGTATGGAATTTATTGTACGGAGAGGAGTCACACCTCTCTGTACAATGAATTTTATACAAACGAAAGAAGGTATCTGTAAATGTTTATGTATTTTTTTTATTTTATTTTTTGTTTGTTTTACGTCCCGTCGAGAATTTTTCACTCATATAGAGACATCACCAGCTGTAGGTGAAGTAACCTATGCTTAGCATACAGGGCCGTAGCAGTGAGGGTTCTTCAACGCCTTCCGTGACACGGGACCTCCGTTTTTAAGGTCATATCCGAAAAACCCGTGATCCTCACTTCTAAATGCCGAGCGTTTGGCGAAGGAGCAATCACTACCTATTTTTCGTCTTAGGTTTGACGCGGCCATGGCACGAGCGGGGCTCGACCTCACGACCTCCGGTTACGAAGCAAACGCTCTAACCACTGAGCTACCGCGACCGGTGTAAATGTTTGTCATGAATATCTATAAAATCATTTTTTTTAAACTGTGTACGTGATGTGACGTCATAAGTCTGGGGTAGCCTTTCCTGAGGCCTTCCGAAATGCAAGCACGAATGCCAGGCACTCACTGTCGAATGGATTCTTCCACATATTGAAATCTAATATGGCGGACTCTATGGTAAGTAATGGTAATCACGGAATGCACTTAAATGAGCGTTTCACGGCTTAAATAGCTGTGTCACTTTTTTCGTCATTAAATGCCAGAAACAGACCTGAAGAAATGCACGATGCTTAGTTTCCCATTTGACAGACTTGCTTGATACAGTATTATCCATTTGCTTTCGAACAAGTAGGCTGTTCGTCATTTCGCCTATTTTCCACGTATGTTAAATTGTGTCACTGCGTTTTTTCTACCATTGATGGGTTGTATCGTTTTGCAGGTGAAGATATATACAAGGTTTCACAGATGACATGAACCAGTTTTCCTATTTTGAACAAACAGTTCGGGTCGAATTTACTCGACTGATTTTTGAGTGGTTATCCTGTAAAACAGTGTAAATATGTTTGTAGCTGTACATGTACCACCCTTACACTTGTTAAACAAACCATGATATATTTTATCCTAGAAATATGGAAGTAATGCCTATTTACACTTACCAGGGTTATGTTACTGGCGCACATTATGTGAAAATATGCAACAAATGGTCTCAAGAAGTTTTCATCGTACGAATTTTCTTTTTTTGGGGGGGGGGGGGGGGGGGGGGGGCACTATATGTTGCAATCTTATGCTAGTTCACCCCTTGAAATACTTTAATGTAGAACATATATGTCAGTTACAGTCATTGTTTCTCTACTTAAAAATCCATTCAAAAAAAAGGTCACCATCGTTTGCCTGTAGAGGGCTGGAAACTGGACACTATGGGCTTTTGAGCAGTGCGAATTCTTCCTTGTGTCACACCTCCTGTGACACAGGATTCATATTAAAGTCTTATTCAATGACCACCCAATATTACCTCGTCTCTCAAACGATGCACTGGGTTGTAGAGGAACTATCCTAGCCCAGGTCATCATCACTGGGTTACAAAGACATACCTTTGATAGGTTAGAGGTATTTCAAACATAGAAGTACTAGATGTATCTAATTTCACAATATTATATTTTCTTCATACAAGGAACATATATACTCACACACACACACACACACACACACACACATATATATATATATATATATATATATATATCACCAACCAGTATCAACTGTACAAGAATAATGTGATATTTACTCTGCAAGACTACCAGTTCTTTATATATGCCAATATGGTGTACTGGTGCACACTTTCGTATCTGTACGATAGAGAAACAGGTTCAATTCCTGTTGTTGGCTTTCCTTTGAAATAATTGGTAGTAATCTTCCATTGTTTATTAATATTTCAATATTGTAGCATTTAATATCAAAGACACACACTTGTACAGAATACATGTCCATTACTTGAATTAGCTACATTTCATTTATAACAATTATTTGTATAGAAAGGGTTTGCAGTAAAAGAGGACTGTGATCAAGCATTTATTGAGCAACACATTGCTGAAAGTTAGCAAACCCTCTGAAAGTTAGCAAATCCTCATAAGTGTTACATATATCCCTCAAGTAACTGAAATGTCTTTTGATATCCAACATGAAGAATTGACAAATCTCGTTTTTAGGTCTTTTACTTCATATATATCTCTAGACAAACTGTGGAATGAACTGCTATTCCTTGTACTATTAGCCAACTTCTTGATAGGAAAACTGACACTCTCCTCAACCTCCTCTGTATCTGTTTCTGAAGTGCCTCTCTCAAAATGCTCACCTCTGCTTTAAACAATTAAAAGCAATGTCACAAACATTCAGTATAATCTGTGAAGATCTGTGTTGTTATAGATCATATTGACATTTGGCAGGAAAAGTAGTAAACACACATTGCACATACATCATAAATATTATCATAATTTTATATTAGATAAATAATGACACAATTCTGTAAAGTTTATAGAAGTTTAATAACCAACTATGAACTTAAAATGATGTCAATATATTTTCCCTTTTCATCTAAAGCATTATAAATATATTACTGTGTTTTACTTACAGACACATTGATTGATTGATTATACATTGTTTAACGTTCCGCTTGAGAATTTTTCACTTTTTCATTTGGGACGTCATCATTGCCGATGAAGGGCTGCAAAATTTAGGCCCATGCTCGGCGCTTACGGCCTTTGAGCAGAGAGAGATCTTTATCATGCCACACCTGTTGTGACACGGAACCTCGGTTTTTGCGGTCTCATCCGAAGGACCGCCCCATTTAGTCGCCTCTTACGACAAGCAAGGGGTACTGAGGATCAATTTTAATCCGGATCCCTGAATTAAACACATCAACTATGCTTAAGTTATTTCTATGTTGCATTTCTTGTTTTCATCATTTTATAGTTGTCTCTTTTGTATGTTCATACCATGAAAGTTATTGTACGGTTCCGTGGAAATTATACTACAGCTAAGCTCCGCCCCTAGAAATTATTTTATGTTGGAATTCTGCCAAAGGTTTTCTGCCTGATTTAAAGTATGCCTAAGATGAAAGAAAAAAGTACCGCACCATTACACAATTAAACAATATCCAGGATTTTCTATATCAGTATTTCATTAAGACTGCATTCGCTTGACGCAATTTCACATTTTTTTAAAAAGTTTTATGAATTCCATGTTAACATAAAAAACAACCAACAAATCCTAACATGGTCACAACGGACAACTTTAGTTGGACGAAATTGAAGTGGAATGTTCCAACGTTAAAATGATGCGTTAGAGATCCATTAGCTACCAATCGCCTGTCGCGACACCCTTTTTTAAAAATCATATCCGTCGAGGGAGCTTAGTGATAGGGCGTTCGCTTCGTAACCGGTAGTTCGCGCCAATGACTTAGGACGTAAGCATAGGTAGTGATTGCTCTTTCATCAAACGTTCGGCAATTAGAAGTGAGAATCACGGGTCTTTCGGATATGACCATAAAAGAGGAGGTCCCGTGTCATGGTAGCCGTTGGCATTGAAAAGAACTCTCACTGGTACGGCTCTGAGCGCTAAGCATAGGTCTAAGTTTATGGTACTTCACCTAAAACTGGTGACGTTTCAGTATACGTGAAAAACAAACAAACAACCGGAAGACCAACTACTCTCACTTCTAATTGTTGAGACTTATTAAAGGAGCAATCACTATCTATTTTGATGGGGACATGGCACGAGCGACGCTAGAACTCAAAACCTCCCAGTTGCGAAACAAACGCTCTAACCAGAGCTACCCGCGACCGGTTTTATTGAAGCTTACACCGAAAACATTACGCCTTCAGGATTTTCATTACTTTCTTTGATGAATCTCTGTTTTAATAAAGTTTTGTTTTTTATTTTATTCATAGAATACCGTAGTAAAAAGATAGCTTCATTAAATCTAACATTTAAAAAAAACATTGTCGCAGTATAATAAAGTATAGTGTGGTTTATTACACGTTTACTGATTTTTCCCTATATAAATGTAACAAGATGAACTTGTCAATTTTCCTGAAAATGCACTATTCCCCATCCCTGTAAAAGCTGTGCTACTCCCTGGGTCTACTCCCTCGTTATTAGCTTAACCATTCAAAGTGCTCGGTAGGCAGAGTGTTCCAAGATCTTTAATTTAAACTCATTTCTACCAAGTATAGGATAAAGAAAATGGCATTTAATCTATCCAGTTTTATTTGCATACATGTATGTTGAAAGCTTTGCATCGTTTACTTGCAATGATTGGAATTGCCATGCCGCTCGTGAAAAAGCAAAGTACAGAATGTACTTTAGGGAATGAACTTTTTCAAAGTTTTGTTATGGGTCAGAATACCCATGTGACCAGCAAAAATCAATTACAAAGACAATTCAGAGATTTAACACAATTTATTGAAAATTATCTAAAAGATATATCATTTACTAATTACTAACAACCTACAATAGGTATACAATATTAGTGTCTAATGCTTTTTTTAATGCCAAACTGAATTCTCACACAAAAATGTAAACTGTCACAAATCGGCTGTTCAATCCAAATTCAGTCCAAAATCATAAGTAATTCCCCTGATTTTATTAATGTAGTTTTCAGAAAAAATGGACAAGCGCAGAAAATATCTGTTATACGGGTATATCACTGGCAAAGCATTGGTGATCTATATCTTATAAATCTTTAGTACTTAGTCTAGTTGTTTATAATAGGTTCAATGCTCATCACTTGTTTGGTTGACATAACGAGGCTGTCTCACTGGTAACCAAATGAGGTATTACGACAATGCAACAGCTCGTTTTGCAACCGGAAGTTTCCTATTCTCTTTAGAGAAGTGGACAGATGAAGCTTACATCCACTTCTCTTCGCACGTTTTCATGTTTTGATTCTGGGGAAACGTGTAAACGATGGAACCAGTGACGGGTTACAATTAGAGCGATTTTGTTTTGTTTGTTTGTTTTATTTATAGTCGCCTGAGCAATTTTTCAGCTATCCGGCGACTGCAATTAGACCGACGTTTCGACTCAAATTTATCTGGATTTTTACATAATGGACTATTAATGGACTACTTGCATTTTACTAAATATTGTGACACAACATATGCCGGAAGTGATGTAAATTAATCAAATGTGGATTCTAAATTCTTCTTTAAAATAAACTTTTAGTAATTTAAAATTGCTAAAATTCTACCAAATCAACAACATCAGAACGTATGACTTTTCAATTCTTTACAAGCCTTTTTCTCACGATGAATTAAAAACTAGACTTTTTGACATCATAGACGGTTGCTTATTTAGCAAAAATATTCGTATCTAGTAATCAGTTATCCCAAAATTATTTTTTAAACACCACTCTGATTTTACGCACAACTACTGTGAAGTTGAAATTAACAGTCTATTGGAATCCCTATGGGCACGAATTGTACTCCTTTGTTATCTGACGAACGAAAACGAACAGTGATCAATCTCATAATTCCTGTAGAAAGTACAAATCGGATAGTTGTACTGGCAAAATAGACGTTATAACGACCATAGAATTAGCGAAATGCTGACTTTAAACGAGACATTTGAAACCCCTTAAACATCATCTTGTTTGTAAGTAGCCTGGCTCGAGTTAAAAACTGATCTTATCATGTGCATATGATTCATATGCAGAACAAACTCTTGCGTATTGCATCAGTTGAGAGATCCATATGCAGGTGATAACGCAATATTGCTAAATAGATAAAGGAAGTTGACGATGGAGAAATTGAAATAATCCCGCTAGTCATATAGTTGAGTTACCACTTTGCCATCAGCATCTATTTTCAATAAAAATATCTAAGTACGAAGTGAAAGAGTGTGTGGTGTCTCTTATTTCAAGTTTACTGGGATATATCGAATCTACATATGTATAAAAATGTTCATTGTTAATAGATAAAACATCGTCGATATATCTAAATGTCGAATTGAAGACCACAGCAAGAGATTTCTTCTCATGTAGAAGGTTTTGAATGAATACTGCTTCATAAGAATTTAAAAATAGGTCAACTTACAAAGGAGTACAATTCCTGTCCATAGGGATTCCAATAGACTGTTGGAACACCTGATCACCAAAGACTACGAAGATATTGTCATTGAGGAACTCTAGTGTCTTTTTAACATCAACTTTAAAGTACTTGTGCGTGGCTCAGAGTGTTGTTTAACAAAATAATTTTTTGGATGACTGATCACTAGATATGAATATTTCTTTTTTTTTCATTTTGTTGAGGAAGCAATTACATATGATGTCAAAAAGTCTAATCTTTAATTTATCGTGAGGTATGGTCGTGTAGAGTGTTTTAAAGTCATAAGTGTTAATGCTGTTGATTTGCGAAAAGTTTTGAAGAATTCCATCTTTTGAACGGGTAGTTGGAGTGTACGTGCGATTACTAAATCTGGAATTAATGCCAAGTTCGTTTACAATACAGTTATAATTATGAACCATACAAACAAATACAATGTTGTTACAAGCTTTGTCAGCTGAAACCAAACATATTCCTCATGTAACCTATCAAACTCTTTTATCACTTTTGGTTACTAAACACAGAGATAAATGGTACGCATTTTTGTTTTAATATGTCTGATACGGGATTTTAATATTCCTTTTATGCTGTATTTTTTTTTTATCTCTTCTGGGAATGTATTAAGTTCTTTTTCAAATTTAGCCCATCGTCCGCCATACTCTTCCACAGAATTCATAATAAAGATGAAGTTTTGTCCCCAATTGAAAGACGGAGGTTCTCTGAATTTAGGACTTTTTAAAATAAGTGATCTTAAGTCCTCATTTTTAGCTATATCAACATCACCAGTAATGACATGTCCAGCTGGACTATAGTTAAAAGAAGAGGAAGAACAAGGATACTAAGGTGGATTAAGTATAAGATGGTCGATATTTAGGGACTGCAAAGTTTGACTGTAGTTAAAAAGTTTGGATGCAATAGTGGAAGTATATACATTTGTAGGAAATACAAGGTACAGACTTGAACTTGAAATATTCTGGAATACAGGACTGAACGTTTTTATGACGAAGAATGTTGCTTATTTTGACGACATCAATTCCCTGTCAGTAAATTTGAGTTTAAGAAACTGGTGGCTAGATTCGGAAGTAATATCATACAAAACCCGCGTTAGTTTAAAGATCCTGTGATGGGCAACATCCATAATCATCAAATTCAGTCTATATCCTGGTGTAGAAAAATCCACGTATATATTAACTAGCTTTGACTTCCTTAAATAACGTATTCAAAACTCAGTGGAACAGAGTAAAATTTTGTTCGTGTACACAGGTATTTTATATGAACGATATTTCGTGGGTGCGCTTACAACTATGTGTATTTGGAAAAAGTCCCATCATTTCCTTGTGGACTAGTTAAATTGTCTACATTGGATATATTATCGTTGTATCCATATGGAAAAGCAATGCCTAGAGTTTTAATCCAGTGATCATTTCGTTGTCTATGGAAAGGAGAACTGAAATAGGATTGTTTGTATGATGGTAATATTTTTTCCAGAATGCTGATCCTCATGGACAAGATGGAATGGTCTAGGGAATTAAAATGTTTGTAGAGAAATTGATTACCACCATTATTAATTTGAAACCTGTGGGCCGATATCCTTTTATTGAGTGACCCCTTTAGTTTCCCCCGACATAATTAACCCACAGAGGTTACATTCAATAGCATAGACAACGTTACAAAATTTACAAGTCAAATTTTCAAACGTTTTGGTACTGTTGTATATTGGTCAGATGGCCGTACATATATAAATGTCGTTGAGACATTGTATTGCATTTGCAGTCATGTCATTAAAGCAATATAAGCTGCCAAAATTGCAATTTTTTATAGTGGCATTAAAAGAGGTTAAATGAACGTTGATATGATTGAAAAAAAGAACTGCATCGAATTTCCTCTCTTATGCATCGTTTACACACCTTTACGTGATGAAAAATATATTCCTCGACATTCCGTTTGACCCCAACAATGGCAGCTGATTAATCGTCGGCGACAATCCCGAAGATAACCGATGTTGACACGAATGATTCTGATGCTGATCGGGGTGGATCGGGTTGTATCCGGGTCATTAAAATAAGGACGGCGAGGTGAGATAAAATTCTAGTTACCATCATTATTTTGGCACTGTTAACGATGTTATATGTTTTTAAGTTATGATAGTATGTTTTTTAGTTATGATAGTTTTAAGGGATCGCTCGAAACATTACGCAAAATTCCAAAGTCGGCTTTCTCCCTCGCTTCGAACCTTTCGTGTCAGACATCTTTCGTGCTTACCGGAAATATTACGCTTGCGCATTTGACTTTGCCGAATGAGTTCAACTTTAGGTCATTGCATACGGAAATAATGTCGGGAAAATTAAGGTACGGGAAGACTTAATTTCAACTGTCGAACATTTTTGCATTTAATGCAAAAAATACAACATATCAAAAGTTTAATCGATAAAATCAGGTATTAGAAGGTAGATGTTTACAAAATTTTCGATTAAATTTTAGGACCCCAAAATAACAATTTTTACAGCTTATATTGCTTTAAGACGAATTCCAAGCTCAGGAAAAACACGTGCAGTGGTTGAGAACTTTAATCAAAAATAAACAGCAAAACCCAAACGATCCGGATTCTAATATCCGAGTTACAAACAGCATTATAAATTCCGGAATAACATATTATAAGAACTCAATACACCACAGGTACAGAAACTACGTCTGGTGAGATTACTAACAAATAAATTACTAGTGATCTATATACATTTACATTTTTTACCGCTGTTACAGAACATTTGGATATGAAGCACATTAGATCTGAAAAGGATCTCTTAACGAAACATGGCAATCTTTAATTTGCATAAACGAATTTCCATTTCTGTACCAAAGCGGACTATCTGACGACTGTACAGTCTTTTATATCCCGAAGGTAATCCTAGGGACACCAACCATTCTGTTGGAGCCTGTGTTCCTTGTAGCCTCCACTGAGTGACACCTTTTGATACTGAGGGAAGTGTATCGATATATCGACGATGTTTTATCTATTAACAATGATAATTTTCATTCATATGTCGAATTGATATATCCCAGAACATATTGAAGTAAAAGACACCACAGAGTCCTGCACATCTGCTTTGTACTTAGATATTTTATTGAACACAGATGTTCACGGTAAACTTAACACCTCAATTTATGAAAAACGGGATTATTTCAGCTTCTCTATTGTTAACTTCCCATATCTATGTAGCCATATTCCATTATCACCTGCATATGGTGTTTATATCTCTCAATTTATTCGATACGCAAGAGCTATTTCTGCGTATAATTAGTTTTTAAATCGAGGCAGGCTACTGACAAAAAAGTTTATGTTATAGGGCTTTGTACAGTCTCGTTTAAAGTCAGCATTTCGCGAATTCTATGGTCGTTATGAGGATCTAGTTTGCCAGTACAACCTGTCAATGGGTCAATTGCTGTCTGGCGTGTTTCATGCCAATTGTTAGCCGTTCTTAACACACTAATTTTGACTACGGATTGCTCCGTTTACTTGATCAAGATATAGCGCTCACAACAGTGTAACCGATCGACAGGGGATGCTTACTCCTCCTAGGCATCTGATCCCACCTCTAGTATATTTAGGAGTCCGTGTTTGCCCAATTTTCTATTTTGTATTCTTTATGGGATTTATGAGATTGATCACTGTTTGTTATCTTCACCTTCTTATTTCCACAATTTTAACACTAATACATGCGTCCTTTGTAAGGAAATTAACACTTTCTAGCTATCGATCCATTTTCACACGTTTCAAGTCCCGGGTTAAAATTAAGAGTGATCCAGTTGATAACTCTATTGGCGGTAGAAAAAACATGGAAAATCCAAAGACGGAAAATTTTGAAAAATTAGTAAACACGTATTTTGGCTCTCGGAATAACCGAGTACCAAGGATGTAGTTTCCATTTTTATTGCTGCCAAAAGGAAAGTCGAACTGAACTCTGCGGTAGTTTGTATATTGTTTTTGTTGCATTTGAGAATGTCTCACCCATGCAGAGACGTCAACAGTTTTAGGCTTTTCACCCATGCATGGAACTCGGGGCTATAACAGATATATCGTGCCAGCGTCTACGTGACAAGGGGCATCGGTTTCTAAAGTAAGATCCAAAAGACCCGTGACATTCACTTCTAATGCTTGACGCTTGGTGACAGTCACTTATATATCAAACGACTTTAGATCGAGAATTTAGTGATCCACTCCCGGAACATTTTTAATTATTCTAAACATTTGTTGGTTTTCTTTACTTCTTACGATTTGTGAGACTCTCTTCTACCGTTTGTAGCAATTTCAATATCCAATTTCTCAACTCATATTGCGCCATGTTTGATGTACTGAAGCTGAACTTCTTTGCATATACCCATATAAGGTAGTGTTTACTTCAATGTACGAGTACGGAGGAAACAACGAAGAATTGTCGTATTGGAAAGGCTTAATTTTGATATTAATAAGAAAGAAAGAACGACAGAGTGGTTTTTTTTTCTGCTACCATATAATTTTCCTTCTTTGTCGGAATGGTTAGAGTCCATGTTGTCAATGTATTAAAGCTCCGTCTCTTCCACTTACGAGATCTCGCGGTAACAAGCATGGCAGAGCAGACGAAGAATTTGGCATTCTATGCATGATATTGAACAAAAAAAACTTAATTAGACATGCCCAAGCGCAACGTTTGTACTCTCTTTAATGTAAACAACATTCGAGACAAATACACGAAGCTCATTATAGGTTATTCATAAAATTATTTTGTACCATTACGAAGATCTTGGGGAATTGTACCCCTCTCACATAAGCGTCAGAATAAAACAGTTGGAGAGGGTTATATTATTGCGGCTAGAATCTTCTAGTTGCGAAGTGGAACAGTAGGTCACTGTGATAGTAATAATGTAGATCGAGATAGAGAGAGAATTTGTCTATACCGAGTATATTAAGGTTAATGTTAACAAAGCATGTAATTAAAAAAGTAGTTCATATTATTCGCTGCAAATCACTTAATCATAAATGTAAACGTTCACAACACGTGTTATCCGGTTTCCTTCCTACACATATGATTAAGGAGAAATGATTGATTGATGTTTGTTTGTTTGTTTTCCGCCACACTCAACAATTTTTCAGTTATCTGGTGGCGTCCAGTTTTTGTAGGTGCAGGAGAGAACCCAGATACAATGTATCCGGGAAGAGACCACCGACCTTCCGAAAGTAAACTGGCAAACTTTCTCACATATATCGGCGCGAGCAGGATTCAAACCCGCGCCGACTAGAGGTGAGAGGCCTTGTGATTTTGAGCGCAGTGCTTTAACCACTTGGCCACGGAGAAATGGTACACCAGAGAAATTTGATAAGGCGTATATAAACAGCAATATTTTGAAATTGAAAATTTTCACATTTACTCTATTTAGTCACAAAATGCAGTTTTAGTAGAAAGCAATTTGAAAAAAAACCCGCTATCTATAGTTTAGCAGTCGACGTGCTAACAATTCTGAGTTACCCATCTAGGCAACGAAATTTGAAATGAATAGACAAATACTGCTGATATTCATATTTTCATTAATGGTTAAAAAGAAAGTCAGCCATTATGAAGGTGGAGAATAAGTCCTTGAATTTGAACTTGAAGTTCAGCAAAATATTTTGATGATTCTGAAAATGAAAAAGATTCTCAAATTTTTTTTAAGAAAATGACCGAAAAGTGGCCGTTTTAATTTCTCCGGCCGACAACTGTTGGACGGCACCCTCGGTTACATTCGAGACTCGGGCGCAATGAAGGATTTAGAGGGGGCCCGCTCCACTTCCTTTTTGTTAACAAAATTTTTTTAAAACCCAGTAGAACAGCAAGTAATATTTGACATACATACAAACAAATGCATAGAGATAAGTAAATCAATTATTTGTTGCTATTTGTTGATTTTTTTTAAAGTATAGCTAGAATAACCCACAAAAGTAAACTAAAAATCCTCAAAATCCCGGAGCCGTCAGCCTATTAATTGCCGCCACTAATAAACCCTGGATCTGCCACTTTGTATTTATACTCCATAAGCCCAGGGAAACTTGGTAGCATAAAAAAGGAAGTGCTCAAGTACGGAAGTAAAAACTTCCTGTGGAAAACCAACTCTCGATTGTTTGTTTGCGTGATTAGTTCAGTTGATCGGCTAAACAATAAATTACATTCGAGAATGAAAGTGATTTTGAGAAAATGAAATGTATAATAGTCAAGAACAAACATTCTGAGTGTAATACAGGCAATACAAAGTCCCTACCGGTATAATTCAGTCAAAAGTAAATCAAGCGTAACGAAACTCAAACTCAACACTATTCTGTAACCATCCAAGACAAAGCCACATGTCAAAATTCAGTTGAATATTTTCATCCAGTGTGGAGAAAAGTGCAGAAAACCTCAAGCGGTATGACGGCACGACGGACAGACAGACCGAGGGTAAACTAATAATCCCCTTCAGCAAAGACAGTAGGTGACTAAAAAGTAAAGCATAGTCTATTAGTATTGTACAGCACACATGAAACTGTGTGTATCTGAAAATATTGAACCGGGCATCACTAAAACGCGGAACGGAAATCGGAATCAATATCTAATTTATTTTACGCTTCTGTTAATTTCTAATAAGCATAATGTCAGTAATTTAGTTGATGAGGGCAACTATTAAATTGTTACTATAAATTATATTACAAATATATTTATTTCATATCTTGTTGGTAGTTAATTCAATTCCTATACCACAATACTAATACTTAATGAAAATATGAGTAATTAGAGCAGCTATGTAATTCAGCACTTTTCAAACAACAACAACAACAACAAAAATGTGCATCAAATGAATAATCAATACTTCGAAGTATATTTAATTGAAATATTTGTTAGTTTAGAGCCGGTACAATGTACGAGTGTGCTTTGTGTATGAATAAAGTACTAGTATCACGATATTTCAGAAAATTTTGCAAATATGTACATCAGAATATGTCAAGATTTTTATTTAGGAATACGATTCCGCTAATGATATAAATTCAAGTCGTTCCGCCACCGTTGTTTGTTTTAAAATGTTTTTTAAAATTAAAAACAACTTAAAAGAATCGCTATTTCATCTCTCTCTCTCTCTCTCTCTCTCTCTCTCTCTCTCTCTCTCTCTCTCTCTCTCTCTCTCCACGTAATATGAATTAATATACACATAATATATGTATACATACATCGTTCTTCGACGATATGATACATGTATTTTAGCATTCGGTAATTATGGTCAAGCAGGGTGGGGTGGGTGGGGGTGTAGTATCTGTAAACAACGACAATTCATGATCGTCCACAGTCAACATCTTGTGTTAAATTTATTATTTTTTTCAAATATCAGAGATCTAGTAACTGCAGCACTCCAATCAGGAACAGGAGAACATCTAAGCAAATGTAGCTCAGTATCTAGATTAATTCTTAAATTACCATTTATTTCAAATCAGACATCGATTTTTTGGTACACTTTTTTGCCATTCCATTTACATTAATCATTCTATATGAGACTCGTGGGGATCCGGGTTAGAATAGGTCCTCGGTACCCCTTGATTGTCGTAAGAGGCGACTAAATGGGGTGGTTCTTTGGATGAGACCGCAAAAACTGAGGTCCATGTCATAATAGGCATTGCACGATAAAGATCCCTCCCTGCTCAAAGGACGTAAGCGCCGACCACATAGGCCTAAATTTTGCAGCTCTTCATACAACCAACCATATATTATGGAATAAGTTTGTTAATTCCTTTTACTAGGGTCATACACTTTATCTAAATTTACGAGGATTCTGTTGAACTTTTTGGGGGGGGGGGGGGGTATTGTTATATATTTGCAGAAAATTGGTACACGATCGAACTTTCTCTACAGATCACAAACGAGCCAAACCATTTACACACACTGGACTCGTTCGCTTTGAAATTTGATAAAATATATTTACCAGATATAGTACTATAATCAAATTCAGGTTGAATTATCTAAAAATATCTAGTTCAATTTAACGCATGCTTAAAAGGGGCTATGTTTCTGGGAATATGTTGAAAACTTATTTATCTTTTAGTGCTGTTTTCGAGAACACTTATGATTTTTTTTTTTCATTTTTGATGTTAAATATTAAATATATAACTCATCTGATGTTGACAACCAAAATTCGAACCTTCTGAATGCAAAGGATAAGAGCAATGTCTTAGCCTTAACTCTGCGTTATGTAAACAAAGACTCGAGTCTTTTTGAGTGAAATATTAATTTGGTAATTTAATTTAGCATCATAATTTTGCACAGTAACAGATTTGGTTTTTAAAGGACGTAAGCGCCGAGCATAGGCCTAAATTTTGCAGCCCTTCACCGGCAATGGTGATGTCTCCTTATGAGTGAAAAATTCTCAAGCGGGACGTTAAACAATATATAATCAATTAATCAATCGTAACCAATAACATACGTCAATTTTTGTTTACAAAACAACTAATAAACTCTCAACCATGAGGTTCTGTCATAATGTATAACCTTAATTGTTTTGTGAAACCTTCTAAACACATTAGAATCATCATATTTAATCATCAAAAGTAAAAAACAATTGGGGGGTGGGGGGGGGGGGGGGGTCATGAATCAGTCCCCTTAAGATCGTTTGTAAATGTTTGTAAAGGTGATAGTTAGAAAATAGTTAAATCATAACTCTTGACTTTTTTAGTTTTTTTTTAATTTTTTTATTTTTTAAATTTATTTTATTATTCATTTATTTAATTTTTAAATATCACGCTGTCACAAGCCGATGGAGATGGAAGGAGGTGTTCAGAAAATGACAGGCGTATGCTTCATATTCTTCATAATAAGTCGTAATAATCTCTAAATACATACAGTTTATATTTAGTAGTATAACTTAAGAAGTGTATATGAAAAGGTCGAACCCGAGAATGACGTCCCGTTCTCTCGGTAAATCGCAGGAAATGTAATTTCTGCTTCCTTGTTCACAAAAAGCCTTGTATTAATGTATATTTTATCAACACCACATTGAAACTTGGGATTTTAACTCATCTCATAAATATTTCTACTTTCTGTTTGTGTCCGTAAAACTTGAACTGGACGTAATGTAAATAATATAGAGGCCCCTACATAATATACGTACACTCTGGCTCACGACTAACGTGTAACGAAAAGCGGATGTGGTGTTCCTCATTTTATACGAGGTAGCTGTTTAAACAACACAGTTATTTCGTTCAAACAAGGAAGTTTGCTTTGAACTTGACCGGAATTTTCAACAATGGGAGGATCCCCCTCGTTCCCCCGGGGAACACTGAGATCTGGTATGGTCGTTGTTGTCACTGGAGGAAACACAGGTAAGAGGGGTAGATTACATACGATAATCTCAATGCCCGCTACAAGGAAAGATAACTCTATTATACATGTGCATTTCCTACATTTACATGTTCAGGATATTGCGATAGAACTTTAATGCTTTCTGCCTTCAGTATTTTATGCTCGTGTCAGTTTGATATAATCGCCATTTTACAACAATTTAAACAAAAATAATTTCGACAAACTATATATTACCATCCAAACTTTAAGAAATATTTTTGATAAAATATTTGTGAAAAAAAAAACTATCAGAATACATATTATAAACGAAATATTCACAACACATTTCCAAACAGTGAAACACAAACTATATACAAATCAGAATACACTGTCATACCATAGGATGTTTCATTTGAACCACATACAAGTTAAAACATATTAATTTTGAACTGGGTTGCTGATATTCGGTGAATTTAGAGACTTTCTCACTTTTCAGTTAGTAAGTACGGTAATTCTGCTGCACTTTTTATGCCCATTCAAGGAAGATGGACATATTGCGTTGCACCTGTCAGTCGGTCGGTATATGTTGGTCGATAGACCACGTGTTGTCCGCTCAATGGCTCCTATTGATTTTCAGGTCAAAAGTTCAAAGGTCATCGAATGTAATGCAGTACTCTGTACTGGTATTGGAGTCTGTCCAGTATCTTGAGAACCCTTTGTTTGATAGTAATGATATTTCACACAGCGGTTGATCATTGTAAATAAGCCCCGTTGATTTTCATGTCAAAAGATCAAACATCACTAGGTACAATTTAATACTCTGTACAATTGGTGCCCTCTTGAGAACATTTTGAACAGTTGTTATGATATTTCATATGTGGGTTGGTTATGAGTAGTAGATGACCCCTACTGATTTTCAGGTTAGAAGGTCAAAGGTCAACAGGTACAATGTAGTACAATAAACAATTGGTATCTTCTCAATGTCTTAAGAAGCCTAGTCTTGATGGTGATGATTTCGTGCATGGGTTGGTCACTGGTATTGGAGAACTCTAGTGATTTTCAGTTCAAAAGATCACCAAGTGCAGTGATACTCCATGCATTTGATGTTAGCTTTAAGAGTAAAGCTAGGGAGTAATCACTAGGTCATTGTGCTCGGTACATAAGGAATAACTTATAGTGGCAAATACTAGTAATCTTGAAGACAAACATCTAATAAATGCTGGCAAATGTAAACATATTTTGTGTCGGTATATCCAAGATTCTCCCTTCAATATTCTGTGTTTAGCAATTTTATAATAATAAAATCGCACCTTTCAAAACCAAGTGAAGAAAACTCTTACTTTAACCCACTAACAATTCAACTGTTATTATGTTCCATCATATATCCATAAAAAATATAAAACAACTATAAAATGCAATTGGTTTATTAGAACGGGACTTACAAATTCTTAATTTATTTGAAATACACAAAGGACCTCTTACTTTTAAACAGACCAGTTATGTTACTTATTTCAAAAATTCCCCTACCAAAAATTGAAATAAGCTCTTTCGACATAAGGGGATTATGAAACACTCATGTATTAGAACCATTAGACAATACATTATTATTGAAGATTCCACATTGCGTTTGAATATTGTTACAGTTTTTCTATACATTATTCAAATTATGTCCATCACTCTATACGTGCATGATTTACAGGAATCGGATATGAAACAGCTAAATGGATTGCTATGATGGGAGCGCATGTCATCATTGCATGTAGATCAAAGGAGCGTGCAATGCATGTAAGTATTTTATATGAATCTTCAAACTGATATATCTACATTTCATATTGCAACATATATTGAAAATATCGTAATTAGGTCATTCAGCTCTGGCTTGGGCTTTTTTTATTGTCGACCTTGAAGGTTATCCTGCAACATACACGAAAACGCGGTCTTTATTTCTTAAATAGACTGCATTAATGACTCGGACGATTTACACGTTTAACAGTAACATTCCATCCCTTTCCCGCCGTCCTATCTGTACACTGATCATTCATTTCTTGAATTCAGCTTAATAATCTACAGTGCGACATACGAGTGCCTGGTAATTATGACAGCGCCTCATTCGTAATTTGTCATATCCGATTAATAAATCCGCTACTTTGTTTTTCATAAAGTTATTATGGGTTATAATGATGTACCTATAAAAATAAATCTTCCGATCCTATAAATATTAAAAATTAGGGTTCGTACAAGTAGGTACAATATCTTTTAACTTTTTCTTTAAGATGCTACAATTTACATTAAATTAAATATATGGGCTATAAATAACGATGAAAACATTTTTAAAACTTCAAACAACGGGAGCTACGCCATAAAAATACTCGTGTACCAACAAATTTCCTATTATTATGGAAAAAAATATGAATTTTTTATTTTGGAAGATTCATTTGAAAAGTTACTTGTCAACATATATCTTTCTTGCATGCTAACATACCGGCAATATGTTGCAAATGAACTTAATCAAAGTTGCACGTTATCTTTATAACTTCAATGGCATCTTGCAGGATGTTGGTATATTCATTACTCCCCGTTTTCGCAGAAATTTTGTTCTGGTGGTGTCTCAGTATGAATGAACAATACTTAAAGGGACTCTAAGAAGTGTTCAGTCATAATGACAAGCCACCAGCTGCACAACAAATTTATACCTATGCATAGCGCTCAGGGCCGTAGCAGTGAGGCCTCTTGAAAGTGGCAACGCCTGACGCGACTCGAGATACCCGCGATTCTCACTACTAAATACGGAGTGTTTGACGGAGAAGACTAACCCAATTCATAAACTTTGCAAAAACGCTTTACTTACTACTCTGTTTTCAGCATGTACAATACATTTCGATTAAGGCGTAACACGAAAATGTGTGAGACGTGATGAACCACACAGTTTTGAATTTACTTGTCCCTTTTAGTCCCCCGCTCACACGACGACGTGCATGGACATCAAATCTTTTCCATTCGTCAGTCTTCCTCAAAAGCTCAAACATGACCCACAACTTGCTTCAAACTTTGCATATTAGTGATTCCCTGTGAAATCGTTTTGATGCACTCCCCCCCACCCCCAAAAACGGGAAGAAATCGACAATCACAATTTGCGTTTTCTCCTCGCTGATAATATTTATTTTAAAAAAAATTGATTATGTTTTGTTCATGTATCGTGCATTTCTACTCTAAATATATCAATAAGACATTTAAATAAGAGAAAAGAAAAAAGAATGTATATCACATATGTAGTCTTATTTATTGAGATCGCCTTGTGTAGTTGCTTTTATTTTTATTCATGTTGAATCGCTGTACAGGCCATAGCTAGAATGAAAGCTGACTTCGAGGAGGAGAAACAGAAGGGGACCACAGGTTTAACTTCTGAGGAACTGTCATTAGAATTTATGGAGCTAGACTTGTCCTCACTGAATTCTACACAGAAGTTTATTGAAGATTTTAAGGCATCGGGTAAACCACTCCACGTCCTCATGTGTAATGCTGGACTGGGCATGCTTCCTTTAGGTAGGTGATCAAATAGGCGCACTTCCGATTTACCGGAAGTTGATGGTGTACAAACAATGCATAAGATTGTGTATGCAATTTCATGCCTTTTTATTATGAACTTGTATTTTTCAGGATATACGGAAGACGGAAACGAAATGATGTTTCAAGTATGTTTAGTTTATAATTATTTAGCATGCATACGTAATTGAATTTTGAAATCTATTTATCATCTCACCTGATTAAAGTGTGTCCGTACGTCTGTTAAATTTTCATATTTTCCATTTTATTCCAAATTTACTGAGCCAATGTCAACCAAACTTGGCATAAAGTATACTTAAGTTTAGGGCACACATAGGGACCATGTCCCCTCAGAGAAGAGGAGATAATCAAGGAATAGGTAAGATATGGAGGGATCAATTTAATTTTTCTTCTTGAAGGACATATCGCATGTTTCCAAAGAATACAAATTATATGCATCTTGTCTTTCTTATACATATACTAATTAAATCTAATAGTTAGTTCGACGAAATATTGAACTAGTGAGGATCCGGGTTAGAACAGATCCTCAGTACCCCTTGCTTGTCGTAAGAGGCGACTAAATGGGGCGGTCCTTCGGATAAGACCGCAAAAAGCGAAGGCCCGTGTCAGAGCAGGTGTGGCACGATAATGATCCCTACCTGTTCAAAGACCATAAGCACCGAGCATAGGCCTAAATTTTGCAGCCCTTCACTGGCAATGATGACGTCGCCATATGAGTAAAAAACTTCTCGAGCGAGACGTTAAACAATATACAATCAGTCAATCGATGAAATATTGCGATAATTAGTCACAATACGGACTTAAATCTAAGCTCATATTGGACGAAAAAAAATCTCCTGAATCAGTTAGGTAGCCACGTGGTACAGGGACGTCATATCTGACCTTCTTCAATCAACTGATTGTGAAAGTAGTGTTATATATTTTTTAAAAATCAATTTTATTCAACAATATATACCATGGACAACATTTCAATGTCGACGAATTCCCTGAATCCTAACTTTCAAACCGTATATGTTTTGGTCAGCAGTGCATACAATTAGCGGTGTAAATACCCAAATGTAAGAAGAATTGATTGATTGATTGTTGTTTTCCGCCACACTCAACAGTTATCTGATGGCGTCCAATTTTTACTGGTGGAAGAGAGAACCCAACTACAATGTACCCGGGAAGAGACCACCACCTTCCGAAAGTAAACTGGCAAATTTTCTCACATATATCGACGCGAGCGAGAATCGAACCCGCGTGACAAGAGGCCTTGTGATTTTGAGCGCGATGCTCTAACCACTCGGCCACGGAGGCACCATAATGTAGCAAGGAAAGAAAGTATGAATCGGCAATAATTATTGCAAATAAATAATGTTTACATGGGTCACTGTCTAAACACTGTGTAGTAATGTCATTCCTTGTTGTTCTGTTTGGGGGTCATGAGGAGGGGTGCAATCAAGTTTCGAAATTTTCAAAATGGTCACCAATTCAAGATGTCTGCCAAAAACATCAAAAATTAAGGTTGTTGGATCTCAATCAACTTCTAGAGTATTTGATGACCCTGAGTCATCCAAAAAAAAAATTATTTTAAGCCGCCATTTTCAAAATGGCTGCCATATACGGAAAGACTTGAGAATGTTAAAATATCCACGAATATTGGGTTCTAGGATCAATCGAGGGTCCGGAGTTCATTTCTAGCATGTATATTACTTTCCATTTAATTTTCAAATGTTTTAAAATGACTAGATGGCTGTCAAAAATTCAAATTTGTCGGATTTCAATGAAATTTTGTTTCTAGGGTGAATAGAGGATCACGAGTCCACTTCTAGCATCAATTTGTTTCTTCTGACACAATTTTCAACATTGGTATCCCAGCACAGTTATAGCTTGTTATTTTGGATCAGAAAAATTATAATATACATTACATTTTGAAACTAGACCTATTGGTTATACTGTACTTGATGTTATAAGTTGAAATAAAGGTTAGGAATTAGAATATTTAATTATTCATAATTGAAAGTTCAATTATTTTCGATCTTTATTTTTTTTTTATATATAAATCTACGAGTTAGTAGAAACTGGAAGCACAAATATATGTTGATACAAGGTCAGTTTTATTCGTACATTTTGTGAAATGATGAAGACCCGAACATATGCTAGACCATATAAACCAGAACATATACTGTTGACCTAGCAGTGCTTATCTTCAATGTGACCATTTTCTTCTCGCAGTTTATCTGGGCCTCTGTCCATCTACTATTTGGAAAAGTACATGGAAAGGAGTGAGTGTTCATATGACGTCACACATAATGACACTTAAAATTTCGAATCGTAAGAATTGAATTTCGTCGCTTTTAAACTTGAAAACTGCGAAAATATTTCATATAAAACGTATTTAAAGTCATTTTAGGCATACAAAGAATTCATTTTGCTTAAAAAATCAAAAAGTTTAAATCCATACGATATGTCCTTTAAGAACAGCAAACTAAAGGAAAGCGTATTTCCCGAGGCCAATAGGTTGTTGTCGTGGAAGTGGAATATTGCTGACGCTCTCAATGATTTACTATATCGATGCAAACATTAAAACCAAAATAAGACTTGAAATCAATACAACACCCACTCGCAATAACTGTTGTCGTTTACTACCGTAAACTGGACCTTTATGCGGGGACCAGCTGCAATTAACTCGTAATGCAGTTTTGCGTGATTTTATTATCCCTTGGGGATCCGGGTTAGAATAGGTCCTCAGTACCCCTTGCTTGTTGTAAGAGGCGAATAATTGGGGTAATCCTTCGGATGAGACTGCAAAAACCGAGGTCCCGTGTCACAACAGGTGTGGCGCTATAAACAATGGCAGTAAGCGCCGAGCACAGACCTGAATTTTGCAGCTCTTCACCGGCAATAGTGACGTCTCAATATTAGTCCTGGTGAAGGACTGCAAAATTTAGACCTTAGTCGGCGCTTACGGCCTATGATCAGGGAGGGATCTTTATCGTGCCACACCTGCTGTGACACAGGGCCTCGGTTTTTGCGGTCTCATCCTCGGGATATTATATCGCTTGGGTTTGAATTTACTATTAAAGAGTTAAGGTATAGAACTCTAAATGTAGGGTACCCAAGTTTGTCGATGACACCCCCTCCCACTAATAAACCAAATGGTATAAAATTCTACTCTGTATTCTAATATAATCACACATGACCAATCTACATTACTGCCAAAATTCATCCGGAATTCCGTATACTTCCAAAGATATGCAGAAATGAATTCAGAAAAGGAGGAGATAATAAAGAAAAGGCAAAAATTGGGTAGGGTCAATTTAAATTTTTCTTCTCAAGAACCATTGGACCAGAAACGAAAAATGAAATTCCTGACAAATTACAAATTCACGTTGTTCAAACTATGACCCCCAAGGGTACGGTGGGGTTACAATATAGGATTAAAGCTTTACACGGAGATATATAGGGAAAATCTTTTTAAAACCTTCTCAAGAACAACAGGGTTATGATTACTCAATATGCAAGAATTCCCAGGTAGAGTCGATTGAAGCTTATTCAAATCTTGACCCCAAGGAATAAGGTTGGGGTCACTATCGGGGATCAAAGTTGTACAGAAGAATATATAGGGAAACAATTTCGAAACTCTTCGTATCATGACTAGTTATATTTGTATCCTCAGGTAGTGCAAATTAAAGTTCAAATCATGACCCCCAAGTGTAGGGTGAGGCCACAATGATAGATTAATGTTTAGCATGGAAATATATAGGAAAACGACTTTAAAAATCTTTCCCTCAAGAACAGCAAGACCATAAGTAGTAAAAGTAGGATATTAATATGCAAGAATCTTCAGGGTGTGCAAATTCAAGTTTGTTCAATTCACGGGCCCAAGTAGGTAGGGTGGGCACACAGTAGGAGATCAAAGTTTTATATGGGAATGTTTCAATAGTAGCAGGCCTACACTAAATCATATGAAAATACAAATGTTCCTAAGTTGTATAAATTCGATTTTTCATGCTGTTTGACCGAAACATGATCCTTGTTCATAACCTTGAATGGCGAGTAATAAGGCTCATATCTTATATCTCATATTGCATTTCTTGTAATAAGACCTTTTTGGTACTAAAGTTTTTAACCTTGTGACCTTGATCTTGGAGTGTGCCCTAGTTTTAAGAAAACCTAACTTTGGCAAAACTCTATAGCAAAAAATCTCATTTGATGCCATGATGTTTAACCTAATGTCAAAGCTTTATCGGAAACTTTAACCTTCCTCATAGCATTTGAATAGTGAGTGATATATCGTTTGTATTTCATATGCATTTTTTATGACAAGCCCTTTCCTTTGGTACCAACGCCTTTTACTATGTAGCCGTTACCTTGAATTTTGACTTACTTTTAAGAAAAGATATCTCAGGCAATACCTCCCAAACAGTTTAGGTTGGGGTTTTCATATTTCGTATATAAATTCCTTATGATAAGAGCATACATTTCATACCATGTTTTTTAGCTTGTATCACGGTCATATCGTGACCCTTTGGGGCCTACGTTGGGTCCTCGATATGGGGTGAAAATATTTCATGGGGATAAAGATTGAAAAACGTCATTGTAAGAAAACACAACAGCTGAACAAAGCCAAAGTGACTCAGTTGAGGGATGCGCCCCATGGGCCTTTTGTTTGTAAGACATTTTTGATAAGTTGTATACTGTGTAAATCTGTGCAACGGATATTTTCAGAATAATTCGTTCCATTTTGAGAAATGTAGGATATTTTTAATGATATTGCTGTACATTAGAACATAGTGAGAAAATGTTCGTACTTGACACAGAAGTTGTTTATCACATGCTGGACAATTTTAAGGTCTCTTGGAGAAGGGTATGTAATTCTGATCTAAGTTGTAACTTTGCAGTGTTGAATATATATATTTTTTGCGTTTATTCTTAAATCTAAAGATCATTATCACCATATTGTGTGGTATGAACCTCTTTCAAATCATTATCACCATATTGTGTGGCATGAACCTCTCTCAAATCATTTATAAAATGTCAGGTAATAGGAATTTGATTCTGGTCTAAAACATGATTTTGTTGTGCATGAAATTTAGAAGTTCATACAAATAATGTTGCACTATATTAATGTGAACAATATTTTAATTATGAACAAGCTTGAATGTGCCCGGCGAGGTGTTATTCCTATTTGGACAGTTCTACATAAGTTTTTCCTACAAAGGAGAGGAGAGGTCCTTATATCCGTATAAATTGTACGCGTTTTTCTTGTGCAAAATACTAGTAACTAAAGTCTTCGATGACGACCGTTGATGGGTTTATAGTATAGTGTGAACTGTAGAGAGCGAGACGAGGAAACCAGTTTAGTTGTCGTGCAGCAAACGGAAATTCAAAGCGCCAACTAATGGTGTACAAAACAGGTCTTCGTGTAAAATACATCTTGTAAAATCGTATCTTAGTTATAATTTTTGTTATCAGAGGGAAAATTGCATTTTATGGTTCAATACATGGAGATTATCATATTATTTAAATTGACAGGCATGTTGTTCTCAGTGAATCGACAGTCATTTTGAATGTTTTTATTATGAAATGGTTCTGTCTTAACTGTTACGGACATTTTAAGACACTTTTCAGCATTGTCGGATCTAGACTTTTTATTGTTGGAATACTGTGTCGATTTGATTTTCCTTCTCTTTAATCCCTTCCCATTTAGCCAGTTCAACACCATACACGAGGAAGAAGCACAGACATGGACACCCGTCCGTCGGAACCGCTCACGACCTCCTCAAGTATTTTGTTATAATCGACTGAGCCTTACTTTATATATTTGGTAGGTAAATTACCTTGCACATTTTTTGATTGTGGTAAAACTCCTCCCTGTGATGTTTAAAAGTGGCCCGGATTGTCGCATTGTCCTAGTGTCAAGTGTGGCCCATAAATGGACTTCCTTCAACCTTGACAAGATACAGGCCAAACAATACAATGAGGGGAATTTTGACCGTGCAGATTACTACTATAAATCAAAACTTTATCAGGTAAGTGAAATTCATATTTTAAAAGAATTGACGATTTAAAGAAAAAATAACAAATGAATTATGAAATTGCGCATCTTTGTGTTTGACATTTTCTTACGTGAAATCTAAAATGACTGACATTCTTAGTGATAAAATGGCTAGCACATGACTGAATAGTTTTCTCGGGGTAAAATTCATCATCTCTTAATTTCTTATTTGATACTCTTAAAAGTTGTTGAAATCTTATAACAGTTTGATGCAAATGATGATTTATATAGATCTAGTAACACTTCTTTAATATTCCATATCATATTGATATTCTATTTCAGTCAGGGCAAATAGATTTTCTAATTTTTGTGTGAATAGTGTTGAAGATGAATACCATTTTATAGTAGTTGTCCTTTATATAAAAAATGACGGAAAAATATATTAAGGTCTATTATTATTATAAACCGCCAATGTTTAGATTAATACAATTATTTAACACGGGAAAATTCTCAGAGTTTTGTAATCTTGGAAAATCTCTATCCAATATCATGATATTAAGAGAAAGCTGTAGTCCATGATTTCGATATTTGTAATTACTTACGTTTATTTTTTCTCCAGTATATGTACCATTGTTTATATTGTTATGATATTGTACTGATAAACTGTAGAGCTTAATAGAAAAAAACTTGAACTTGAATTTCATTACATTTAAATAAACAATGAAATCCGTCCCCAATTTGATTACTTTATTTATACATAAAACACATTTTGTGTTTTCTCTATGTATATCAGGCAAGCCATCTTCCTTTTTCTAATTAGCTTAATAAGCCAGGGATTTCCAATCTGAACTGTGGAATTTGGGCTTGTGAAGATGATGTTAATATTTCTATTGGTAGTCTGGCATTTCCTAGACCTAGTTGATATTCTCTCCACTCAAGTTAAATCCATAACTCATTTTAAACTTTTCTTTCATTTGTGATTGAGTTTTCCACAATACAATCGCGGATGGCATGTAGTCTAATGGTTGAAATATACAAAGCAGAGTCAAAGTGTTAGCTATTTCTCAAGCATGCGTATTCGTTAAAAAAAAAAGTATTAATGTGACAGACTCCAATCCCCCCCCCCCCCCCCCAGTTGCTTCAGTTTAGTTCAAATGAAGCAACTATAGTTTCTATCAATTAAATGTTTTGTTTTCATATCGAAAATAAATAAATAAATAAATCTTGAATTTGTTGAATTCATTATTAAAATTTGTACAAGGTTGTATAAGTGAATACTTGTGTAATGCGCCCTCTGGTGGTAAAATGATATTTACCAATACGCCATGGTATGAAAGAATAAATCAACCTGGTTATTTAGTGTATAGGGTATGTCATTATCGATTGTTGTAATTATATCAATTTAATTTACACGTATAAAGGCAATGTAACACAAATGCACTTGATATTTTTTTTGCTAAAATAACTTAAACTGAAAATCGATGACATTCACGATTGCAACGCCTAACTAACCCGTGACTGTTTAATCTCTTAAACTTCAAAGTAAACAGAAATAAACAAGGAACTTCCTGCTTTACAGGTGATGCAGATGTACAGCTTAAACAGAAGAATCGACCAATCGAATGTCACCGTGAACTCGTTACATCCAGGAGTTGTGGCCTCTGAGTTCACGCGGTCTTTTACTGACGACTTTTTATGGACTTGGAAATATAAATGTGCAAAATTAGTTGGTAATTTTTTTTCCGTGATCTGTAATATACACACTTATTCTGCATATTACTTACAGTAACACTAACAGACACAGATACAAACACTATCTGCCTCATTAATACTCACGCCATTATTACTGCCTATACTTCTTGTGGTTTGTTTGTTTGTTTGGTTTTTTTTTTAAAGAAATTCAGTTCTATTTTTGAAAATATACATGAAGGTATGAACTGCGATGTTTCACACCAGCATAATCCATGAAGTGCTTCATGATGAAATGCCTATCTATCTTTACAATTTGTACATATATCAAAGGAAAAGATACTGGAAATCTAAATATATTGTGATGAAAGTTGTGGTTTAGTTACAAAGATAGAGTACGTATGTATTATAAAGTCTATGCACAATATGTGATTCGGTATTTTCTTATTTTGGCCATTAGAAAAAGTGGCCGTGAAATTATTCGCATGATGCTATTTTTCTAACGATTGCTGTCTGATTTAGTAGTAATAAGTTATCGTTGTCAAAGGGTTGCCACTACTAAATTGTCAGATGTGTGTAATGTTTTGTTTTATTCCCTTTAATTTGTTAATTTGTGGCCTGGACTTTGATACAGTTGTGGGTGGAAACATTCGCGTCATTCCGACATAATCAAAGTTCTGTCGCAAAAGAAATTTTTTATTTCCTTGAATATTGTAATAAATCTCGCCCAAAAGATTTGTATCACTGTGATTGGTTGTCATTTAGGAAAGGAAGAGTGATATAAAACCAATTACGATAATCTTGATAACGAGTCTCTTTGATGTAGTAGTAAGGGTTAAATACATAATGCTTATTTTTTTAATAGTAGTTATTAGGATAGTACTGGGATTTGCCACCATCTGTTGATGTGAGATACAGCTGTGTTAAATCCCCATACCACCCTGATTAGACCAACATGAATATTAACGAATTTATTTATGTAACCTACATAACAAATTTATTTCCTATGTAACCAACAGAACGAATTCATTTCCTGTGTATGTAGCTAACGACAAGACGTTAGAATAAAGCTATGGTGCCGCGTATTTTTTTTTCCTTTTTCACATGCGGCTTCAGCCAGTGGTTTGGTCATTAACCACCAACTTGTTAGCCAGTTATAATGCATCATTGTAGTCATGCTTTCTATGCAGGTATATCTATAACTCCATACCAAGGCGCTATAACCAGCATCGACACCGCCATTAACCCAAAACACGCTGGGCTCAGAGACGTATATTTCGACAAGTGCGCTCCTGATAACCCCTCCTCAGATGCGAAGTAGGTTACATGTTACTCCAACAAGTTACAGCCTCGGTTAACGTCCCTAAAATACCTCTTTAAGCGGCGCCAACTCAAAAGTATCTTGCCGTGAACCTCTAGCATGCTGGACTAGGTTAAATGTCTACCATCACATAATGATTAAATTATAGTGTTATGGATTATTATATAGGAATTTTACAAAAATATGTAATTGAAAAGCTGAAACTTCTCATAATCGCAAAAAGTATGCATATTCATTCAGGCTGCAATGATGATATTTTTGATAAATTTAGAAAAGGAATTGCAGTCTTTTGTGATGACAATAGTTGTACTGAATGTTAATTCAGAATAATATTTTTTTTTCAGAAATGTTAAACACCAAGAAGAACTTTGGACGTTTAGTCTGAATTGTCTTGAAAGCTATCTTACGGAAGAAGATTTACAAATCTTTAATTCAAAAACTTAATGACACCTATCATATTTGGTGAAATCGTGGATTTATATGATTATTAGTTGGTCGTTCGTTATCAAAATGTTTTATTATCTTATATTTTTGGAAGTTTTATATATAATCACAATTTTAAAAAAATAGATTTTGGTTATACTCTTACAATTTTTAAAGCAGATGAGTTTCTACATTATCAAATTGCTGTTGTACGATTTAATATTCTAATATTTATCCAATATGCATATGAGATATTTTGAAAATGTTTCTGGTGATGAATTGATCGATCCTTTCAATTTTAGTACATGTATATGGTTAACAAAATTTCGAAGAGAATGTACATGTAAACTACTGCAGTCTGTACAGCACCGTACACGGTCCAGGGGATCCGCTGTTCAGTAGAGTAGAGAGTGCTTATTCACTACCTCAGGTAAACTTTCCTGATCGAAGTTTGCTTGTCTGTAAAAAAAATTTCACAGTATCGACTTCTCAAGAAACACTCGGCCAATTTCTGCCATGATGCATTCTTAGAGAAAATTTGAGTTTGTTCAAATGCGATCATTCTCCGTTCAATTGATTGTTTGTTTTACATCCCGTCGAGAATTTTTCACTCATATTGAGGCATCACCAGCTGTGGGTGAAGTACTACAAATTTAGACCTATGTTTAGCGCTCAGGATCGTAGCAGTGAGGGTTCTTTAACTTGCCAACGCCTGTCGCGACATGGGACCTCCGTTTTTTAAGGTCATGTCCGAAAGACCCGTGATTCTCGCTTCTAAATGCCGATCTTTTGGCGAAGGAGCAATCGCTACGTAAGGGTTAATGTACGAGTATCGCTCCATTCCTTAACGTAATGGAGCCGAAGGGGCCGAGGCACATTGCTTTTAAGGAATGGAGTGATACGAGTACATTGATCCGCTTAAAACCCACCTTTATTAGGGAAACTTTTAAAAATTTTCTTTATTCTAGATACATGTTATCAATAATTAAATGTTATTCTTTGCCATTTTTCTTCATATACAAGGTATAGGACTATGTTAAGATACTGCTTTTAATCTTTTGCATTTCTACCAACTGCCCAAGTGGCTCAGTGAGTAGAGCATCTGTCTTTAAAGAGAAGAACCACACAGATGTGTTTTCGAATTCCGGTGTGTGTAGTTATTTTTCATAATAAATTACTTTGATATATTTCGCGTTTTTTTCTTACAAATTTCATATGGAAAAAGGGAAGGTAGGGATAATAGAACAAAATGAAATTCATGTGCACAGAATACTTAGTACCGTAATTCCTTTGTTGTTGGAAACTCTCCATTCCTGAAAAGTAATTGAGCGGTCGAACAAAAGAATGATGTCACAGGTGGATTTTAACGATGTTAACGTCTTAAGCACGAGAGGGGCTTGAACTCACAAAATCCCGGTTACGATTGATTAAATATTGTTTGACGTCCCGATCGAGAATCTTTCATTCATATGGAGACGTCACCATTGCCGGTGAAGGGCTGCAAATTTAGGCCTATGCTCGACGCTTATGGCCTTTGAGCAGGGAGGGATCTTTTACGTGCCACACCTGCTGTTACACGGGACCTCGGTTATTGCGGTCTCATCCGAAGGACCACCCCATTTAGTCACCTCTTGCGACAAGCAAGGGGTACTGAGGATCTATTCTAACAACCCGGATCCCCACGGGGTCCCGGTTACGAAGCGAAAGTTCTACCACTGAGCTGCTGCGACAGGTTTCTCCGTTCGAAAGGCAGCTGATTAAGAAATAGTGCAAATATGATGAATTGTTTAATATTTCTTCTCAAGAACCACTGGACCAGAGAAGTCAAAACATATATGAAAGCTTCCTTAAAGGGCTATAATTGGGATTCAAAACTTTACATATGATTATATAAGAAAGTTCTTTAAAAATATCCTAAAGAATGACAAGCTACAATAAATCCTATTAAAATGCAAGTTTTCTATTCAAAATTTACAAGAAGAAACCTAGGCGAGGTTGAGCCGACAGTTTTCATAGAATTGCACATGTTCATAAGTGGCATAGATGCCATTAGGCACTTAAGGCACGTGCCTACACATAATTGCAACAACAAAAGAATCAAACGTTAAGATACCAGATTTTCGCTTATTAAAAGTCACGTGTGCCTAGAATTTGTTCCCAAGTAACCTCAAAAACATGAAATCTGTTTTCCGTCGGGGGGGGGGGGGGGGGGGAGCACCCCTGAGCCCCCCACCAGGGCGCTGCCCTGGACCCGCTTTTGGCCTTAGGCGGCCCCCAGAATCCTCGCCTTATGGCTATATTTCCTCAAAGTCCTAGATACGCCACTGTTCATTGTACACAGACATGCATGATAAAGTTAGGGGTTAAAGCTTTACAGTGGTATATATAGGAAACATCGTGAACGACGGTATAACATCTCAAGCAGCCAACTCTGTCAAGGTCCTATCTCTCGTATCGTCATGGTGAATTGAAAATAGAGTGCATTTATCGGCTATAATCAACCATCAAATATCGTCTGTAGCTTCACAAATATATTATTTTTTTTATTATTATGTACCAAATTTCTTGAGCACTTTTTTTATGTATAAAACACGTTCAAAAGTACTTTACATCATAATAATATAATATAATAGAAATATACTATTCAAAAAGAGTAGGGGGTGTTGGATTTACATGGACAATGACATGCAGTTCATGAGGTCAGGAAGGAAACAAATGACAGAAAAACGTTAAGGAAACATTTGTCAATTTATTCGAAACCCTGTGTAGTCAGAAAAGGACAGATTCTCCAGAACAAGGGTCAACACCAACACAGGGTCACACAGCAAATATACCACCATTTTGAAACAGTCAGTAGCGGGTAAAACCCCCTCATTGGCCAGATAAGCTCGGATTCGGCGTGGCATGTTAATCTTTATTCAATGTTAAATATAATTTAATGTATGATTCATTTACTTTGTTTTGGCCTAAGTTTTCAAATCGTATCACTGTTGTACTGTTTAGGGTTTTTCCACATAGTATTATGTCTTCTAAAACAGGAATACCGTTTCGGCCCTGAGTATCGAGTTTCAAGTCGCAACCTTATAGTATTGTTTCGAAATCTTTCAGTAAGTATGTCTTCTAAACAGTAAATCATTTAAGTCCCTTATTGGTTGATTCTACTTAATCTAATTGCTTAGTGCTAAATATAATTTAACTATCGGGCAACATTGGGGGTAACCAGTCAACAAAGGATGCTTATTCCAGGGCATCTGATCCCACTCTGGTGTGTCCAGGGATCCGTATTTATCCTTTAAGAGTAAAACTTATTCGCTTATCCTGGTGAAGGGACAGGTAGTAGTTTCGGAAATTTATTGAATTATTTATTTGTTTGTTCTGTACTTGACTATTATGATTATATATATATATATATATATATATATATATATATATATATATATATATATATATAGGTTCGTGAAAGTCGGTCGTAAAACTCTGATGGATACCTAAGATTTTGGGAGCATCAAATGAAATAGGTCTTTGCTGTGTTTACGTGGGATTTTCTTCTGTTTGATCAATCAACGATGAAAATTGAAGAAAACGAACTGTTTCAATTTCATAAATCCAATAAAGAATACAAAATTTAAAATGTGGCAAACATCGACACCCAGACCAACCAGAGATGGGATCAGGTGCCTTGGAGGAGTAAGCATCCCCTTTTGACTGGTTACACCCGCCGTGAACGCTCTATCTTGATCAGGTAAACGGAGTAATCCGTAGTCAAAATCAATATGCAAAGAATGGTTTAACAATAGGTATGAAATCCGTCAGACAGCATTCGACCAAACAACAGTTTGTATATGCAAATAATATCATTATAACGACTATGGAATTTGCAAAATGCTGATTTCAAACGAGACTGTTGAAACCCTTCATACATCAACTTATTTGTCAGTAGCTTGCGTTGATATGAATATTGATCATATGTTGAACATGTTTTTGTGTATCGAATCATTTGATAGACATAAGCACCAAATGCTGGTGATAATTGAATATTATTACATAAATATTTGAAGTTGACGATCGAGAAGCTGAAGTCATCCCGTTTGTCATAAAGTTGATTGAGTTGTCAGTTTGTTGTTTTATCCAAATATGAAGCAGATATGGACGACTCTGTAATGTCTGTTTTCGAGTTCTGGGATATATCAAATCAACATATGAATAAAAATGTACATTGTTAAAAGATTAAACCTCGTCAGTATATATCTAAATGCTGAAGGCCACAGCAAGATCTTTTTTCTTCTCATGTTGAAGCTTTTGAGAAAATTCTTCCTCATTATGTAAATCGGTCAACAATACATATGCACCAATAAAAAGACATTTTATTTAAAGTATTTAGGTAATGTTTCTGTATTGAATTTTCAAGTAAAGATTTGTTAATAAATGCAAACATATGTTGGTTTCATAAAAAAATTGTTGGATAAATACGGGTTTTCAGCAACATTAAAACATTTACATTAACAATGTGTCTTATTATCCTTTGTCCTTACTGAGTGGCATCGTATTATTCTCCTAATCTTATTATTCAGTGTAAATGGGGTGATATCAAAATATTTTTGACATAGAATATAGATACTCGTAAAATGTACCCGATAGAACTGTCTTAGCAAATGGCAAGCCGGAAGGATTCATCTGGTGGAACAGCCAAGTTGATTTTATTCTGTCAATCCCCAAGCGCCGGATTAACAATTTAAAGCGTCCGGATACCGGACCCGAGCAGAAAAATCTTAAAGAATCTGAAAATACGGCACGATCACACGAAGAATACGGCTGACTATCTCTTTGAAAGGTTAGTCAACATTTAGGCTGATGAAGACACTAAGTTTATTCAGATTATGAAATGACTTCAACCTATGCATCCAGAACGTCTTGTCTTTCCTCTCTACGTCAGACTAACTACAGTCGTGATCAATACCCAACCTGCCTGATCCTCTCATCTACATCTAAGCAAGCCAAGGGATTTTGGTCCACTCCCCTCCCCACATACCCTTGGCAGATTACGCCACGAAAGCTGTGGCCAAGTTTTCAATGGTTCGAAGGTTCGACCTTAGAACCAATAAAATATAGCTTTCATTCAAAAGAAACACGAGTGTCAACAAGCCAAGCACGTGTGATATTTAGGAAAAAGTTTCGGGATCAATCTCTGCGATGGAACTGTGTGGGTCAATTACCACTGAAAAATTGTATGGTAATGTTTTCAGCTTTATTTAAAGTTTTCAAACAACTGTCAGACGTTCCGATTTACAACCCGTGACAAAATGACATTTTGTCCCAGTATATTTATTATGCGTGCTCCAATAAGCTAAACAGGCTATGAGAAAATTGACTATGACCTCGTAAACAATGTCCAGGCTCTTAAAACTGAAAAGCCAACAATACTGCAAGACTTGTGTCATAAACATGCTTCACCGTATGGATATGCGCGGTGCAAAATTAACTGGAATTTCTTCTTACTACGCTGATGTTTCTTGTTCTCTTGCTAGCGATATTCTCATCCCTGTTTTATATTTTCTATAGCATGTAATTGGTCTGCCGTTAATGTTACTTCAAAGACTCTTTAGTTGATTTCGCCGTATTTGTTTACATTTATAACGAACAATATCATGAAAGCCATTACACGATTGCCTAGATTATAAAGTTCAAATTCAGAACGTTCGCTAGGTGTACCCACTGCGGGCCACAGTTTTCGTAGCGTAATCTGCTAAGGGTTTGTAGGGAGCGGAGTGGACCGAAAACCCTTGGCTTGCGAAGATGCCCATCTATGGCCATCAAGGTTGAGGTGTTCCCGAACTGTTTCCCAGATTTTCATGGTTTTGATAGTTGATCGGTGGTTAGTGATACGTCTGCGTAGATCTCCTGTTTCTCCATCATGCTGCTTCTGGCAAACTTTGAAGATGAGTTGCGCAATTACTGATTTTACATGTTAAGTTACCTAATATTTTGTAACTACGGTCTGTGACAGGACTGTGGAAGATCTCGGTTGCATAAAAGACATCGGTGATTATGACAGGTTTTAAATCCTCCAAAGCCATTCGGCAAAAGACTTTTACCACTCGTTGGTTCTTGTGTAGAATAGGTAGGTTCTTAAAGACAGGATGTAAGTGGTGACTAATGGAACCCGTCGTTCTTCTACTTCTCTCTATAGTGTAAGAGGGATTGTCTGTTTTGTCCGGCCATCTCTTCAGTTGCTGATTGCACATTGGCGTTTTATAGCGTCTGTTGCTCAAATACGTCTGCAGGAGTTGGTAAAGTGTGGTTGTAGAAAGATGCGCTGAATTCTTGTGGCAAAACCATTTGGAATACTTCTAAATGTAGGGGTGGATTACACCAAATATGAGAATCGGTGGGCTTTGTATGGAGGAATTGGCAAAGGTCGCAAAACTATTGAGACATTCTCGAGTGTTGTTCTACTTCATTTCAATGCCATCTATGAAACATAGGCAGGTTAGGGGCCTAAACGACGATTGTACGTACTCAGCTCCTGGAATATGTTCATTTTGGACGCCTTAGAAACTGTACTTATTTTTTTTCCTGAAAGCCTAATATAAGTATTTAAGGACACAAAAAGGTGTCCTATTGATATTGTTATTAAGTGGTAGTGATTTGGCGCCAATTTATACAAGTAGTGACAATCTTGTACATTTCGCAGTGAGAATGAGCGGGGAGTAGTCTGGGTTGTTTGGGTTTTTTCTCGGTACAGGGATAAGGATTTGAATTGAGGTCGGACCATTGCGGTGTAGCACTCCTCCTTAGTCTGCTGTGGGAACCAAAAATGGTAAGTTCCGAAGAAAGGCTATGACGGAGTTTCACTTCTTGTACACCTGGTCGATATGGTGGTTCCAGCTGAGTTTGTTGGTGATGGTCACTCCCAAGTACTTGGCACTGTTGGTTTGGTTTAAGACTTGATTATGAATTGTGTAGTTCCCTGGATAATTTTCCTTTCTGTGTAATGCGGATAATTGTCTTAGCTGAATGCCATCAGCCAGTTTTGTTCCCACTCTTGAAGGCTATCAAGGGAATCAGTGACGGTAGCTTGGTGGTAAAGCGTTCGCATTGTAAACGGGAGGTCGTAAGTTCGAGCCCCGCTCGTATCATGGCCGCTCGTATCTTGGCCGCGCCAAACCTAAGACGTATAAATATAGCTAGTGATTGCTCCTTCGCCAATGCTCGGCATTTAGAAGTGAAACTCACGGATCTTTTGGATATGATCTTTAAAAGTGGAGCCCTCGTTGGCAAGTACAAGGACCCTCACTCCTCAGTACAGCTCTGAACATTAACATCTAGGTCTTCACTTACAGCTGGTGACATCTCAATATGAGTGAAAAATTTTCGACGGAACTTAAAACAAACAAAGGACCCTCATGGTGTCTATAGGAATGAGAGTACCAAACCCCCGGATGCGTAACCCGGACGCAGTTTACCCCAAGATTGAGCGGAGGTATAAATGTTTCGGTGTGGCGTGATTGGCTAATATCAAAAGTGAAATTATTTAAAATTGAGAGAAACAATATAGAAGTTTAAATCAATTGTCGATATGAAAAATTATGGGACAAAATCGAGAAATGACTGAGATAATTGCCATGGTAGGGGTGTGTTTGAAAGGAAAGGTGTAATTTACTGCAGATTGCTATGTGTTGTAAAAAAAAGTACAAATATGACCTATAAAAGCAACGGGACCCTATATATTTTTTGTCGTTTTTTATTAGGACTTGGAATGAACTTTGAAATCTTGACGGTCATTTATCTAAAATTAATTTCGTCAATTAGTGAGAGGACCAAATGTTAGTATTTTGGGGTCTATGGGAAATAAATTGGTACTCTTTTCCCTTTAGGGCTGCTGATTATACAGTATAGAAGGAATAATATCGGGTCCAGTAGAGTCCCCCGAAACACGCCGGATGTTACTGCAGCCAATTTCAACATCATTCCTTACTCGATTATTGATTGATTAGATATTGTTTAACGTCCCGCTTGAGAATCTTTCACTCATATGGAGACGTCACCATTGCCGGTGAAAGGCTACAAATTTGGGCCTATGCTCGGCGTTTATGGCCTTTGAGCAGGGAGGGATCTTTTACGTGCCACACCTGCTGTGACACGGGACCTCGGTTTTTGCGATCTCATCCGAAGGACCGCCCCATTTAGTCGCCTCTTACAACAAGCAAGTGGTACTGAAGATCTATTCTAACAACCCGGATCCCCACGGGGTTTCCTTACTTGATCCAAGATTAAATTGGGCTACGGATACCAAAGTGATGTGGGTTTTTAGCTAAGCGCTGGTGTGGTACTTTGTCGAATGCCTTGGAGAAGTCGAGGAGAGCGATGTCAGTCTGAACGTTGTCGTCTATCCCTCTCACCAGGTCTTGACTTGAAGGATGAGTTGCGATTTGCTGGATCATGATTTGCGGAATACATGTTGCATGTCAGACAGGATGTTGGTGCTGGTCAAGGAACCGCTTGATGGAATGCATATACAATGTGTTCTAGGACCTTACGTCATACTGAAGTTAGAGATACTGGACGATAGTTACTCGTTTCCCATTCTTGAAGATTTATAGCTGCTTTCCCCCGTTTTGACCGCGATCGTTTTCCGTTATTTTTACACGTAGATTAAGATACATTGTCAGCCCCCCCCCCCCAAACCACCACCACCACACATGATAGAAATATTGAATTGTAGTAATGTAATCTTTAGCTCAATAATTTTAGACGTTTCACACACACCCCTTTTTCATTTAAAAAAAAATGATTTTACGAGCCTACACGAATCTCTTGTGCTTGTTTTATACATACGACTGATCACTGGTGTTGCATTGAAAAGAAACGGGTTGTGGTACAGTATTTGAATTATTCCGGAATTCAGGCCCGTGTAGTTCGTTGTTTGTACTCAACGTACTGTTTCCGATTAACGAGAGCTGTCGAGTCGTGGTGTCGTGATCATGTTTTCATCGAAAATTTTATGTATCTTCATTTTTATTGTTCAAAAACTGAATCACGTAATATCAGATGGAGTTTTAGGTTGCGGTGGATTTGTAAAATCCGACGTAGACATAAATTTTTCATTGGTAGAGGTAAGCAATAATTCGAATTTCCTCTTAATCAGGAGGGAGTAGATTACAGAAAAGGCAGTAACCAGTGGATTTTTTGGGTGTACACTAATCATCCATTGTACGAATCAAAACTCAGGTTTTTGGGTTTTTTTTTTAACTACTTATAGCGTTTTGCTTCAATGTTTTCAGTTTTGAGCTCACTGCAATGTAGTCTATTGCCATTGAGTCTAACAACAGTTATCTAAAATTTCATCAGTTCTAAATAGATCAGGGCTAGAAATATTATTTTCATTCAATGGTCACTTGGACTATCAACTTAAGTTTTTACTGGTCAATTAAGAGCTCTTACTTCCCTATGAATATGGGCCAGTATGTTTGATAAGCCTGGCCCAAGTTCCTTAATTGGATAATATTAAAACACTTCCATAAATAATGTACTAGCCCAGTATGCAATTTCCAAGTTGCCCAAAAGTTGATGACCTTGTGTATGGTGAGACATAAAATGGATTCGTACGCATGCGGTGGGTAAAGTGCTTATTGCTGCATTTATATATTGTTTAACATGTCAGAAGGATGATTACAGTTGTCATGCAACTATCTGAACTCCAGGGAAACACATATTTAGTAAGCTTATGAGTATTTAATAATAAAATACCTCAAACCAAAATCAACTTTCATCACCTTTCTTTGACAAAAGTATTACTTGTGTTGCAGAGGAAATAAATAATAATTTCATATTTAATTTTAATGGCCTAATTCAAGCAAATTATTATTGATATGGTCAGTCTAATGTATACCAATGGCTGATATTAGTGTAATTTACAATTTCAAAACTTTTATTATTGTCTACATAACTAGTCGATAATATATGTATACATTTTGAACCCACCCAAGCAGTCAATAGAATATTGAACATATCTCCAATTCAGAAGAGCTGATATCTCAGAAATTGCATATTGTTGAAAAATTTTGATAAGTATTCAAATTAATCACCCTCAAGGGTACATGCTTTTTACAAAGCACTAGTCCAAATCCAAATTTTACTGGTCCCAAATCATCAGATCACCAGTTATTTTGAGCCCTGTAGATACATGTATAATAGAAACAACCGCTCTGTAAAAGTGGACAGAGAGAGAGAGAATATTTTTGCCAAGAGGTTAATACTGTAAAAAAATTGGTTAACATTTGATACCATAGTCCAAAAATCATTATTATTATTATTTTTATTATTAAAATTTATAAAAGCGCACAATTTTACAAAACAAACATGCAATCAATGGCGCTGTACAAGTAAAAATAAATCATACATACACATGATTTAAAACATTATAATGATAAAACGTCTAGTCATCATCATCACAAGTGTTCACAAAGGAATTTTAAGTTAGTTAAAAGCACTGATGTAATAAAAAGATTTCAGTTGGCGTTTAAAAATATTATAATCCGTGATTTTTGACTTTTTTATAGCTTTTAATGATTTTTACAACTACATTTCCGAAAAGTCTTTTCTGTGGTACAACCATGATTCACACCTACTACATTTCTTGAACTTCGTAAACTTTTGTCAATGTCACTTTAAATTAAAATTGTTTTAGTTTTACTCAAAACTCTAATGACTAAATGAATAATTGTTTTCCCTACTGTTAACATTGCAACTTGAATATCTCTGAACTACTTTTTAGTTTTTCTTTATTCTTGAATGCACTTGTTTCTCACTTGTCAATTTCAAACTTTTTATTGATTATAAGGTGACAAGAAGCATGGCTGCTAGGGTGCAAGCATGGTGCTGTCTATTACATTTGCATTTGTCACCACTACAACAGAACATATATTGACCTGTAGTGTTTAATAGGCATGATAAGCCCAATTTCAAAACACAAAAATGGTGACATGCCTACATTTATATTCTAAAGTTCCACACAGTAATTTGAAAATTGATCCAAGACTGTACATGTATATGTAGAATTTAAGTATAGAAAACTTTTAGCTCATAACAGGTAAAGTGATACATGTAATAATTTGTGTGTATAACACATGTAATTTCATTGTATATTTATTTTAATTACTTGAAGGTTAAACTATATACAACCCATGGCAGCATTAAGTACCAGACAGACTGTGCCCCAAACACAGGGTATTATTTAATTCCCCTGTATGAAAAGGCTGACTTTATTTTGAAAGTAGAACCACCCAAAGGATGGAGCTTTGGTATGTTGTTATTATTGTTATTCAATGTTATTTTATTATTATTAGTAGTAGTAGTAGTATTATAGAGGTATATAAAGATGTAGATTGAATGAGTGATTTCTTTATACAGCATTTACTCTGTACTATCTGTTGAAAAAAAAGAAATTATCACTTATTCATAGAATTAATAAACTAGACAAAAGGAAAAAAGAAATGATGCACACCTTTCTTGAGAAGTAAGCGTCTTAATTTGGAGACTTTGGAATACAAAATCGATCATCTGATAGCAAGTATGACCTACTCTTGCATTTATCACAGTTCTTAATCTGCCTCTCTTAATCTCCTGGGGGCAGTTAATGCTTGAATTATTATTTGTAGGATGATATTTCATTCCTCTTCAAAGGAATATGTAACTGTTCTGCTATTACTGAGGGATTTTGATATATACATCTCCATTTGTCAAGTTCATCTCACAAATCCTCAACTGAGGACAAGTCTGGAGATAATGGTGCTCAGGGGAGGATGTTGGTGTTATTTTGCTCAAGAAACTCCCTACAGATCAGTGCTTCTTGACATGAAGCATTGTCCTTTTGGAACATGTAGGGATTCATTGTAATGAATGATTGTACTAAAGGGACATTATCTCATCACAGTAGCAAACACCATTGAATACCTCAGTTCTGTGTGTGCACAATGTGTAATTCCTGTCCCGACCATAACACTCCCTCTACCAAACCTATCACTTTCATGTACACATTTATATGCATATCATTCATTTTGCCATTGATACACTCTCATTCACCATCTTATGGCGAAGGAGAAACTGTGATTTGTCACTAAAGATAACATTGTGCCAACAAATATGGTTTCAGAATAAGCAAGCATTGACTCGGAAGAACTTTGTTGTTCGATGTGTTTGTCAAATCACTGGAAGTTGAGTCTGTCTGAGCTGATTTTGTACTGTTTGTGCTGATGTTTTGTTATCATGTCTTTCAGTTGTCTGGTTTGCAGTAATTATAATGGGCATAAATCAGTTAATTTGTTATTTATGGTTCTTGTATCCCTTACATGGACAGAAATTTTCATACTTAATTTTTTAATTTTAAATGTTTACAATGCTTAACTAAGGTATTTCTAATGATCAACCAAAATTTGAATATCAGTTGTTGAGTTACAAGTGAGATACAGCACTCACAATTCTTCATTATGTAAACAAGGTTCGTGCCATGTTTTTGAATACATATAGATTGCTTCATAAGAAATATCATGTTTAAAACAAATGAGATGTGACAAAGACTAGAAATTGTTAAATGTGTTCAGAATGTGTCTGTAAATTAAAAATTCTGTTTTAAACGAAATGTTCAGTATATTTAACCTATGTAAACAAAAACATGACATGAGCCATGTTTACATAACAAAGAATTATGAGCTCAGTATCTTGCATGAAGCATGACAACTGATATTAAGATTTTTGCTAACCATTAAAAATACCTTAGTTAAGCATTCTGAACATTAAAATGGAAAAATAAAATTTGTAAATTTTCATTTTGAATTGTGTCCATGCGTCTTTATTCTTGATACGCCATTCAGTGTTACAACCTTGTCTTGGCCCATGCCTGTCTAAACTACCCCGGCTGCTCTTTTTCACTCATCTTGAGTAAAATGTGACCACATAGCTAAAGACCAAAGTTAAATTCAAATTTCGAGTAAGATGTTACCACACACATTTTTGTAGTTAAGACCAAAGTTTAATTTCAAAACCAGACACTGGATGTGAAATTCAGACAAAATGTAAACTTCACATCATGAAGATGAATTAAAGCTTACAGTCATGTATCACTTACAATTTGTTGTAACTTTAAAAATGAAATAGTGAACAAGAAATTGAAATTCTTGTTTGTAATTTTAATGCATGTTTTCTTTTTCTTTTTTTTTCTAGTTTATAAGCATGTGTTTTACAATATACCAGTTTTTTTCAGTTCTATTTTCTTTTAATCTTATTAACACGAAACATTACTAAATATCTTTCTGATTATTTGAACAGAGCCAGAAAATTACAGTCTGAAAGTAGATGGGGAAACAGATAAATGTAGTCTTGGGGAAGACATCAACTTCAGATTCACAGGATTCACTGTCTCAGGAAAGGTAACTCTAGACTACAGTATATACTTTATATTAAATATGTAGTTCTGCACACTATCTGGGGAGAGAGTAGTTTTTAAGTATTTAAAACTGGTGCCCAAATCTGTTGTATGTAAAAGTTTTATATCATGTTCACACCAACCAGTCTTTCATTTTAAAAAAAATGGTATTTTCATTGGAGTACAATTATGTACCAGGAAATTAGCAAACTAAAAGTTCATTATGACCTATTTTTGGCCTGGGTATCATAAAGAAACTCCATCACTCTGTGATATATGAAATATTGTTGGGTTTACATATTGAACTGGCAACTCAGTGGTAGAAATGCATTGCTGACCAACAAATCAATCATTCATAACTTCAGCTTTAAGAAACTTGTTTAAAGCTCAATACCTGTTACCTATTTTCTATAGAAATGACTGTTCTGCAGTTTTGAAATGTATTTGTTCTGTTTAGGCATTAATGATTGGTGTTTATATGATACAATGTATTCTTATTGGTTTCAAAGCATGATAAGGCTGTATTCACTACTATATAGTGTTACTATACTTCCTGTGAGCTTCTTCCAATATATCCAATACCATGATACCTTGGTGCCAGTTATTTTTAAATGTGCATTATTACTATTTCCGTTGTGTGTCTTTACTGTTTTTGCCTTTTTAAATTTTTCATATAGAGGAAACTGAAACAACTCGTTAAATTAGAGAAAACATTGTCAAAGAGTGAGCTCAATCCCAGGATCACACACCTGCAAAGTGAAAGTTCTAAGCATTAGGTCATGAAAGTACTTTAATAATTATGGATGAATTATATATATTAACTAAAGTTTACTACTAACCAATATAACTGTTACAAAGAAAACTTGTCCAAGTATTTAATTGACACAGAAATGAAGGGCATTGATCAACATTGGAATCACATGGAGAATGATCATCCTTAGCTTCATAGAAACATAAATACTGAACCTAATATTTTGCAAAACTATTGGCAGTCTGACAGCATGATAATTATATAATGTTGCAATCTGCCTTCAGCAAAGTGCACATAAAATGAAATGTTATATAACTCTTTAAAAAACAGTTTCAAAATAATAGTCTTATATCAATAAATATATTGATATTCTTTAAAATGATAAAGTAAATATTGATTTTTTTCAAATGTTGTCAATAAAAGTATGATCACAAAGCATTATGTTTTTCCAAGTATTCCAACACAGTAATCTCCCCTTGAAGAGTTCCAATCCATATTCTGTCTTGAGGATCTACAGTGACAGCAGATATTGAATTGTGGTTAGAACACTTTATCTGGAAGCTTTTTAGACATGTTGCATCATGGCTGTCCAGGACATTGATCAGGCTTTGTGATCCATCTTTATTACTGGTACAAAGAATGAGTCTGTCATAATTGTCATAAGCAACTCCTAGAAATCGACTGAGGGAATCACTCAAATTAAGCTCTCTGACAACTTTTCCCACAGAATTGATAATAATATAATGCTTGCTGTCCATTGTTTTGATGCAGAATTCCCCTCTGCCATTTCCAGTTATTATGGTGGGTGTCAATTTGCTGACAGAGAATTGTCCTAGAATTTGCCTTTGAGGGGAGATTTTTACAACTTTTCCAGAATTCATGTCATTTGCCACACATACAAAGACTCCGTCTTCTTTAGTAACGGTTAAACCAAGTACATTCTGACAGACTTCTGATAGGTCTAAATACTGCTCAGGCTGACTACCAGAAGGATCTGTTTGCAAAATTTGAATAGATGTGTCTTTCCATGTTCCTCTGTTAAAAGTTCCATTAGCAAGTAAAAGATTCCCAGACTTATTGATAGCACAGAACATAGACTTATCATCATCCACCAGGCAATCAGTTTGGTTCCCAATATCTTCCATGTCAGTGCTGTAAATAGACATCATGGTTTTGATATAGACTCTATGTTTGTTGTTATTTACACATGTGCTTAATACAGCAAATTTTGGTTCCTTCCCTGAATGTTCATCAGATCCTGGTAATCTGAAAGAGGAAATGATGTGGATGTTCTCCCTGAAGCTGAGAGAATCTCCTGTCATTTTCTGTGCAGTGTTCTGTTCAGTACACACACACACTGTTGTCTAACTCTGTAAAGTATTATCATAGCAAGTTTAGACATGCATTTTGTGGACATTTGAATTTCAAAGTCATATCACAGAGACATACAGCTAAGAGGGATGACTCTGCTCAAAACACTCATACTGGACACAACAACAAATTACTTTTTCAGACTTCCTATAAGAATTAACCATTCTATATAATGATAGGGTTAGCAAGTATATAATATGTATATTTATATCATGCCTACAACTTGGCTGCAGATCTGTTGCTCTCTGAGAAAATATTGAGACAGGCCGCAATGGTTTGTCCCAGTATATTCCAAGAGAGCCACCTCTCATTATCACTATCTTACAAGGTCTGTAGGATTCACATAAGGTCTTTAGTCATACATGAAATTAATTACACCATAATCACATTAGAATACCTTCACTGTTAGCCATGACTTAGGATAAATGTCCATTATAAATTAAGTCACACTGTACACATGTAGATGGTCATATCTTACGAATAAAAGATTTGGATGTTGGATATGTTTGGTAACCAATAGCCATCACTGCAACACTCATTAAAATCGAACATTTGGGGATAATCAGATTCACCAGAAATTATTGTATGTTGACTTTTTATGCCACCATCGAAGATTCATGGGATATATACTTTTTCCATCTGTCTTTTTGTCTGCAAAAACTGTAACCTTGGTCATAGCTTTGGAATGCTTAGTGTTAGGGCTTTCATAATTCACATGTACATGTATATACCTTTTGACAAGACCTTTCTTTTGGTACCAGAATTACTTTGCTGTCATACGGGGACATCAGTGCTTCACAATCACTTCTTTACATTTAATGCGCTCCTTTTTTTTTCTTTATACATTATTGACATTTTTGTTTTAACTTTTATGTACTTTTCCTTATATTTGAATACTTTTCCTTTACATTTATGTACAGTCTACTCTTGATGAGTTGATATTCCGAGGACCAGCTGATGGTTTACAAAGTATCCAAAGTTTAAAATAAACAAGTAGATTATTATATCCTATTTGGAAAAATGATTTTTATATCAATCTTGAGCGAATAAACCTATGCAAACCTGAAGCAAGTTAATTAGTCACAGATTTATTATTTGGCATATTGGATATGAAATGAAGTGAAAATGAAATAAATTTAATTCACATCTACATACAAGTACATTGAGTTAAGGATTTGAAAATACTGTGGTACTTTTATAATTGGGGTATGTTTTTCTGCTGTTATGTTGAAGCCAAGATTAGGAAGCAATCTGTGAACAGCAAGACCTCTTTAGAATTTAGTTGTTATTATAAAACATACAACGAAAATATCTCAGGTATAGAACTGGTTGATATATTTTAAACAATCCATTTTATAATAAGTGGAGTAGCTTTACCTTTTCTTTACTTGAATAATGAATAATTTTATATATATATATATATATATATATATATATATATATATATATATATATATATATAATCTACTAAGAAAGCCAAAGAAAAGTTACATTTCAAATAACTTGCTATATTATATCATATTGTAGTGGATTGGGCTATATGGACAGTGGATATCAGTCTGGATAGCTCAATGGTTAGAAAACCTGACTAGTAATGCTGGGGTCCCTGGTTTGATTCCAGGTCCAGCCATAAATTTTCTCCTTTCCAGGTACAATATGAATAGAAATCACTGATTGTAAAATTATCTCCTACAAATATCGGTTATGTGTATTTTGCTACAGGTAATCAGTAAGGGTCAGTCTGATGGTCCAGCAGGAGTTACTGTGACCTTGATAAAGACAGGCACCACCTCTGTCATTCAGACCACCACTACCAGGGATGGAGGGGCATACTCATTTTCCAAGGTGATGCCGGGGGACTACACAGTACAGGCCACCTCTGCAGGCTACAAGTTCTCACAGGTAAATTGTGTTACTATTGAAAGCTGGTGGGGGGAGTATATTTAAACACCTCTGCTGGGTACAAGTTCTCACTGGTAAATTGTGTTACTATTGAAAGCTGGTGGTGGTGGGGGGGGGGGGGTATATTTAAACACCTCTGCTGGGTACAAGCTCTCACAGGTAAACTGTTACTATTGAAAGCTCGTGGTGGGGGTATATTTAAACACCTCTGCTGGGTACAAACTCTTACAAGTAAATTGTGTTATTATTGAAGGCACAGGTGGGGGTGATATATTTGAACACCACCGCTGGATTCTATAATTAGCTATAAAGCATTCTTCAATGGGAGGTTCATTTATGGAAGAAAGTGGAAATTGTCAACTTTGTTTATTTTGAAAGTTCACAGGGCCAAAATAAGGCCACATGTGAATCATGTCCTATAATGGTCTCTATAGATTCTGTTTTGTTTTATTGTACTTCATTACACTGATGATTGCATGTTCTATTATAGAGCCAGGTCAAGTTTACAGTGAAGAATGACAACATCAATGTGGCAGAGTCAATGGTGATATCTGGATACCAAGTCACTGTAAGATTTCACGTACATGCTAATGAATAAAAACAGTGATTTACAGCAGTGCTATGTAGGAAGTTCAGGAAGCTTGTTTATTTGAAGTAAAGAAAAAAATCAAAACCCCCTAATTTTATCAGTTTATAATGTTTTAACCATAAATTTTGTTTTGTCTTAAAGGGCCGTGTGCAGAGTGAAGGTGAAGCCATCAAGGGAGTTAACTTCATTCTTTTCTCAAAACAATTCAAAAAAGAGGTATGGTATGAACAATAAAATTGATATTAGAAGTATGCATGGTACTGTAAATTATAGTGTATTGTGTGCAGTTTTTTTTTTTTCTTTCAATAATTAGTATCTATAACAGAAAGTGGGGAGTGTGAACAATCCATGGAACTGAAAGGATCACCCATTTTTATTGTACATTGTCTGTTACTTTTTTGTGGTCAGGTCATATCTTTACACTACGAGGCATAGGACTATCAATCTTGGGTCAATCGATGCATCTTCGGGGGGGGGGGGGGGGGGGGGGGGGGGGGGGGAATGTGTCATAAAGCAAAAATAGGCCACTTCCTCCCTCTGGAATTTTATAATTAAACTTAAGCAAAATGTCCAGATATATTTTTTACACTATGAGGCTTAGGACTATCAAACCTGGTCAGTTGATGCATCATAGGGGAAAGATGTATCATAATTCAAAAATAAGGTCTCCTGAATTTTATGGCCGTACATACTCAAATTGTGTCCAGATCGTATCTTGCAAACTGTGAAGCCAAGAACTATCAATTTGGTTAGTTGATGCATCTCGCAGGGAGGGGGGTGGTGGTCATGCTCCAGAAATATGTCACTGTGAACTCATTTTGAAATTTTATGCCTATGCATATTCAAATTGTGTCCAGATCTGATCTTGAACACTGTGAGGCTTAGAACCATCAAACTTGGTCAGATTAAATGCATCTTGGAGGGAAGATGTGTTGTGAAGCAAAAGTGGCTTCATTTTGGAATCATAATTGATAGTGTCACAGCTTGTTACTTAAAGCATTTATAAATCTACAGTCCAACCTCGTTATCTTGAACTCAATGGGACCAAGAAAAAACTTTGAGATATCCAAGTATTCAAGATATCAAGGGTAAAATACTTAAAGAATAAGTCGTTGCGACTTCCAAATCACTTCGACATATCTATGGTATTCGATATATCGGTGTTCGAGATATGGAAGTTTAAATGTATATGCATCATGTACATGTAGTTGCAGACGGGCTTATTATGTACTCTAGTAATAGATTTCATTTCAGGTCTAAATTCAGGTCACCAGTAACAGATTTTGATGTTGTAGTTCTCATGTAAATATTGTTTCTAGCTTGTCATATCAATCGTATGCAATCACAAATTAACATTTATTCAAAACTGATTTAAAAAAACATATTTCGAAGATAAATGTGGTATCTTCTCCATGTTAATTGCTTTGTGGTTGGCCATTTGAGACCTACTAAACTAGTACCCATATAAAAGTTTGGCAGTAAATAAATTGAAAGGTCAGTAATTATAAGCACGAAAAAAGAAATTAGTTCTTGTCTAAGTATGCTTGCAAGCAGCATAAAAATAAATCAGAAATATTGAAGTTAACTAATTTTTATTCCTCTATGATTTTTGTTACTTATTTCTTGACAACAATTTGATTTTTGACATCTATACACTAATAATAGATTAATTTAATTAAATAATACCTGTTCTCTCATATACTGTCAGCATATGATTGATTACCAAGTAGAGAGAGGACACTATATGGCTTGGATTCGTAGTATCAAAACATGAACAATAAACATCAGGATTTACTGCATGACACAAAATTCACTTGGGTACAAACAGAGTTTATAAACTCTAATATTTTGATGTTGTAACTAGTTTACATTGCAAAGTTTTTTTTACAAAAAAATCAAATATCTAAGCATATATGTGTGCAATTTAATGCTGTTGCTTGGTCTGATGTTGGGAAAGATTTCGTCTCATGTCAGCTTCGTACACATGTGTTTTTAAGGATATTCATCATGCTCCATTACAACTTTTTCAACCAGATGTTTTGTATTAAATTGGTTATGACCATTTGTACTGCATAATCAAGAGACAATCACATGACCATTTCAGATGTAAGTTATGAAGACACTGATGTCCTTGAGACTGCACAAACCTGTGTAAAATCATTTGGTGCTTAATCCATCAACAAAACTGGGCAATTGTATAGTCTCTCTTTTGATTCTATGTTTCTCTAGTATTGAAGTTGTGTATATGTAGGGGCTTCCCACAAACATATTCAGGGTGTTCCTCACTATATCTTACCAAAATATTTTTACCGTTATCTTTGAAATGCAATGTTTCAGACATAATTTAAGAATGGTAGATAACTTTTTAAACTAATTCAGCAGCATTGAAATAATCCTTTATGTTGGAAGGAAATTAACAGGCTATACAGCTCTGATGAATACTATCATTTTGAAATGTGAAATATATATATATATATATATATATTAATTACAGATGTAACAAATCTAATATATGGGCAATTAATATGAAACTTTCATTGAATATTGTCATTACCTTCACTGTAATTTTGTTTTCCAATGCAAATAAATGTGAAGAAATTTTTAATAAAGTTTATTTATCTTGGGGATATTTAATCTTTATCAAAAAACGTTTGCACACCCATTTTTTGGATGCATACAATAGATAGGACTAAGGTTTCTTCAGGATTTTTTTTTCAGTGCTGGGGATGTGCTCTATACACAATACTTTGTAGTATTTTCATACACATATTTTTTGCAATGAGACTTCAGATCATGCCAGATAGGCATTTCTCCAGTAAATGATTTAAATTAATTTTAAAAAAATTCTGTTTGCTTTCTTTGTACTCCAGGATGTCTCGGACTGCAACAAAGACATTCCATCCAGCTTCAGCCATTCCGAGTCTGTCCCTCCCCTCTGTTATGTGGTCTCCAGGGATGACGGATCATTCACTTTTCCCTCACTGCCAGTTGGAGATTTCTTCATCGTAAGTTTCCTCTGCAATCGCTGTTTATTTATCTGTTTTAGTTTCTGCAGAAATTTACACAATGTATTTTCTTTATCATTACATTTCATAGCCAAATTTTTTATGAAATATTTGTGAATATATGTATGACAATGTGCTTCAATTTATTGAATAAATTATATAAAAATATCCATAATTTTGGTTAAATATAAAATGTTATACGATTTACCATTACTGACCATTTAAATAGTACTGAATATTTTTTGTAGGTACCATTTTATAAAGGAGAGCACATTCGTTTTGATGTGGCCCCAGGCAAACTGGACTTCCGTGTTCCTCATAGTCCCTTTACTATACCAGTAAGACAGATTATAGGTTAAACTACATGTATCTATGTGAATTATTATAAAGATTATATTTAGTTATGTATGTGATAGAAATTTTAAAATTTGGTTGAAATAGTAGCTTTTTGTTTCTAAACAACAACAAAAAGTTGAGATCTGTATTTTCAGGAAGTATTCCAAGTGAAAGGATTTTCTGTAACTGGAAGAGTTCTAGAGGCAGCCAAGGTATTGTAAATTAAGATGTATGATTTTCAGGTAGTATCTTATTTAAGTTTCTGCTTCTTGCCTCAAACCATATTTGATCTATAATTCTTACATAAAAATGCAGTAGTTGCTCTTAGAATGACTTTACAGTACTTTTGATGATTAGGGAAATGGTGTAGTTGGAGCAAAAATTTTGATTGACGGTAAACATCAGACAACAACAGTAGCTGGTGGGAAGTACCATTTGGAGAACATGAAAACAGGGACGTACAGGATCCAAGTACAGAAAGAGAACGTGTTCTTTGATGAAATCAATGTTAAGATTACACCCAATACCCCTCAAATTCAGGACATCACTGCATCAGGGTTAGCACTGATAAATCTTTGGTAGCACAAGAGCTCAACTTTGATAAATTTTACTGATTTATGGAACAATATTTTTTATGGATATTTGACTGTTTTATTCTAATTTTTTTTTTACATACTAAAAATATTCTATTACTTGAGCTGCAATATATTTATCCAATAGATTTCACATGTGTGGTCAGATTGTCATCGAGAAAATACCAGAGAGTGTACAGGGGTCTGCTAAGAGGCGTGTTATATACTACCCTGAGGGAAAGGGCTCGGACGCCGAGTCTATTCTGACAGACAATGAGAGTAAATTCTGTACACAGGTTAAACCAGGAAAATACGTAATCAAGGTACGAGGTATTTCTCTTTGGCATTGAAGTGAAAATTAGTATTCTGTTTACTGTCTTTTACCAATAAGTGTAACTCAGACATGTTGTAAAATTGGTAACAACACTAGCTGTGTATATTTCATCAAATGCTGTATATATTTCTACAGAAGCTCAGGAAAGTTTGTTTTAATGAACCATTTATTTGTTTTATAAGATATTTCTATTTACATGTAGTTTGTTTTAATGTACAACAGTTGAACCATTATTTATTTTGTAAGATATTTCCTTTTAGGTACACCTGACAGAAGAAGAGACTAAAGCAGGGCTACAGTTGGTTCCCAATGAAAAGCAAATCACAGTACAGAATGCCCCAGTCCTGGATATTGTGTTCTCTCAGTTCAGGGCCAAATTATCAGGCTCCATAAAATGTTTGGGTATTTATACTTTGCTTTATTGTAACAGATGAAATGTCATTAGCCCTGTTGATTAAGCAGAAAAATGAAAATGATAATACTTGGGCATATAGCTGGGTAATTAATCAGCTAAATCACTTATCATTTTGACGTCTGACAGTTATTGGCCATGTTTTATTAGTATCATTAGCTAGAACAGTGTCTGGGGTAATTTGAAATACAACAAAAATGAAAGAAAATAAATATATGCAAGTGCAAAAAAATGACATCATCCTTTGAGGTAATAATTTAAATTGAGGTCGTGGCAATTTTTTTGTATAATTAATTTAAGTAATTTTGTCATGAGGAATATTAGTTGGATTTTTTATTAAAAAAAAAAAGAAAAAAAAAAGAGTAGTTTAAAATAAAGATGCAGGTGGAGGTGTGGGTGTGGATTTTCACATTTTATAAAATTTTGTGTATTGCTTTAAAAGTCAACTTTTCCATGGAATTATAATTACCTAATAAATATTACATGTAGCTAGGAAGCCATGTGAACTTGTCTGATTACCATAATTTCCTAAATATATGGAGGGTATTGTCTTTTGCCAGTCTGTTTGTCTGTCTGTCCACAACTTCTAACATGGTCATAACTTTTATATAAGACAGGAATTCATACTTTGGGGAACTGAAAGGGTAAGGACTCTTTAAACTAATTTGTAAGTCAAGGTGAAGGTCTTTACCATGTATAAAGGTGATATTTCTAGGTCAAATCTCGCATTTGCTACCATTAGACTTAGTAATGGTTTGGGATATAGTGTTATTACACATCAGAGCTTTACTAAACACAAATCTACACCTTTGTGGTATGAATCTGTGTTCAGTCATCAGGGAACAAACCATGTGTATGGTTACAATTCTCTGTACTACAGTTTTGAAGTCATGATTTCCATATTTTTTGTGAGTTTTTTTTTTGTTTTTTTTTTTTTTTTTTTTTTGAAAGAAAAGAAAATGAACTGTGATTTGATTTTGTGTAAAATACAGTATATCTATCTTTTATTTCCAGAGAAGTGTGGAGGAATGGAGGTGTCCTTAAGTCCAGTCAGCAGGGGAGACAGTAAACAGATCACCCAGGTATGTTCTATACTGGAGTATGGCCAAAGTCGTACACTGCCTGCCTCTAACATGTTACACATTTATTTAAGCCATTTGATATCTTTTTATAGGCCAAGGAAGGTTCAAAAGGGACTGTGTTCCAATTTGAGAATGTTCTACCAGGCAAATACAAAGGTACAAAGGTTTCATTATATGACATTTGTTAAAGAAATAACAACTGTAGTGGAGAAATTTATTGGAGAATGGCCCCTTCAAATTCGATATTTTGATGGAAAATAAAAATGGCAGTCTGAAAAACAAGGTTGTCATTTTCCAACATATTTCAAGATTGAGGGGTTAGAACTATAGAGTATGTTGTTTGTTTCTCTCTTAGTGACCCTTCTTCATGACACTTGGTGCTGGAAAGACAAGACTCTGGAGATTGAAGTCAAGAGTAGTGATGTCACTAACGTGGATTTTACCCAGACTGGGTACATCCTGAAATGTACGATCTCACACGAAATCATACTGGTAAGTGAACTTTTATAGACAGCCATAAACTCACGTATCCATAGACATTTAAATCCAATTATGAATATGGCAGAAATATCCAGGCAATGGACTGCTATGTGCAGTATGTAAGTGTGATACACTTAAATTTCCAACAAAGCATTTATTTTTGTATAAATCAATACCCTTACTTTATCATACATGCTGTAAATAATAAATGATATTTATATTTTAGCATTTTGCACATGAGAAGAAGGCAGGATCTGTTGGGTCTTTCAATTTGAATAAAGGCACAAACCGATTTTGTTTGGCACAGCCTGGTGTTTACAATCTGAGACCAGACTCCTGTCACAAGTTTGAAAAAGACGAATACATTTATGACACGTATGTTAACTATTTTTGAAAGCTAACCATAACAAAGTGGTGCATTCTGGGTTAAAATTTCTGAATCAAGTCCATTCCCAGTTCCCAAGGATAAAAGCCATATTGTCCAAACTTGCATGATAAAAGAAGAAATAAGAAAAAAACGACATCATATCATTTGAAAAATGGATTGAAAGATGTGATAGAGTTTAGATTTGAAATTATTGATCAATCTAGTGACTTTTTCTCATTTAAGCAATGATACCACTGGATAAAGTCCATGATTTATCACTTGTGTTTTGATACGAGTTAACATGTAGATACAACATTCAACATTAATCTCCATCTTATTAATTCTGACGATATTATGTTGGCAAGATAAGACTCTGTCTCATTGTAGTTGACTTTTGTCAAAGTGGACTACATATGAATATGTGATTCTGTTATATTTACTATGTGCCAAGATTTAGGTATGGACACTTGTGAACTGCGGGTGGGAGAGTTATGAAATAAATCTGTCATTTTGTAAATTCTGAAAGATACATATACCAGAAACATTGAAAATGTGAGTACTACAAGCTTAGTAATTCTAATTTTAACCATGATATTTCTATTTTACTATTCTAGAGGAAACCCAGAGTTACTGGCCTTGACAGCAGTGAGACATCTTGTAGAGGGCACAGTTTCAGCTGAGGAAAAGGTTAATGATATCATGATAGATATCTCGTAAGTGTTAGAATTGTTTATATGGTTTTAGAATTTTTCCTTCATTAATGATAATTCTACCACGGTTATTGTAAAAATCAAAGGACTGCCATTGTCATTATTCTGTGATATGTCTTCGTACGTAATAACTGATTATTAGAAAATTGATGCACATCTCGCTGCAATTCATGTTTTCCTAATACAACAATGAAGTCAATCACTGATAATTCAATTTTATAATCATAAAAATTAATATATGATGCAAAACATAAATGACTGAAGAACATTTGTCATTCAATATAAATAAATCGTCAGCAATCCGAGATCGATACACATGTAAACATGATGATGCACAGTTAACCCTCTTTCACGTGTGTATTTTTCTTGTACTGTATAACCAAAGCAGTTGATATAATCCGTCAACACCAAACTAAATACTTGAAATATTTTTCATCAGCAAAAACAAGTAGACTTAGTCTGTTTCAAAAACTGTCATGACATCAGTGACCTAATTTGTAGCTGTATAGATAAACGATTGGCTGTATGATTCTGAGCCTTGGTAGAAGTAAAGTTCTTGTTTTCGTGGATTATGCAGGATAACCTCAGTCTCAAAGTGTTGTTTGAAATATAAAAGCCTTGGCTAATACCTCAGCCTTTATATTTCAAAAGAGCGTTTTGAAACTGAGAAGGTTATCCTGCAACATACACAAAATTGTGATCTTTATATCTCAGAACAAATATTTACAAATGAAATCATTCCTAGAAGGTTGTTTTAGTGTAATGTTAAATTAATTAGAAGTTACAACATTTTTAATGAATTTCATAAGATGCAGAGAGATTGATTTGAGTATTCTTCACAAAAGGATTGAATTTCAGTAACCAAAGAGCAAACTTGTATTTTTTTTTTTTTTATTTGTTGTTGACAGGTCCAGTATAGACACTGAGACATTGTCTCTGGGTCCTCTTACCATCAAGGAGGAAAGCAAAGGGTCCTTCATATACAAGTTCCAGCATTTGGCAAGGTACATGTAAATGAGAAAACAAATAGCAAAAGAAGATTTTATATAAGTATTGATCATAAGATTTAGATGGCTTTTTAATTTTGTAGATCGAATGAGAAGATGATTTTCACGGTGAAATCCAAGGAATTGTTGTTCAGCCCAGGTTCAGTGGAGGTCATGGTTATAGGTGGTAAGATTTCATTGAGGAATTTATAGCCAGATTTTCACATTTGATTATTAGTACTTCTAGGTGGGAACCATATAGTTATCAGTCTGTATGCATTGAGCACTGACAGTTTTCTGGACTTTTTATGTGCCCATCATCAGATGGGACGTGTTATGTTTTGGCATTGTTTGTCTGTGCAATCGAGGTCATGTTTTTCTACTTTTTTCTGTAACAGATGCATGTACAGCATTGAAATTTGGCCACTATTTCTCTCACAAGACGTGTAAGAGTGAGATTGCATTTATTTGGATTGGTACACCATGACCTATGTTAGAGCTAAAAGTAGGTCAAACAGGTTTCCAGACTTTTTTTCACTATGGATACAGATAGTGCCCTGATATTTAGTCACAAGCTTCCTCTTGGAGGAATACAAGTTCAGTTTGCATTTCAGGTGGATTGGTGCACCATAGCCTACTTTAGGGCTAAAAATAAGTCAAACAGTTTTCCTGAATTTTTTTTCGTATGGATACAGATATGGCTCTGAAATTTTGTTACAATCTCCCTCTCAGAGAGCTACATAATCAGTTCATATTTCAGCTTAATTGGTGCACCATGGCCTACTTTAAGGCTAAATGTAGGTCAGATAGTTATTGACTTTTTCTCATCATGGATATAAATATTGCACTGAAATTTTTTCATAACCTCCCTCTCAGAGATATACATAATTAGTTCAATGTCAGTTGGTAGGAGTGAAACGATAAGCCTACCTCACAATGCGATACTTATCTCGATATTTTATTATGATACAGTTATTTTTGGTATGATATAGTCATATTAAATAAAGCATATTTCCCCCCCCCCCCCCCCCCCCCCAAAAAAATGAGCCTTTAATGACAAGAAAGCAATACAAACATTGTCTAAATAGGTTAGATTAGTGCGGTGATCTGCCTGATCATCACACCAGATTAATATGTATTGGTAAGTACTCCTCCTATAAGATCATCAGGAATGACAGTATTACACTGATGTTACATGTAGCTCCCAGTCCACTGTTGACGTATTGGTAAGTACTCCTCCTATAAGATCATCAGGAATGACAGTGTTACATTGATGTTACATGTAGCTCCCAGTCCACTGTTGACGTATCAGTAAGTACTCCTCCTATAAGATCACCAGGAATGACAGTATTACACTGATGTTACATGTAGCTCCCAGTCCACTGTTGACGTATCAGTAAGTACTCCTCCTATAAGATCATCAGGAATGACAGTATTACATTGATGTTACATGTAGCTCCCAGTCCACTGTTAACGTCGTTGTTGCTGTCTTTATTGACCAGTCATGGTAGCTCAGTGGTAAAGCGTTTGCTTCATAATCGGGAGGTTGTGATTCGAGCCCCGTTTGTGTCAAACTTAAGACGTTAAATAGGTAGTGATTGCTTCTTCACCAAATGCTCAGCATTTAGAAATGAGAATCGTGGATCTTTCTGATATGACCTTAAAAATGGCGGTCCTGTCTCGCAGCAGGCATTGGCATGTTAAAGAACCCTCCGACACTGCTACGACAATGAGCGCTAAGCATAGGCCTAAATTTGTGGTACTTCACCTACAGCTGGTGACGTATCAATATGAGTGGAAAAGTCAACGGGATGTAAAACAATCAAACAACTATTTTTATTACTGTCTTTGGAATCTGCCATTTTGGAAATGTTTGAATATAAAACAAAAACGGTACCAATTTTGATGCACCAGATGTGCATTTCGACAAATAATGTCTCTTCAGTGATGCTCAAGTAAAAAATGTTGGAAATCTGATATAAGAACAAACTTGGAAGAGCTGAAAGAACCAAAAATACCAAATAGTGGAGCTAAATCCAGCAGAGGATCAGAGCTTTAAATCTCGTTCTCGATTGGAAAAGGAAAATTACGAGCTTTGTTCACAAATAAAAAATAACCTGTATCGAACTAAAAATAAGACATTTTGTACCGTAACCAACCGGACATTTATACTGCAGAGAACCGATACCGCAGTATACCGCAGAGAACTGATACCACAGTATACCGTTTCACCTCTGCCAGTTGGATTTGTTCACCATGACCTACTTTAAGGCTCTTCTATTCAGAATATGTGTGATACTGATTCAGAGTGCGTAATGTACTACCAGATTGAATTTCATTGTCTGACAAGTGTATGATGTACAGTTTGTGGTACTCGTTTGGCTATCAGACTGAGCAATCATTCATGTACTTTAACTGATATCTATGGTTTACAGATCAAGTTTGAGTCTGGAGCTTGTTGACCTTTTCATGCCCCTAGAATTGAAGATTCGGGGCATTTAGTTTTTGGCCTGTTCGTTGGCAAAACACTCCAACCATATGCTGTTATTTAGCTTGTGACCTTGATATTTACCTAGTTTTTGGAAAATTAAAAAAAACTTTAACCTTTGTCATATCTTTTACACCATAAGAGGTAGAGCTCTCATATTTGGTATATGTATTTGGTATAATTATTCTTTGTAACTAGACCTTTCCTTTGACACCAAAATCTTTGACCTGACGACCTTCACAAATCTTACAGTTCCACTTTGTTGTAATCTGGGGAGTCAGTGTTCAACAAACACATCTTGTTTGAAAGTGTTATTGACCTTAGCAAGTAATGCCACAGAGCGGGATGTGATGCTTATCATTACAATGATATCTAGTTCCAACTGCAAGCAGTTGTTTTTTAAATGATATTCTTTTCTATAATTTTATAATTATATATTGATGCAATTGTACTTACAACATGGAAATGCTTTGTAGTGCCTTTGTAATAATATACATTTGCATATAGAAAATTTCTAACCGCAGAAATGTAGCATTCAGAGGAAAAAATTTGAAAACACCAGAGAGATACAGATTCACCCTTATAAAAACATGTGATTTACAGTGCAGATTTTATAAGGGGTGGATCTGTAGCTCTCAAGTTGGTCTCAAATTTTCCCCAGATAGCTAAAGTTTTGCAGCATGAAAATTTTGTGATGTATTTAAATTTTTTTAAACTGATATTGTAGACACCTGCCCAGGTGAGGCTGTGAAGTTTGTTGGAAAGAGAGGGATGTTTATCACAGGAAGCATTAAACCCAAACTGGCAGGAGTCACAGTGACAGTCAGCCATGTAGATGGCACAGCAGCTCCCATCGTTATAGAAACACCAGAGTCGGGAGAGTTCAAGTAAGTCAAAGTTCATGTAAATCACTAAAGGCTGATACCAGCTACTTGTACACTAATGAAAGGAGATTTATTTATATAGAACATACAGATCTCGGTGTCAAACAGTTTTCTCTGAGAAGCTTTTTTGTTTACATAATTATGCCCCCTGCAAATAAAGTTGGGGGTGATGTTTTTTCACTCTGTTCATCTGTTCGTCCATCTTTAGACACATTTTGTTTGGAAATTTTCTCGAAGGCTGTTCATTTACCCTTTACTAGATTGTATACTACTGGGACATAATACGAAATATTTTAGGGTGAAAAATGAAAATCTGTACTGGGACTCGGCTTTGTCTTGCCCAATATGGGTTTCCATTTCACACTCTTGATGATTCCATATCACTGTAACAAATTTATATTGCTGAAGACCTTTACAAACTTTGTTCAGATTCCAGTAACCTGTTATAAATATTATCCAATTCACCCTATGTATATACATCATATTGAACATCATTTAATCACAATATCAAAACACCACAGTTAAAGATATGAACAATAAAATTCAGTAAAAAAATCATGCATGTACGTGTGAAATACACACATAGCAGTTGGCATTATGAAAAATTTCCTCACATTAGCAATTTGTAGTTTTTAATTTTTATTGATATTTACTGTTTAGATGCCATTTGTGTACATTATTGATATGTAGAACAGAATCTTGTGTCGATTACTATAGCCCCTGCATGGAGGTAGTGTATTGAAAATTTCACTTTGACATGTAATATGTTTTTAACCAATCATATATCTACAAATTTGTCTGAAGTAGTGGAATACTGAAAACTGTAAATGTTTTCTCTGTAGGTACCATTCACAAATTTTAATTTCTCATTACAGAAATTCACAATTTGAAGATTATTCTTTGAAAGCAAAGAAAATTAAGAGAAATCATTTGTAACAAATATATTCAGAAACTAACTTGTGATTAACCTCAGGTTTTCACTTTAATACTGTTAAAGAAAAGATGGATTCTTGAACTATATATTATTTTGATAGAGTTACTCCCCATAGATGAATTTGTGTGAAAGCAGGATTTGGTTCATCAGGAATTCAATTGTCTACTGCTGCTTTGATATGTCTGTGTTCATGATCGTTTAATGTTTGCAAAAGATTTATTGTGAACATCATGAAATTATATATATATATATATATTGTTTAACGTCCTGCTCAAAATTTTTTCACTCATATGGAGATGTCATTGTTGCCGGTGAAGGGCTGCAAAATTTAGGCCTATGCTCGGCCCTTATGGCCTCTGAGCAGGGAGGGATCTTAATCATGCCACACCTGCTGTGACATGGGGCCTCAGTTTTTGCGATCTCATCCGAAGGACTGCCCTATTTAATCACCTCTTACGACAAGCAAGGGGTACTAAGGATCTATTCTAAGAGCCCAGATCCCCATCATGAAATTAAACCATCATAATGTATTCCATTTTACAGCATGCAACCTGTACACCTGACATTTTTGGATTGATTTGTTAACTTTTTAAGAAAGTTAGGGCCATTTGTAGTTATTTTTCATGATATTTCTGTCCTCTCTACCAGTATCCTGCCCTACAAACAACTTTCTGGTGTGTATTGGTTTAACCATGTCTGTTGGGAGATATATTTGGTTTACTCTGTCCATCCGTCAATAAAAGCATTTTGTGTGGAGATTTTCTAATAGTCAGTTCATTTACTTTTTTACTAAATTTGTGCAATATTTTTTACTGGTTAAATCTGTGCACCTGGTATTTTCGGATTTTTTCCTCCTTCTTACATCTTGAATATTGATAAAAAGAGAGGTCAAAGGATTTAGTGTAGCCTGTAACTTGTATTCTGTGGAAACATAAATTGTATTAAAGGAACTGATTCACGATTTTCCTCAAAATTTTGTTTTTCACTTTTAATAATCAAAATCTACTGTCTTTAAAAGGTTTCACATAAAAATTAAGGTTATACACCATGACAGAAGCTCATTATAAAGAGTTTATTATTTGTATGTAAACAAAGATTGAGGTATGTTAATGTTTACAAAGTTTTGAAATACTTGGTTATAGATCTAAGTTTATGATATATATCATATTTCAAGTATTCTTTATGTGAAATGTGCCATTTAAAAGTGAAGGTTGTGTCTTTGCAAATAGAGGATGCTTGAAATTACAAAATTAACATTTTACTGGTTTGTTTATAAACATAAAAAGACTCAAATCTTTGTTTACATAGCACAGAGCTAAGGCTAAAATATTGCTCTTATCCTTGTGTTAAGAAGGTCCAATTTTGGTTGTCAACTTTAAATGACTTATGTTTTTATTGTTTAACGTCAAAAATAAATATTTTCTTCAAAAAATGTGAACTAGTCCCTTTAAAACTTGTTTCTTTCTGGTCTTCAGCTATGCAATATTTCAAAATATGCCCCAATGTGGTTGAGTCCTGCTAGGAGGTATTAGTGCCATTGTGAGAGTTCTAGTTTTGAGGGTGCAAACTCACAAAAATTGATTTATAGCAATATCTTGTATTACTCATGTTTATTTTATGTTCTCTGAAAAGTTGTTAGGGAATATATTGCAGCTGTGTCTGTCCATCCATCCTAAACCTTTCATCAGAAGTTGATGACAATTCATCACAAATATTCCTTGGAACAGGGTCTTTGGACAAAAGTTCATTTTGGAAAGGTCACTCAGTATACTTTATAAAAGGAAAACATTCCTTTTTTCAACAGTTTTTGAACAAGTATTGATTGTATATCACACAAATAAGTAACAGACGTATGACTTTCAGACAAAGGTAAAGATTACTCAAAATCATTTTGTCAAGGTCACTCAGAACATATACTCTCTCTCTCTCTCTCCATGTATAATAATAATAAAAAAAAACCCCTTCATTTCAACAATATTTCAACAGTTATTAATTTTTTAAACCAAGGTCTCAAACGGTCACTTTGGAGAAGTCAAGGTCACTTAGAATGTATACCTTATATGAGTTCCTTATTGCAACAGTTTTAAACAGGTTTTGATCATATATCACACAAATAAGTAACAGGCAAATGGTTTTCAGACAAAGGTCACTCAAGGACAATTTTTAAAGGCTAAGATCACTCAAACATGTACTTTGTATGTGGAAAAAAAAACTATATTTCAACAGTTATTGATCATTGTGCAAGTCATTTGTTGTATGAAGTATTTTATTGATTAGATAAAGTTCAGGGAGCATACATCAGTTTTACTGATATTCTTGTTACAAAATATGTTGCTCTCAAAATTTATTCATGCACTGAAATTCATGAAGCTGATCATGTAAAAAAAAAAGTGTCTTGGAAATTTACAGGTCTGCAATATGTTGTCATATTTGATATAGTGAAGAGCATTAGTTTTTGGGATGCATTTATTCAGTTCTTTATCTCTGTCCTGCTAGAATTGGTCCACTACACAGAGAAAAAGAATATGAAGTGTCTGCAGAGAAGGCAGGTTACATATTGGAGAAAGAGAAGGAGAAGCCACTGGTGTTCACGGCGTCCAAACTGGGGGAAATCTCAGTTCAGGTCCATCACTTATCACTTAGCTATTGTAAACAAAATGCAGCTGTTTATTGGATATTTTGAGCTGTTCATATTTTTATTTTTAAAAGTTAACTATGAAAATGTTCTGATGTAGGTAATGTAAAATTCATAGACTGATTTTAGTGAGTGAGTTTATTTGTTTATAAATTGTAGGTTGTAGATGAGGACAGTAAGCCACTGTCTGATGTCCTGTTGTCACTTAGTGGTGGCAAGCAGTACCGCAGTAACAACGTCACAGGAGAAAATGGAACCATTGTGTTCATCGGTCTGGTGAGTAGGTGCACTGTATGATAAAATACAGCTGTGAAGAGCACTGCAAGTCAACAGATAAGAAAGTTGTCAATATTATGAAGAACATGTCTTTTTAAGAAAGCTTGTAATGACATTTTTTTCGAAGTTCTAGCATTTCAAATAATTGTCATGTTATAGACATGTTTAGCTCACCTGAGCCAAAAGGGAACAAAGATGAATTTATAGTGAAAAACCTGCAGGATCATGATTAGTCATATCAATATGTAGGCATTCTCAGGTAATGCAGATTCCAATTTATTCAGTCATGGCCATGGTGGGTAGCATGAGGCCACAATAGGGAGTTGAATTATTTACATGGCAATATATAAGAAATTTGCCTCCTATGTTATGATAAATATGAGTCAAATTTATTGTAAATGATGCCATTTTTTAGAATTGGGATGTTGCATTTTTTATTGCAGAAAAATTTAATTTGCATACAGGTAATTGGTACATGTTAATCACCTTGGAGTAATTTTGCAAATTATATAATATATAGACCTTATACATGTAAATGCTGTCAAATAAGTAAAATAATTTATAGAAATATGACCATGTTGGTATTACAGTTGAAAAGGTTTGTAATGAACGTCAAAATACAGTCCAACTTGCTTTGTTATTTTAGTGTTTAGGAATACAATCAAACCTGTATTAAGAGACCATCCAACGGGAGACAGAAAAAAGGTCACATATGACAAGTGATCTGTTAATACATGTCATTTATTTTCCACTTTAAAGGCATTTAGCAAATAATATACCGAAATAATTTGTACAACAGAGAACTGTACGTGTATTTGGAATTCATTAATAGTTCTTAAATAAAACTAATAATAGCTAAACATCTAAAATACAATATGTTGCCTTATAATTTATCATTCATCAAATATTACATTTTTCTTTTTAAGAATCTCATTTATAAAATAGATGTAAATTTTCTAAAACTTAAAAACATTTTGTTGTAAAGATAATTTATGTATACTTGTTAACTAAAAATTGCATGGCTTCTCTGGACGTAAAAGAAAGTAAGTGAGGATGTATTGCTTCTACTCTTGTACAGTAATGCTGGAAATTTGTTATTCAATATGAAAGACATTAAATAAATCACAATATCCATTATGCTCAGCAAATCTTTCTTTTTTTTTTAAGTTTTGACTCGGATATGTCAAATACTCGGATATGTCAAAGTGAGCCGCTAGTCCCGGTCATGTCTACACTTAGAAACTTTGGATACAGAAAAATCGTGAATACACCAGTTAATAAAGTATCCCCCTAGTATTTACCTGATTTATATTGCAATCAGGCAAAATTTCCACTCTGCTGAACATAATGGTATACCAAGTGCTAGATTTTTACATCCGATCTACTCCACACCCCTTGAAGTCCGTTGAAATTCACACCTTTGAAAACAATGCTCTTATTTCTCTGAACTTTGATTTTGTTAAATAAACAACAACTTGGGTTTTGTTAATGAACCTTACATGACCCAGCATATTGATTACACGCTAGTTTATTGATTCAGAGTGCCGACTAAAGGTAAAATTTCATGAAAATACATAAAAAGTTTGTAAAAATCATGATCATTGGTCGCATCAGACTGGTGGTCATTTAATACAGATACAATAGATAGGATAACACGTTGAGGGGATTTTTTTTTTGGTCACATTCAACAGTGAGTCGCTTAATACAGTGGGTGGCTTTGGCAGTTTTGACTGTAATTGTCTTGCTCTCGGTAGAATTACTGTTTCATGTCAATACACAAGAACGTAAAATCACAATGATTGAAGGATTTTATTCTTTTTATGAATGTGGATAACTAAGTAAAATGGAGACATTCTGATTTTGCAAAACAGGTTTCTCTTGAATAAATATGTAAATTATTTACCTGCATATAGTATTGGATCTATAGTAACCTGTGTAAACCATTAGAATGGTCACGTGTTTCATTGTATCCTTCTCAAGTTGCTGCTCAGTCATATACCTAATACATTACTGTTTTGTACAGTAACTTGCCCCTGCCTAAAATTAACATTACAGTTGATTGCATTCAATGTATTGGGTACACAGTACACTTTATGGAGTGTCGTAAATATATATCAATAAAATTTGTATTGTGCATGCATCTTATGAAAAAAGGACATTAAGTGATTGACTGTTATGTGACATCAGACATGAATTAAAAAGAGAAAGTGAAAGTTATTGGATCAATGTTTATGATGATAGAGTCCTGGTCAGTATTACCTACGTCCTATGATGAAGGAGTACAAGTTTGAGCCAAATTCCCAGATGATTGATGTCTTAGAGGGAACTACCATGAAGATCAACATCAAAGGAGTTCGTGTGGCCTTCAGGTCAGATTGCAATTTTGGAAACCATGGAAATCTGAGTAATTTAATGCTCCCCATGAAGCATTATGTAATCATATCAAAGATTTTAGAAAATAACACTAACACATGTACTATGGCCTAATTTATTACATGTATAGTCTACTCCAGATATATTGAAGTCACTTATACTGAATTATCTGTTGTATTAAAGTAGAAATAAATCCTCAGTATCATCATTTATATAGTGCAGCATTAAGTAATATAATGAACAATACAGGTCTGTCCCCTGAATTTCAGTTTTGGGTGGTGTGTGTGTGTGGGGCTTATCATTAAGTGAAAACCAGTATACATGTATTAGTTTTATGATATATTTATAAGTAAAATTGGTGATGGATTGCTCAAGCTTTTCACATTTTTATGATAATACCCATGCTGGACTTTTACTGGCAGTTGCTATGGTTCTGTGACCTCCCTTAATGGTGAAGCAGAACAAGGAGTAATTGTGGAAGCTGTTGGAGACAAACCAGAATGTAACCAGGAAGAGAGCAAAACTGACTCCTTTGGTTCCTACAGGATCAGAGGACTGCAGGTACCGTAGTGTGTGGAAAACTCAGATCTCAATTCCACAAAACTGTACCACAATTTCCACTGTATGTTCACAGCATGATGGTAAAATAAATCATAGTCAAACCTGTATTAAGAGACCGTCCAACAGAGAATAGAAAAAGGTCACATATGATAGGTGGTCTCTTAATACAGGTCACTTATTTTCCACTGTAAAGGCATTTAACAAATAATATACTAAAATAATTTGTGCAATAGAAAACTGTACATGTATTTGGAATTCATTAATAGTTCTTAAATAAAACTAATAATAGCTAAACATCTAAAATACAATATGTTGCCTTATAATTTATTATTCATCAAGTATTACATTTAATCTGTTTAAGAATCTCATTTATAAAATAGGTGCAAATTTTCTAAAACTTAAAAACATTTTGTTGTAAAGATAATTTATGTATACTTGTTAACTAAAAATTGCATGGCTTCTCTGGACATAAAAGAAAGTAAGTGAGGATGTATTGCTTCTACTCTTGTACTGTAATGCTGGAAATCTGTTATTCAATTTGAAAGACATTAAATAAATCACGATATCCATTGTGCTCAGCAAATCTTCTTAAAGTCAGCTGCTACTCCCGGTCATGTCTTCACTTAGAAACCTAGAATATCTCATACAGGAAAGTCGCAAATACTTCGGTTATCTAAATATTTCCCCCCAATTTTGACTGTATTCATACAAGAATTTATTGAAACTTTACAATAATTAAACTTATAATATGTATTAACATTATTAATTATTGAAATAAATAAAACCATGGTATGCATACCATTCTATGGGAGTAGGCTTTTGTGAACGTAACACTGTTTTAGACAGTACTAAACTGGTCTTATCTATAAATTAATTATAATATTTTCAGAGTCTTGTAAACTTTAAAATATCCTTTTTCTTTAAAACATATCACAGTAAGATCAATTATATACATTATTCTTTTAGAAATATTTTACATCAAATAAGTCTCACTCTGACTTGCTCAAGGAATGTGCTAAAAAGGAAACTTTATGCAAAATTACTGATTTAACACTTAGTAAAGGAATTATAGAATAGATTAGCATTAGTATTAAATTAGTAACTTATCAGAGAAAAATTCTCAATGTCAAATTGTCAGGTTCTATCGATATAAATATATATTGCTTTCTCCTTCAAAGACTGAACCAAGACTGATGACAAAGAAACAACTCTTTGGAGGGAAAAATCTCCAAGACCAATCCAAGAACAGAAAACAAACTAAAACACCAATGAAATTAAAAGATACAAGACATTTGGCCAAAATATAATTACATACTCCAGGCCATTTCACTCTGAACTGACCAAATTTTATGTTTGGCTGCATGTTTAAATTACATTACCTTACATAAGCATTTTATTCAACACTGTCAACTTTTATGTCTAAAATAACTGATTATATATACATATATTATATACTGTATCATATTATTCAATATACATGTATAATATGAGTCTGTCACACATACTTTGTTGGTGTGCATGGAGTTATGCCCCTTTTGAACTTAGAAGTGTGTCTAAAGTTAAATATACTGTTGAAACAATTTGTCAGCACAACTCCTCTGAAATCGCAGAACAGAATTTCAAGTCACTTTGTATTTAATATGGAGATGGACATATTCACAGGAAATTTTGATTTGATATTTTTCTGGGAGTTATGCCCCTTTTGAACTTAGAAATCTGGCTCTTGTATTGACCACATATATATTCAAAACTAAAAAATATATATTTTATGTATATTATGATAGTAGAGTAATACCAGTTCCATATCCCCATCATTCCCAATGTACTGCCATGCAAATATCATTCAGATGTAAAGGTGATTCATTGTTGTATTGTATGTATAGCATTGCCATTCATTATTTGCAGTGCTGTCATTCATTATTTGCAGTTCTACCATTCATTGTGGGGGTGTGGAATATGTGAGCTTGCTCACTTTTTCTTTCATTTGCTTATAAAATTTTAAAACATGTATGTGTATTGCAGCCAAAGTGTACATATCAGATTCGTTTGAAGTCTGAGGTCAATCCACACATTGAGAAAGCTGCCCCACAATTCCATGAACTGAAGGTAAGCACATTTTGTACAATTTGTAGTGAGAAAAGTATGATGTTTAAAGATGCCATCCATGAAAACATCTTAGTGATTATTGTGAATCAAAAGAGTGACATCATTTGTGCCAGATGTGCCATGTTTGTGAAACTTGTTGCAAATGTCTGTGAAATCAAATCAATTTCAGGTGGAGAAGTCTGATTTCACTAGCATAAATATCATTGCTTTCCGTCGTAACAACCAGATGGACATCAGTGGAAATGTAGTTACAGCAGATGAATTTCTCTCACATCTCAAGGTACCTGTATAGCATGTCTGTTACAGCACATCTTGTACAATATGACTCATACAGCATGTCTCGTACAGCACATTTCATACTGCACATCTCATACAACATGTCTCATACTGCACATCTCATACAACATGTCTCGTATTGCACATCTTATACAGCACATCTCATACAACATGTCTCGTACTGCACATCTTATACAGCACATCTCATACAACATGTCTCGTACTGCACATCTTATACAGCACATCTCATACAACATGTCTCGTACTGCACATCTTATACAGCACATCTCATACAACATGTCTCGTACTGCACATCTTATTCAGCTCATCTCATACAACATGTCTCGTACTGCACATCTCATACAACATGTCTCGTACTGCACATCTTATACAGCACATCTCATACAACATGTCTTGTACTGCACATCTTATTCAGCTCATCTCATACAACATGTCTCGTACTGCATATCTTATACAGCACATCTCATACAACATGTCTCGTACTGCACATCTTATTCAGCACATCTCATACAACATGTCTCATACTGCACATCTCATACAACATGTCTAATACTGCACATCTTATACAGCACATCTCATACAATATGTCCCATACAGTACATCTCAAGGTACCTATATAGCATGTCTCATACAGCATGTCTCATTTTGCATGGTAAAGTAGAGGTGTAAATAGTATGCTTGTAATGCCATGTATGTATTTTGTGTTTTAGGTGCGCCTGTACCGAGATGACAACCCTGATTCTCCCATACACACCTCTAACCTGGGCCCAGTATCTTTCTTCTATCTGCCCTCACTACAGATGATGAATGAGGTACACTTGTATTAAGTTTCTAAATATTCCAAATTCTTGTGTTTGATCAATTCACTATGTGGATTTTGTGACATGGAAGGAAATTCTGAGACAAGTCCAAAACCAAATTGAAAAAGAGGCTGTGTGGATCAATTAATGACAGGAATTGTTTTTCCCCCTATGCATATTAAAGATTAAAGGTCATACAAAAAACACATCTACACTATTTATTTGAGGTGTACTAGTAGTATTTAAAATTTGAATGTTTAATCACTTCTTTTAGAAATATTTGATTCGACTGGAGAGTACTCTGTCTAGAGCAGCATATGAATATGAATTAACAGAGATCAGCTTCCAAACCAACAAATCCTACAAACATTTCACATTCCACTTCACGCCTAAGGTAAGCTTCAAATAGTTGTTTTCATCAATAATCAAAGCTTCAAAATATGCATACTTTTACATGTCACAGAAAAATAATTTTTGATGACAATTTTAGCTTGCCTGAACTGAAGGTTTATGAACTTATTTGACTACAGATTGTTTGTCAACCTACAAGAAAACTTGACAAAGGTTTTTTGTTGTTGTTTTTTTTCTCTCTCTCTCTCCATAACCATTTGGTAAATATGAAGAGGAAATTTATAGGCTTATAGCCTGTTGTACACTCTTTTTATGTATTGTATGAAAATGCATGTACTTGTCAAAATTTAACAGTGAATAAATTTCAGTCATTAGTATGATAAATCATCCACACGTACAAGAGATGATAAATAAGAAATATGGGTTAGGGCATTAAAACCTTCTATACGTAGCGACGGCTAACAACCACACGATCAGTAAAAATTATGTATTTTCCGTAAGGACAAGGTAATAGTGAAGTATTACTGGCTGCCTTGTATCTGTATGTAAACATGGGGTTTTTGTAGGGTCCTAAGATCTTTCAGATCTTTCTCAACTAGGAAAGTGTGTTTTTCCAAAACAATCTTTGAAAATTTCTTAAACAGTTACTCACACAGTAGATCTAAATGTACTGATATTGAAATGGAATGTACATTTCAAAAATGTGTGGCTTGTTTGTATCTCTCAGAACATCTCTATGTTTTATAAAATGAAATTATTTCATTGAGATTGGTGTTTGAATTATGTGTTTTAAAATGTTACTGTAGTAATAATAAGAATCGTGGCTTTCATGCAATAATAAAGAAACTGAGTGAGATTGTAAATTTTGTGAAGGTATTGCTGAAGGAAGTGCTACTGTACATGGTAGCCATGAAGAATTCAACACTTCATGTGCTGGGTTTTCTGCGAAGTTTAGTTTTGGAGGGTTTTTCCAATAAAGGTCTTTAGTTAAAATATGTCCTTGAGCTATGGTGATCATTGGAACAAGAATCCCTCAAATTATATGGCACTTTGCCAGATTTGAAATTAATGGTGACTGTGTATGAGTGAGGTAAAGCAACATACAACAATAAAACATATATTATAATCCTAGAACTATCATGAACAAAATTTATCTATTATAATTTCATTATCAAAAGCAGCAACGCTGCAATGCAGTTTCAATGTTGGGAGCTGGTAGATACATGTACATTGATAGGAGATTTGGCTGTATCAAATGTTAACAATTTTATACAGTTGGTGTTGGTTTTTAAAAAGAAACATTTTGTTGATTAAGAGCTGATTAATTAGTGGTCACAGCTTTGTTAGGCCACTTTCACAAATTCATTATTGCATGTGAATTCCTATGTTTTGGGAAAGGAAAAAAGACATTCCAGATCACCTGAAAAGCAGTAAATGTCTGGTAGAACACTACATCTTATTAACTTTTATATTCCCAATATTGTTTTTATATTAATAACTTTTGAGTAATGAAAAAGGTCAAGATAATGAACAATCAATTGCATAAATTTGTTCTATAAAAACTATTTCAGTTTACATGTACCTTGTATCATTAAAAAAACTTTATATAAGTAGGATTTTGCTTTCATTATATTTAATTTTAATACCTTCAATTTTTTTTTTCAGAGGAAATCTTTAGATCAAGAACTGAGCCAAGGCTCTGTATTGGCTCTACCATTGGCAATAATTTTGGGAGTGGCCATTTATAATTATCAAAAGGTAATCACTCGGTCTCGATATTTAGAGGAACTGAGGCTGTAACAGTTATGAACTGTAGTTTCATTAATTTTTACAGGCATCAAATTTCGTATTACTGCCAAAACAGCATATTTTGATAAGTAAATTTGTGGATTATCTATATGTAACTTCATGGACAGCTACACTTTTCATTTTCCTTCAAAGTGGAAACTGCTCTTCATTGGTCACTTAATTTCCTTTCATTCTCAATGAAAGATAGTGTTTGATGAATCTTATGAAATCAATGTAGTACATATAGGTACTTCTAACATTAGTATTCATCTGTGGGTACAGAAGTAAAAACCAGATGTTATGTCACAGTAAGCTTTAGGTTTAAGATATCAATTCTTTGCTCCAGTCCATAAATACAAATTTCCATAGTCACCTTGGTCTTCTTTGGGAAACAAAATTAAAAAAAAATTCCCATATCTTGTACTGATGTAGGTTAAGAAAATCTCTATTAAGAGAGTAAAATACATGTAATCTATTTTCAGTTACTGCCTGTTTTATCAAAAGCCATGGTCCAGGCCAAAACTTTAATTGCGGCCAGTCAGGGCGATGTTGCCAGTAACAACGGGTCCAGTGAGCCAACCACATACTCCACAGGGTTCACAGAATCATCTAAAAAGAAAAATAAGCCACGAAAAACATGAGGTTTATCTAATGCTTAGCTACATAATATGATAATAAAAGAAAAAATGTAATTTAATTCTGTAAATTCATTGACAGCAGTGATAGGTTTAGATGAGATTATGTAAATTTACAGATTACATATTTTGAAGTTTATATTACTGTCTTAGTTTTTTGAACTAGGTATAGACATTGATTAAAAACAATATTTTTTTTCTGCTACTACATTCCTAAATATAGGTACAACATTACCCTTTCTTTTCCCCAACAAGAAATTCCATATTTAGTAATGTGAAATTCTTTGAAGTTATAAATTGCATTGTGCATTGGGGTTGCGAGTGTTGAAGTATCAACTCTCTATTCTTGAATTTTATTCAAATACATTTTTATGTTTGGTGTATTTGATATTTACATCCAAAAGGTGTCATTTCTGTGTTTTGGTGTTGAGTTCAGCAATTCTGTAATACAGACAGATCTTGACTGCATGTTTTGTATTTTTTTTTTTTAGGAGGGGGGGGGGGGGGGTGCAATAGTTGAACTATATGTTGTGGCTTTGTTAGATAGTGAGCACAAGGCATGTGATTATGTAGTGTACATGTAGTACTGGAAATATGAAAGATGGATGATGAATATTGTTTAAAAGTGTATTATTTTTTTTTAAATCCTTTTTTTAAGCATTCTAAGTTTATAACCAATCAGTTTTGAACAAAATGCCTATGTTGTAGTATACATGTATTCATGTGATTGTAATAACTATGCATCTTCTCTACCACTTTTATTGACATAAGCTTAGAGCTTGGAATTCATTGACTGTTAGTTTTACAGTTTTAGAAATGATATTACATATAAGATTTCCTGTGATTCTTGTGGACATATAATCCAGAACCTTGTTTTTCCCAGTTACATTTTAGAATGTAGTGTAACACTTTGTTTGGGTACATTTTTGTTAATTTTTCTTTTTTTTTCTCTATCTTTTGAATCACGGCAAGTTGTAAATCATGATGTAATAAGTGTGTTTGGATGGTCCATGTGTGTATAAATGTCTTATTTATCCAAAGGATGTGCATCATAGCTGGGGATTTTCTGTTTTATTTCCCCACTTCAATCTTTATAATGCGCCATTATGAAGTTTATTATTTTTTTTTTGAATTATGTATCAACCATGCATTATTCAGAGAGAATGCAATATTTTGATAGATTTGTAACTCAATGTTCGTCTCGAAATGCATACTGAGTATAAATAAATCATCTTAATAAATATACGATTAACCTTTTGTTTTCATTATGAAACAGAAATAAGATTTGTGTTTGGAATGTCAGTGCGATTCTAGAATAATCCTGAGAAATAGCATCCTTGAACCTTTATTTTTTTCTTTCAATTTTATTTCTTTCATTTAAGCAATTCACCCCCCAACCCCCACCCCCAGTTTTTGAGACTTGATATATGAGGTTTATGGAAGAAGTATGCGGTATACACATTTTGGGATCATTTCCCGTGATTAAACTTTATGTAGAAGAAAAGGGTACTGTAAATTCCTTTTATTACCTGATTATGTCATTTGGTGAAGTTGTTTTTCAGCATTAATTTTCGAGTGCTGAGCTGAAGGAAATAAATGATACAGATGGTGAATAAAGTCAACTGTTGTTTTTATTAAATGACTTTATAAAGTTTTACTGTGAATGATTTTACAATCCCTTAAGTAGCAAGATATGTTATTTGAAAATAAAGTGCAAATGGATGTTGTTCAGCCAATCAAAATTGTATCAGTTGGAGGGATTACAGATTGCTATTTTTATTTTTTTTAACATGCAAGAATAAACAAAATATACATTAAGGAGGTATAGTTACATAATTGTTAATAGCTGACTTCCATTTGTGGGTACTCTGTTGCTTGTAATTGATGCAACATATGTCAGAAAATGAACGCTGAATGCCTCTAACTGCATTGAAATTTTGATTAACTACATATATTTACATTTTCTTGGTTTTTGGGGTTTTTTTTAATAAAAAGCACTAAATACTTGTCCGATTTATCAGGCTATAAATCCGATGGTATTCATACGCCCAAGTCATTTTTAGCTATTTTCCCTGAATGAAATACTTTCATATTTAGGAATGTAATTGAACTCCCAATGAAATAAAAGGAAACTAGGGGTGAAAATACCTCTCCCTAAAAGAAAAATCCCTTTCTGTCACTTAAGATCAAACTAATAGTATTTCATTTTTGAAAACAAAAATCAATCAAATCATAAGATTTCTTTAGAATAGAAAAGAAATCAAATCCCTCAATATTGTTTTGATACAAACACTGGTTTGAAAGAAACACCATTTTAAAAGAAACAAACGCTCACCACAGTTTTGAAACAAACTGTGGTGAGTGTTTGTTTCTTTCAAAACAGTGTTTGTATCAAAACAATATTGAGGGATGTGATTTCTCTTCTTTTCAGAAGAAATAGGCCGGATGTGCCGATTTTGTATTGTTGTAGGTTAACTGTTTGAATTGTTTTAAATGCTTAATCACCATTAAAACTCTTAAACTTGATCATTTTTAATCCTTTATTTTAAAGAAATGAAGCAATAGGGAAGTTACAATACTTTACATTGTGTACTATTTTCTTATGCAAAATGAATGGCTGTTTCAATACTTGCACTTTTACCTCCATGATGAGCAGAAAAATTGATTGATTGATTGATAATGTATTGTTTAACGTCCCGATCGAGAATTTTTCACTGATATAGAGACGTCATCGGGCTGCAAAATTAAGGCCTTTGCTCGGCGCTTATGGCCTTTGAGCGGGGAGCGATCTTTAACGTGCCACACCTGCTGTGACACGGGGCCTCGGTTTTTACGCTCTCATCCGAAGGACCGCCCCATTTAATCGCCCCTTACGACAAGCAAGGGGGACTAAGGATCTATTCTAATTGATCCCCACGGGGCAGAAAATTTTAAATTCATAATAAAAATCAGGGCAGAATGAAATATTTTATAATGTAGTTATAAGCAATAAATCGTTACTTTTTGTGAAATACAGTGATAAATCAGACGGCGTGTGCACACAAATTTTCATACAAAATCTTTGTTTGCACATACCGTCTGATTTATCACAATATTTCAAAAAGTAGCAATTCGTTGCTTAAGTAACATGAACTGACCTGGGCTTCTTTCCTGGCAATGTAATTTCATTGTTTAGTGTAGCAATATAATGTCCATGTAATATTTCAGCATTTCAATGTCACGCTAATTTTGTTCTTATACAACACATTCCACATTTTCGTAGGGGAAAAAAATGCAGTGTAAATATATGATTCTTTTTCACATTGTGTCAAGGGGCCACCATGGCCGAGTGGTTAGAGCATTGCGCTCAAAATCACAAGGTTCGATTCTCGCTCGCGCCGATATATGTGAGAAAGTTTGCCAGTTTACTTTCGGAAGGTCAAAAAAAAACCAAAAAAAAAACCAACAACAAAAAAACCAGAAATCGTGTCTCTACGCGACGAAGAAAGGCTAAATGGCTATGCAATATAAAAAATGATGGCCTGTTTTTGTCGTCTGTTGGTTATTTCGGGGCAAATAGGTGACTAACGAATATTTTCGTCTATGTGCTTTTTTTTACGAAATACACAAAAGTAGCAAAGAGATGACCAGCTGTAAGTGAAGTACCACAAAGTTGGACCTACGCATAGCGCACAGGGCCGTAGTAGTGAGTGCTCTTTAACGTGCTAACGCCTGCCGCGATACGGGACCTCCGTCTTTAAGGTCATATCCGAAAGACCCGTGATTTTAAATGCCGAGCGTTTGGCGAAGGAGCAATCACTACCTATGTTTACGTCGTAGGTTGACGCGGCCATGGCAACTGAGGCCATGGGACTCAGACTCACGACCCCCTCCCCCGGTCGCAAAGCGAACGCTCTAACCATGAGCATTTATTTCGTATTCTCTCGGCAAATCAAGATGTACCATGTATGCTCGAGATCATGCACCAAAGAAATAGTGTTTGTATATTGTGATTTGCACCGAAACCCACCTGGAAACTGCTACAGTGCCCCAGGTGACACATGTCCTAGTTTAAACTCAGTTACACCATTGCCATTCACTCTAGTCTAACCAAACTAAATATTATCGCACCTAAATGGTGCCTTGAAAGGACGCTGCTTTGATTCTTTAGCTCAGAGTCAGGGGGTATCATGGTAAGGGCGATTTAAGCTCACCCTAACGAAGTAAGAACTATTTGCGCAGAGTTACTTACAAATTCCCTATTCAATTAATTTAGCTCTTTAGCTGATTAAATCTTGTAAAGCTGAGACCCTTTTTGCTACAGATTCCTTCCGAAAGGCACAATGTTCGAGAGTTTTCAGCGCTCGCCCAAGAGTGAGGGGTGTTCTAAATTGGGGACTATCGTCCATCTGACATAAAGCTGACATTTACCTGACCTTAGTAATTTATTGTAGATTTATATTAAAGATTAATTTTAATTTGCGAATTGATATATTGTAGCTTCGAAAGTTTTCGAGGCGAAAAGATTACATTTGAGAGGTCGCAAATTGGGGGGACGAAAAGGCTATGTCGTTAAATCATGTGTTGTATTAGTCATTTTGCTTGGATTTGTTGTTTTCATTCTGTTGTCCTATCGTTATTTCAGGGCAAAGGGTTTTTGCAAGAAAACGACAACAGTAAAAACGAACCATCATAGTCAGACAAAATTACTCATCGAGCACCTGTTGCTTCCAATTTTAAGACTCCATAAAGTGATCTCTGTATCCGTTATGTTGTAATTACGACACAAAAAAATGAAGGGCAACAGACGAATATGTGTGTTTTCAATTTATTACACCAGAGTCTAAGAATACATGCATGAATATGTATTTTTCTTTAAAAATATTGCAGGTTTTATCATATATTTTATGATATATATATATATATATATATATATATATATATATATATAGAATTACCATTAGGAATCCTGTATTATTATGGCTTTTGGCTAGGAACATGCACATGTATGTTATCACCTTAGAAGATAGTTAATGTTTCTATCAATCTATTAAGGGGCATCTGTTCTATGGTTTCACCGGGCGATTAAAGATTTTTTTTTGCGGGGCGGGGGTAGGGGATACGCGCCTGCATTGTAGGGTCTCAACAGGCGGTTTCTAGGAAGGATTCCACATTTTATAGTCTAAAAACGACGGCTTCTAAATCTCAAGGGATTCGGTATTATATGGCGGGCGACATTTCCCCCCGAGAAGTCTTAGTCTATGTAGGAACTCATACACATGTACATTGCGATTTAAATATACAGTTTTTATGTGCGGTATTTGCGAGCATTTTACTCTATGCTATCAAAAAGTGGTCTCGATCTGTGGGCTTTTAAACCTCGTCTTTGATCGAAATATTCAGCCTCAGGGGGTGAGCCCCGCCCCACATGGATCAACTAATGGTGGATTCTTGTAGATAGCATCGGAAAACAGCTCCTATTTGGAGGTCTAATTCTGTGGTTTCAAAGGACAATTTTCATCCAGAAGTAGAAGTTTGTGGTGGCACCATTACGGAGCATGTAGTTGGGTGTCCATAGTTTATGGTTTCAAAACACAGTTTCTGTTGAGGCGTCTGTATTTAGTACAAAATATTAAAATCTATATTTTGCTATGTCAAGGACGACCTGAAAAGTTTAATTTTAAATTTAAGTCCTGTATTATGTGGTTTCAAAAGACAGCTTCTGCTGAGAGCCTGTATTATAAGGTCTACACGACAACCTGTATTATTACGTCTACACGAGAGTCTGTATCATAACGTCTACACGAGAGTCTGTATCATAACGTCTACACGAGAGTCTGTATCATAACGTCTACACGAGAGTCTGTATCATAACGTCTACACGAGAGTCTGTATCATAACATCTACACGAGAGTCTGTATCATAACGTCTACACGAGAGTCTGTATCATAACGTCTACACGAGAGTCTGTATCATAACGTCTACACGAGAGTCTGTATCATAACGTCTACACGAGAGTCTGTATCATAACGTCTACACGAGAGTCTGTATCATAACGTCTACACGAGAGTCTGTATCATAACGTCTACACGAGAGTCTGTATCATAACGTCTACACGAGAGTCTGTATCATAACGTCTACACGAGAGTCTGTATCATAACGTCTACACGAGAGTCTGTATCATAACGTCTACACGAGAGTCTGTATCATAACGTCTACAAGAGAGTCTGTATCATAACGTCTACACGAGAGTCTGTATCATAACGTCTACACGAGAGTCTGTATCATAACGTCTACACGAGAGTCTGTATCATAGGGTCTCAAATGTTAGTTCTCAGAAGTCTGCATTCTAATCTTGTATCCATATTCTGTGATCTGAATTCTATACGAAAACATGTATTCTTTGGTTTTAAACGACGATTTCTATTATGGAGTTAGCTGTTTGTTATAGTCTCATGCAAACAATACTTCTATTTACAAGTCTATTGTCTCTCAGTGTGGTTTGGTAGTCTGTATTTTGTGGTTTCAAAAGACATTTTCTTTTTGTGAATCTGTATTCTGTGATTTCAAAAACCAAGTCTCTTTGTAAACAAGTTACTTTCTGCTCTTGAAGGCTCATCGCATCGCAAAAGACGGCTTCAAGTTTCAGAGTATGTATTTCATAGTTCCAAAAGACGATCCAGTATCTTATTGTATCAAAAGACCGTCTCTCTATTTATGAATTTATGTATGATTTCAAAAACATTTTCTTCTCAGAAGTCTGCATGCTTTCAAAATTAAAATATCTTGATTCTGGTACTTTATTAAATGGTTTCCAAAACAGTCTCTATTCACGATTTAGTTAACTGGTATCATAAAATTCGTGCGCTCAAAACACTCATTCTACGAGTAGCCAGCTGTATTCTGTTGTCAAAAGACGATTTCTATTGAGAAGCCTGTGTTTGTACGAGTGTGAATCAATAAGTAACCAGCCTAACTTATTTCCTGTTAGATCCACCTCTTCTTTTTCGATGTAATTGACCTATAGTGTGATACACTTAGACCAACGGTGTTCAAGTGCCATCCACCCAGAACTGTTAAAGTCAAGGTCTTTTCCATTCACCCACTCCTCAATACTTCGTCGTACAGGAGATGACGTCCATGGATATCCTTTTGCAAGTTTAGGAATAGGAAGAAGTCGGTAGGAGCTAGGTCAGGCGAATAGGTAGGATGTGATATTAATTCATACCCGTTTCGATCTACAGCATCCATTGCAACTTTGCAAGCGTGGACTCTCGCGTTGTCCCGTTGCAGCAAAACACCTTAAGAGAGTTTACCTCGGCGTTTTTCACGGACGGCGGTTCTCAGCTGGTCTAGCAAGTTTGCATAGTACACTCCAGTTATTGTACTTCTCTTGGGTAAAATGTCCAACATAATAACGTCTTTTGCGTACCAAGATACTGTGGCTATTACCTTGCCAGTAGACGGTTGTCTCTTGAACTTCTTTGGCCTCTTGGACCCCGGCCTTACCCACAGACGACTCTGAACTTTATTCTCTGGCTCATAATAATGAACCCAAGTATCATCTACAGTCACTAGACGCAAAAGAAAATCATCATTGGACCTAATACGCTTTAACAAGACACTGCATATTTATGCTCTGGTTGCCATTTGCTCATCGCTAAGGGATTTGAGGACCAAACGGGCTGTTAGCTTCCGCATATCCAAACGATCAAGCAAATTGTTGAAGCGATACCATATGAAATGCCTTATGCCTGCGCTATTTCTTCTACCTGAATTCGCTTATCAAAGTATACCAGATCCCGAACTTTGTTACACGTTTCTTCGTCGGTGGCATCCAGTGGGCGTCCAGATATGGCTTCATCTTCCAAAGACGCTCTATCACGTTTGAATTCCCCTACCCAGGTTTAAACTGAGCACAAGATGGTGCAGAAGACCCATAAATATCGGCTAACTCGCCGTGTATTTCCTTGTCTGTTTTACCTTTTAAATATAAGTACCGAATTACAACTTTGGATGAAAAGCATGCTATGTTTGGTATTCAATGACTTATCAAAGAATAACTCGATACGCGTGCAATTTTGTACCAGGTATAAAACATGTATTGAAACAAGGCAAGGCATGAAAATCGTGACCGTCTTGGTCAATCGGAAATGGGATATGCTGGATACTTATTGACTCGTATTCTATGCTGTCGAAAACACTTAGTAGTTTTTTATTCTATGCATCCAACAGACACTTTCTATTGAAAGACCTGTATTCTATGCTGTCGAAAGACACTTAGTAGTCTGATTGATTATTTGTTTTACGTCTCGTCGAGAAGTTTTCACTCATATTGAGACGTCACCAGCTGTAGGTGAAGTACACAAATTTAGACCAATGCTTGGCGCTCAGGGCCGTAGCAGTGAGGGTACTTTAACGTGCCAACGCCTACCGTACTCAAGAAAATTCCGTTTTTACAGTCATATCCGAAAGACCCTTGATTCTCACTTCTAATTGCCGAGCGTTTGGCAAAGGAGCAATTACT